>JAWNOQ010000211.1:4800000-5400000 GCA_035045865.1 Drosophila austrosaltans
TCCAGGCAGACGACAGGCATCCAGTTAGTCAGTCAGTCAGCGTTAGTCAGGCGATGACATCAGCTATCGAATCTGTGAAATCAAGGAAAGAGAGAGAGAGAGAGAGAGAGAGAGAGAGAGAGAGAGAGAGAGGGAGGGCGATGCAATGCGGGGCTGAATGGCTGGATAGTCTCTTGCCACTGTCGCAATGAAGCTAACGGACGCATAACTCAATCCGCATGGAATTTTTATTCCCGCAGCGGTGGCATTCACAATAAATCTGCATTAGAGGACAAGCCCGATTCGAGGCTCGTTTTCCCTGAACCGGGAGGGGAATATCTCGCTTTAGCTATACCAATTGCTGTTAGCTCTACTCATTCCTGGCTTTGGCTCAAGGCCAACAACAAAAGCAACAACAGCAGCAACAACAATAACAACAACGAGAAAATGCCACACGCATTGCAGCAAAAAATTTGAGAAGAGGACACCAAACATGTCCATTCCCCCAGCCCCTCCTCCCTACACTACCATTCTGGGCCATCATATAATACAATACAAAAAGCACAAAACACTTGCTCCTCTCTCTCTCTCTCTCTCTCTCTTTTTCTAGCTGCTGCTGCTGGCCTGTCCAATGAGCTGTATATGTGTGTGACATTGTCAAGAACAATAATACAAAACAAGCGGACGAAAAGGACGACATAGAAGGGGTATGTGGAGTGGCGTGAAGTCGAGTGTAGAGTAGTAGTTGTGGTTAAAGAAGGGTATATAATAGGTAGGTGGTAAGGCAAACTTCATATGCACACTGACACACATTTGCAACGACAATCGCGAGTCAAAAGTGCAACGGATATCACAGGAAACAAAAAATAAAAAAGAAGTCTTCTCTCTTCTCGCTGTTTTGTGAAATTTCAGTGCAAATCTTTTAAATAGAACTAGTTCCATGCACACATCTTGAATTGTAATGAATGGATTGGCAAAAGAAACTAGCTGGGCATAATGATCTTTCATTGTTCAGACAATCGCAGCCGAACTAGTTTCGCTAGAGCGAATGAAAATTGAGCAACTGTTTACTAATTGGCAATCATTGATAAACTCCACCACCAAAAGAGGTAATATTTATGTATAAATAATTTAATTGCATGGAACTTTCATTTATCTTGTATACCCGTTTCTACCATTATGTAGTCTAACCTTAAATGATATTTATTCACCCTGGTAATTAAATTCAGCCTTTTATATTCATAGTACTAATTCCATTCAAGATCCATTCTTTAAAAGTACAAACTTATATTTATCCTTGCAATAACTTCAATTCTTATTTATGGAACTAGTTCCAGGCTCACTGCATTGGGAACCATTTGAAAACTAGATCCGCGCTCTTTGAAATTGCTCAACTCTAAGCGACATGTGTCTTAATGAAAGCCTTTACAGCTAGATATAACTTGGTTTTTTTTTCCCCTTGGTTTTTTGCTGCATTTCCGCACTTCACACTAGCAGAGCGAAGCAACTAGCAGCTGCTGCTGACAAGTTAAGGAGAAGAGTCTTAGTGCACCACTCGGACTGTGCCTTTCTTTGTCTCGTCTTAAAAAATAAAAAAAAAAATAGAGTAATATGGAACTGGCAGCAGGGGGAAGAGCGGAAGAGAGGTGGCTGGCTAAGCAGCTGCTGCTGCATTTGCCATTTCCAACGAAAAATAAAACTCCTCCAAACATTTATATAAAAATAGTTGGTTATCTTTTTCTGGTTGAGAGAGAGATAGAGAGGGAAAAAGAGGATGATAAGATAAACGACGCTAATGAAGCTAATGAAGATTGCAAGGCAAAAGTGGAATCAAGGTTGCCTCTCTAATATTTTTTTTTTGTCCCACCTCCACTATCTTCATTGCCCGCCCTCGCTTGCCATCTCACCACCTTCTTCTTGACACCCAACAGTGATCCATCATAGAATACTACTATGGCAGCCAAGTGATTGCGATAAGCCTTAACGTGATTGCAGCCAACTGTTCGAGTCCCAATTTCTCTCTCCCTCTCTCTCTCTATTTCTTGCTCTTTCTCTAGAGGGGAAAAGGGGGTAGAGGTTCTTTTGGTTGTACTTACGCCTCGCAGTAGGGCATTTTGTTGTAGCCCTTGTAAGTTTTCATATTGAGCGCCATGCCGCATTCTGTACATTTGAAACACGTTTTGTGCCATGTCTGGAAAGAGAAAAGTAGAAAAGGAAAAATGCAATATTATTCTATATATATATATATATGTATATATGTTGTTGTTGATGTTATTGTTTGTTGTAGTTTGCTTGTTAAATTGGCGCAATGTGCACAACACTACAAAACCAAGTCGAGCATAAGAATTTGACAAGGTAAGTGGGCTAACAAAAAACAAAACTAAAATTCTTGCTCACAAAATATTAATTAAAAGAAATTGCCAGCGAAAACTGAGAAAAAGAACCCTAAAATGAAAATCTAACTAAGACCACTAACAAGGCTAAATGTTAAAGCCTTAATCAATGTCAAGCTTTATTTAGAATTCCCATTGTTGATTTCTAATTAATTTATCTAACAAATTCAATTTTTAAGCGCTCTCATTTATGTTTACTATTTCAATCTAAACTAAGAACATCTTAATCTTAAAATGTGACAAAGTCTAAGGTTCTTTTTGACTAACTTTAAATTCTATATATATGTATGTATGTATGTACATTATATTCCCTTGGCCACAATTTACATTGCATAAGAAAATAATGTGGCTAACTGGAGCTGGGGTCTTATCTTTAGCAAATATCTTTTGCATACCTAACTAAAGCCAAGTCAAGTTCAGCATAGATCAAGGTAAGCTCTTAGTCAGTCAGTTAGACTTGGTTATTTAGTTCCCATATACCGTTTGCTTAGAGAGATAACTCGATGAGATAAACTTAAGAAATAGACAGAGAAGAAGAATGACAGGGGGGGATAGAGGGAGAACCAGACACAAATCTTGAATTGCGTGATTTGTGGCAGCAGCTAAAGAAGAAGACAAAGTGTGGAAACTTGCCCCAGACACACACACACACACACACACACATACGTACACAACAACAACTATACACATAACTGGATAAATCTGAATGGAAATGGGTGTTGCTGCAACGCGTTATGCAAATTTCTTTTATTTTTTTGTGTTTGTTGTTGTTGCTGTTGCTGTTATGTGTGTGTGCTGTGGAAACTTTTTAGCAGGAGCAGCAGCTTCAGTTGACTGTGACTTGGCTTTGGCAGCAGAGCCTTGACGTGGAGGTCAATAAACGATTAACTTGTCTGCGGATTAGCAGAGATGCGAAATATGCATTAATTGGTTTTGCCATAGACACAAACCGCAAAAAAGTTAGCCAAGACCTGAACCTTAAACCAACAAACGACAAAAGCAAAAAATGAAAGACAAGTAGAAAAAAAAATAACACAAAAACAAAGGTATTTAGGTATAATTGCCGATCTTAAGATACCCTTTAGTTAAGAGAATTCAATTGTGGGTAGACTTGAGAAGGGAAAATTTGTTTCCCAGATACAATTTGTAGGTTGAAAAATATGTAAAATTAATGCTAGTTTTTAAACATTTTTGGGACATTCATAAGATAGAGATATAGATTTTGATATGTATATTACTTTTAGAAGTTCTTAATTCTAATTAAATTATGTATAACTTGCATTCTTTGACTTTATAAATAAAACTACGTTAATCTTTAGCACTTGAAATAGATTTCTAAACTAAAAAAAAAAAAAATAAAAAAAAACGATAAGGCAGATAACGCTACTCATATCACTCATTTATATAATATATATGTACATATATTTCCTAGTGGTGCTTAGTCTAAAAGCCACTTAATATACCTTATTAACTAAACACTTCAAAACAGGGTATAGAAACGGTAAAAATAATAATAAAATTATTTTTAATGGCCCGGGTTTGACAAAAACTACAAAGAAAAGAAAAGAAATGAAAGAGTCTGCAAACGAACCAAACTTTGACCTCCATTGAGATTTATATATGTATACAATGTATACTATACATACATAAGGCATATATGTTTGTACATATGTATGTACATACATATATATGTATATTAATCGACAAATTTTTTCTTTCCGTTGGTTAGTTTTATATATATTTTTTAAAGACTTTGCTGCTTATGTTTAGCTCGGGGCGCGCATGCGTAACCTTAACCAAAAAAGGAAAATAAGATTTCCATTTCAATTTCACTTTCACAAAAATACAAAAATGCAGTTACAATACAATTTGCAGTTGCTGCTGATGTTGCTATTGTTGTTGTCGGTGTAAGTTGAGGTAAGTAACGTTTTATTGTCATTGTTGTTGTCGGTTTTTTTTTTTTTTTTTTTTTGGTCATTCAATTTGCAATGCTCGCTTTAACCCACTTTTCACTCCAGTCGCTCACTTTTCGTCTCAATTTTCAATTTAAATGTTTCTTTTGTCAACCGCCACGAGACGAGGTGTTAAATTTGCATACAAATTTGCATGCTAGCAGCGCACAACAACAACAACATTACCAACAAGCGATTGAATTACCACCACCAAACCGAACTAAAAAAAAAACCAATGGAAAGCAAATTGCAAATGACAAATGAGGCCAACACGAACCAACCAACATACACACACACACACACACACACAAAAATCAACAGAAGCCAACAACCACGGAAACAACAACGGAATAAAACAAAATGGTAACAAAGCAAAAAAAAATATATCTATTTTTAAAACCAAAAAGCAACTCTTCAAATGTCAAAAACAAAGTCACTTGAATGTCTCTTTTAAGCGATCAGGGAGAGTTGCCTCAAATCAAAATTGAAAGCACTTCAATGTGGGTCAAAACTCAGAGGTGTGTTTGGTGTGTGTGCTTGCCAATTTCCAAATCGTGTATGTTAGATTTTATTAATTGTCACACGAAGATAATTTTTTATACTAACACTTAGATTAGATTTATGGCGGCACTATTTGCAGAAAATTTGACTATTACTTTAAATGAATTATTTGATATGAACTTTACCTGCTTTACAGATCAAAAAGAGGCCCCATTTCAAACTTTACCAAGGAACTATCTATATATGTATGTATGTACATATATAGTCTTGAAGACCTTATAAGGAAATTGTACATACGATTTTAAAGCTCTTCATAATTATTTCACACATCAAAAACGTGTCTCAAAAGTTTTCTATTTCATAATAGTTTTTAGTGTTTCTTTCATTATGTTTTCGGAGAATAATTATCATATCTACAATCGATAAATAATCCCATTTTTAGCACGTAAACTACAAAAATTTTCGATTAGAATCAGGTTTTGTTTTGTTTTTTTTTTCCTCTCTTTTGGATACTTCAGTGAGATTATATTTAGCACATATTTGCACGTTTCAAAATGTTTATTAATTTCATTAAGGGGGAAACATGGGGGAGTGAGAAAGAGAGAGAGAGAGAGAGTAACAAAGAATACAATCAGATGAGATCAGATTAGACCACCAGCAAGGTAGAAGCCAGAGGTAGCGTAAGAGAAGAGAAACAACAGCTGGCTCCATTTCGTTAAAATTATATTTTTTGCAATATCAACAAATAAAAAGGCAATTACATCAACCAATCTTAAAAACCTAATGCTCTGGGGAGGGGAGATAGAGTGAGAGAGAGAGAGAGCCAGTGCTGCTGATGATGATGATTCACTAGCCAGCTATGCCGTCTACCATCACCCAGAGTAAAATTCAACCAACTGTATGTTGACTAAAGACTTTTCATTCATTCAGTCAAGTCAAAGAGAGAGTCGACCAGTCAACACACACACACACACATACAACACTTTAACACACATTGTATTTTTTTGTATCTTGAAGTTTGTCTTCTTTTCTTCTATTACGTACGACTACTGCTGCGACTAATATTTCTTTTCTGTGTGTTTCGCCAGGCATTAAATCATGATGAATATCTATGGTAACCAAGTAGTTCTCTCATTGGAGTTGATAGCTCAACTTATAACGGTAACCAATTTAAAATTCTAACTGCATTTTAGCATATAACTCGCATCGAAAAACATCAAACATTTAATTTGTGCTTAAAATATATAGAACTTTTGGACAATAGAACAACGGCAAAAAGGAAAAAAAAGCAGAGAAGATGAAGAAAATGGATGTGTAGAACAAGAGAGAATATTTTCTCCTACTGTGTGAGAAGAATAGAAAACAAAAGGTCATCCGGCTGGCCAGCTAGTGGAATAAGATACGCACAAACTTTCATTTACAACGAAGTTTCTATACCCTGTAATGCGTTCCAATATAAAATGTAGCAAACATCAGGAATAAACGATGCACAGATTTACTAAATCAGAGATATATATATATGTATATATATATATGAAAACTTGCTTTTATTACACATTATTTATATATATATATACATATGCATTTCTCGACAGATTATAAGTAAGTTATCCCCCCTACTGTAAAGGGTATTTTAAAACACAAAAAGGCTACCGCAGAGTCAACAATGTGAATTTAGAATTTTTGTGTTTTTGGTATTTGAAGTGAAAAGTTTTGACAGGTTTTTCTTTTTTTTTTTGTGTGTGTTTTTGTGTGATTCTCTTTTGTAAAATGGACAATTGAGACCTAGCAAATGCTTTAGAAATTGGCAAACAAGGCAGACAAGGACTTTTCAATTGCACACTTACGAGAGATGGCACTCTATTGAAGTGAGAGGCTGTTGATGTTCCCTGAGGATGATGATGATGATGATGACTATAATGATGATGGTCATACTGAATGAGCAAAATTTACCTTTTCTTTTCTTTCAATTTTGTTAGATTGAGATATTTGTAAAAAGTCAAAAATTAAAAGAGAAAAAGCATTTATTGTCTAAGGTAAATTTATGTGATAAAATTTCAAGAAAAGTCAAAAGTTAAAGCATAAAAAATATCAAAAGAAATATTTTCCCTACACCGATTATTCCGACAGTGGTGAATACACCTTATAGTAGTCCGATCTGACCAGTTCTTAAGCTTGCGAAACATAAGCAGCTAAAATGCTTATCTGCCAAGTCTTATCCCAATGGCTTTATAACTAATGTCTAAAATCTGCTAAGAAATAGATAGACGAACATGGCTAAATCGATTCGGCTGTGCAAGAATAACCTGATATGGCGGCAAGATTTTAATTGAACAATTTTCGTATAATGAATAAAATGTATGTATAATAGTATTTAAATTCATAAAAAAGAATTTCTCAATTTTCTTATTGTTATAATTGCAAAATTTGTGACATTCCCTTGTATAAAAGTATCCAATTAAAACATTTTCTAGGAAATTCCTTTACATACATATATATGATATAACATATGCTGCTGCTGCTATATATGTACGTACATATATATCGTATAATTAAAAAAACAGCTTTATCCCCGACTTTCATCTTACTGCAATTTATATTTAATCTCTTTATAAATACAGATATCTTTGACAATTAGTTGCTTTATCTACATTTATACGCAATGCAATGATTTTTACGCTTAAGACTTTCTCTCTCTCCCTCTCTAATTCCATATAGTATTTAATTTCAGAGGCAAAAAAAAAAACAACAACATATACAAAATCCAAAACCAAATTTAAAAGCCTGTTCCGTTGGCAATAGATTGCGTCATTGGGTTGAATTTTTATGGATCGTGTACGTACAACCCAGCAACAACAACAACAATAGCAAATGTTTTATATATACATATATATATATATATATGTGAGTGTATGTGTATGTATGTATGTATATACATAGTATATATATATATACATATTTGCAATTGCAAAATACACACACATAGGCAAGCAGGCGGCATGCGGCAGGCAAAGCGAGTTCCAGTTTTGAAAGCGACACAAAAGGCAATTGAATTTATGACACCCTTCCTTCTCCTCCCTGTCCCCCTTTCTCTTTAATCCACAATAACAATAATAATCTGTCCTCCCCCTCCTCTTCTTCTAGTCTACCCCACCCCAAAACATCCAGCTCTCCTCCATCTCTATCTCCAATTGCTTTTAATTAGTTGAAATTGAAAACTCGCCCAAGAGTGAGAGAGGGAAGGAAACGACGAGAGGTGTAGGGAGAGGGGGGACCAATCATGATGATCATCTTTTCAAGATAAACCAGGGAAATGCTTCTCTCTCTCTTGTCGTAATAGAGAAATCATTGATCGCAGCAAAGCAGCAACTGTATTTGGCGTGTGAAAATTGATTGAAAAACTAAAGTGAAAATTACATAAGTCAACAGAAGCAACAACAACAGTAATAATAATCAACAATCAACAACAACTGCAACAAGAAAATGTTGACCAAAAATGGGTTTAAAAAAAAAAAAAGTGTAATACGACTAAACATTCCGGTCACGTCAATGGAATTACTTAACGCGCTTGATAATGACAATTATGTCATGTGTATGTGTGTGTGGGTACTCTATATATGTATGTGTATGTGTGTGTGTGTGTGTGTGTGTGTAGACACACCATAAAAGGCCCCCTTTAACTGCTAACGGATCCATGACTCAATCTCAATCAGTTGCCTCAATCTTTACTCGCTCTTACTCTCCCTCTCTCTCCTACTCTCACACTTCCATTCTCAGTTGGCCTTTTAAAGGCAAAACAAAAAAAAAAAATGCAGCCAAAAACCACCTTGACCTTATCAGCAGAGCGTGCAAAAAGCTTGTACATATACATACATATATATTCAGCCGAAAAAAAATTGTTCAAGTTAAATTGACCGAAACTTGAAATTCATTTGAAAATTTTCTTAAATTTCTACACCCTGTAAACAACATGCACTAAAAATGGGTATATACGAATAAACAAAAGCTATGCAAAGCCAAGAAGGAAACGCAGTTAAAATCTAAATAAGCTAAATTAATGGACATAAAACAGAAGAACAGCAAATGCATTTCTGCGATCCTACAAATTGAAGAAATATGGAAACAGTGGTTTTGTAGCATGCTCTTTCCGTGAGCAATACAACCAGCTAGTGTCTTAACAAAGAGAAAATGAAAGCAAGTGAAACCAAAGTTAGCTTAATTTGTGGAATGGCAACCAAATATCAATTGAGCGAGCCTAAATAGCAAGGATATAGGGAGACAGGCGTTGGCAATGGTTTCTGTAGCATATATAGATAACCTCTAGCATCTTAAGAAGGATTTTCCCAACGAAGGAAAATAATAAAAATTATTCGTAAAATCAATTGATCTTTCTATAATTTAAATAAAGACTCCCTCCAAAGTGCTAATCAATAGATAAATACTAGTCAATTTTAGTTAGTTGCTTAGGGTATTTTAAAAGTCTAAAAGTATCGACTACCATGGTGGTATACAATTTTTGTGTTTTGCCTCTGGCCCGCACTTTGGCGATAACTCCGAGCCAAGAGTAGGAAGTAGTTTAATTCTGCTTCGTCGCTTTCACTTCCGCCTCATCTGAGCTGCAAGAGAGAGAGCACTACCACTGATGGGACAAGCGGTGTTCCCCTATATCATCATCATCATACAGACAACATAGCGAACAGAGGTAAAGAAGAAGGAGGGGGCGGCGGCGTTGGCCACCGCCTACCATCGACCATCATCATCATCATCAGCAACATCAGCTGCAGCAGCAGCAGCAGCAGCAGCAGTACCCCGATTCCGATTCCAATACGGAATTCAACTCCACCTCCTTACTTCCCTCCCTTCTGCGAGCTACCACGACAAGTGGGTTTCACTTGCACAGCAAAAACACAAACATCACGTGGGTTTTAAAGGGAAAACTTCCTTCTCTTCTACTATTCATCTCCATTTCCATTTACATTTCCCTCTTCATCGTCGTCATCAAGTTGGCAGCTGTTTGCTCTTCTTGCTCATATTTAAATTGGTATTACCAACATTTAAACATCGATTTGATATATGTTTCCTCTTTGTATAGTAGTCGTCCGTTGCCGTTGTCGTTGTAGTTGCGTCGTCTCAGTAGTTTTTATGGAGGCGTTTAGGAGGAGTGTTTCTTGGAGTGTTCTCTTTAAATACGTGTGAAATTCGAGATAAAAATTTTTTCTTTTTTTGTTTCTTACATATTTTTTGGATTTTGTGTGCCCCCGTTTTGTTTGCTTTGGATGATTAGCTTCTGTTTTGGTTGTTTGGTTTGCATATCGTTAAACCAAAAACGGAAATCGAAACGCGTCTTTTAAAAATATAGGAATACATGTATAATACATATGTGTTGGTTCATAAACTCCTCCAAGTATACCCAAAGAGCATTTAAATTAATTTTCTTATTTTAATGATGGAATCTAATACTCTTCTTTCTGCATTAAGCAGTGAATTTTTTATGAAAACAAACAAAATAATGAATAAAAACAAAATGGAATTTTATTTTGCGGTAGGTATTTAAAGTAAAAGAAAGTTATTTTGATAATGTTTATTAACACTGATTGGAAAAACTTTTATTTCGTAAATTTTTATTTTTTAATCAAAAAATTTGGCAGAAGTTGCCCATAAGTTAGCATATATATTCTAGATCAACATCAATAGCAAACTTTATTCAGACACTAAGCCAAGTTTATGCTTTTATTTAAAGGAAAATTTAAAAATAATTTAAAATTTTCTCTTGTTCGAAATAGTTTTATTGCTACGTTTAACACTTGATTCTACAAGGTATACCCCCCTCCCTCTACATCCAAGTCGACTGGAACGACTCTTGCTTTTGTACCACATATATTTATTGTTATTTTTATTTTGGATTTTGTAGCTTTTTGGCAGGCGGGGCAACACACCATCCATGCAACAGCTAATTGGGCCCCCACTTTTACATTTTGTTATTCACTGAGAGAGACAGAGAGAGAGAGAGGAAGAGAGCTCGCGGGTTGACTGTAATTTTTCAAATGCTCAACTTCCAATTTGTTACTCCATATTGCCACCTCCACCCCTTACTACTACTTCTCTGCTACACTTGTTACCACTTTTTGCTTTTTCTCTCTGGTTTTAGCATATTTCTCGTTTACTCGTTCGGCTTCAGTCAATTAGCAAAGTCAATAGTACGGCCGTATGCATCTCGTGTGCCACCGTTTGCCGCTTGCCGCACACATTTTGCCACATTTGCTGACGTTTTTGCATTTTATTTGTTTAATTTATAAACGTCAAAAGAAACAAAAAAAACAGAATGGGTGGGAGAAAAATTGAAAACCCGGCTAACACACACACATACACACAGAGTCCTCTAACGTTACCAGCCGCCTCTTGAATGTCAAACTCAAACACAATTTCTATTCTATTTGTAGGTCTACAGCCAAAGTCTAAATTGATCATCAAACCAACCAGTTAACAGTTTCGCCCAACCCCTTCCTTTCCCCACCCCCTCACTCTTTCATGGAAAAGTTTATCGTACAAGTTTTTTTTTTGCAATTGAATTATATCTCGCACTCAATCACAATCCCTAAAGTGGTTAAGTGTATCTTTCGAGTTTTGCAAATTAGCTTAAAGGGAGGCGGGTGGGCATGCAACTTCTATGCAGTTAGTTTTCCACTTATGAGACAGGGAAAATAAAGGGATAGAGACGACACAGAGAGAGAGAGAGGGAGAGGCAATGGGCAAATGTTGCACTGATGCAATTTAATTATTAATTTGACTAAAGCCAAAGAGCACTTTACAGCATTTCAAGAGTGAGAGTCGACACACAATGAGAATAAGCAAAAAGTTAAGAGAGAGAGAGAGAGAGAGAGGGAGAGAGAGAATGTGGAACAGTAGTTCCAGTAAAGAACCGCACTAACACATTGTGGTCGTCGTCTTCCTTTTGAGGCTTAATGTAGAACATAACTGAATAATTGACTGAAATTTCACCAAATTGAAAGCAGCAACTAAACCAAGAGAAGCAAAAAAAAAAAAAAAAAAACAGAAGCAAAGCAAAACTGAAGGAGATGCTTAATTAAAAAACAATTGAAATGAAATAAGGCAGCAGTCGGAACAAAATTATGTATGTACGTCAAAAGAGAGAGAGACAGGGAGCATGTAAATCCGAATTCATTATAAAGTTTTAATTGAATTACAGCTTAAATTGATAAAACATTATATTTTTGTATTAAAAATTTAGTAAATAATTTTCCAAACTTGTACAAGAGATTCTATAGCACTTTGATTATCCATGCAATGTAATTTTAGTCCCAGTTTAAGCAAAATATCTTGGAAAACAAAGCAGATTCTTATATAAAAATGTTTCTTTTCTCACTATCGTTCCTACGTTAGCTATATGACATAGTAATACGATTTCATTCTAAAACTTGATCTAGCTATTATAATATCTACATATACATACATATATAACTCTAAGAATTCTATCTGAAAGATGCGAATAAATAGACAGAAGTTCGGCTATTGATGCTCAATCTTCGTAAAAGATCATTTAAATAAAATATTTAAAAGTTAAAACAACAAATTTACAAAATTCAAAAATAATTTGTGTTCCAATATTTTTTGTAAAATTTATTTGCTTCCCTTTTTCGTTTCAATTGGAAAAGTAGAGTAAAATAGAAAAAAAAAAAAAAAAAAGTGTAGTGGGCAAAGGCTTATAAAGAAGCAGAAAGACACCCCCAAAGCCCAAGGAGCGTGAAAAACCTCAAGTGCAAGGCAATAATAACAGAAACAACAACAACAATGCGAACAATAATGAAGCAAGCAAGTCGTCCCTGCCGACATTGTGTATACCCTGTACCAACTAGTTATTATATTAAATGAAGTCAAACACCCTCGGCAATTAATTTCATAAAAAAATTTCCTTAACATGCTGCAACAGTGAACGCATGCTATCTCGCTCACTCTTACCAGCCAATGTCGCCCTAAGCGCTTCAGTACAAAACGCATTAACGTATATCTCCAATATTTATTGTCCGATTTCGGCTGAAATTGGTCAGATGATGCATATTAGCCACATTATTAGGTGTGCCAAATAAGAATCTGATTCTTTAAAAACTGCTCTAATAATTAGTTTTTTTCTGAATTGCGGGGGCGGAAGTGGGCGTGGCAAAAATTTTAAACTCTCTTGATCTGCGTGGTCACTAGGCAAATGATCGAACAACCTCAAAATCGCAATCAATTCAAAACAAAATTCCCTTTCACATGCAGCAGCAGCGAACGCATGCTATCTCGCTCTTCCTTATCTGCCAATGCCGCCTTGGCATTTCAGTACGAAACGGATATAGCCATATCTCCGATGTTTATTGTCCGATTTCAACAAAATTTGGTCAGCTGGTCCAGTTTGGGTATATAATTAGGTGTACCAAGTAAGAATACGATATCTTGACAGCAGCCCTAGTTATCGTTTTTTTTTCAATTGCGGGGGCGGAAGTGGGCGTGGCTAAAATTTGAAACAAACTTGACCTGCTTTGGCATTAGACGGATGCTCACACCAAATTTGGTAGCTCTAGCTCTTATAGTCTCTGAGATCGAGTGTCTCATACGGACAGACGGACAGACGGACAGACGGACATGTCTCAATCGACTCGGCTGTTGATGCTGATCAAGAATATATATACTTTATGGGGTCGGAAACGCTTCCTTCTGCCTGTTACATACATTTTAGCGACTTTAATATACCCTTTTACCCTATGGGTACAGGGTATAAAAATGGAAAACGAAACGAAAATGTCAGAGAAAGAGGTGTGGGAAGAGAAGGGGAGGCAGAGAAAAAAAAACAACTCAAGAGTCAAGTCGACCACTTGAACTCCAGCGCAGTGCTCCTTATAGAAGACGATCTCTTTAACTAAAAATAAACCCACACACAGAGAGAGCGAGAAGGAAAGAGAAAAAGAGGGAGATAGTGATTGTTCAATTGGATGATGACGATGATAAAACGAAGACAAGAACAAGGAAAAGAGAGATGAAGAGGAGAAGATCGGTCGTCTGTCCCCCTTTACTTTATTCCTTCCTTCTTGATATTGCACGATTCAATGGCAACCCCCTTCTGAGTGATCCCTCACTCCCCGCGCTGCTACACTCTACCCAACCCTCTCTCTCTCTCTTTCACACTCTCCTCTTACTAGAACTTTTCCCCCTTGCTGGTTAATGAAGATCAATTGAATTTAAACAATGGGGGAACACAACAAAAAATTACTAATTTTTGCTGGCAAAGAGGTCAAGTAAATGCGTCGCTTTTCCCGCTCTCTGTCTCTCCCCCCTCAGACTGTCTCGCTTTCTTAGTGACGTGACATGCGACAGTTGTACAGCGGGATATGGGTTTTGTGTGTGGGGGCAAAGGGCGTGGCATAACAAATTACTAGCAAATGCGCATTAACATAAACAACAAAGAACAAGACAAGTAAAAGAAAACAATTAAAAGAAAGAGGGAGAGGGGGGAGGGGTGGTAGAGAAGAAAATAAGACAGGAAATTACCAAAAGATGCCCGGAAAACAAAAAGAAAAAAAGAAGAAGCTTCCTACTTCTCTCCATCTTTTGCCCACTCAACGTAGTCTTTTCATCCATCCATCATCCAGAAGTAGCAGCAGGTAGTTAAAACTTGGCCAACTTAAGTTCTTTTGTTGTTCATTAAAAATTTTCGTCTATGGAAATTAATTAAGCCAACTCTAAACTGAAAACTTCAGCCAAACACACAATGGTTAATGTTTAATTGAGAGGAATGGCAACAGCAGCATAAGACCCAGCCAGAAGCCATTTAAAGTTCGACTTCCACTTTCCATACTTTTGTATTGGCCATCTTTTTCTTCTTCTACCTTCTTTTTTTGTCTCTCTGTTACAACAAACAAATTTGGGCCAAGCGAAACAAAATCAAAGCCAAAGTAAGCCAAAAGGCAGACAACGAACAAACTAACAAACGACCAACCGAACAACCAAGTGGAAGAAAAGAAAAACCTCAACAACTTGACTCGGCCCACACTCTCTCTCGTTAGAAGAAGGAGGGCTGGCTCACCTAACACAGTTGCTTTTTCTATGACTAAATTATAAAGTTTGAACCAATAACTGAAATTGGTAACAAAAAGATAAGCAAAAATTTTTGTTTTCTCAAAAAGTTAAGAACATTTCCAGCGAATCAAAAGATATTGAAAAATTTATATTCAAATTTATCGTAAAATTTCGCAGGCGAAACCCGCTCCAAATCGAAAGTACTCAAATCTATGATAAATGGAATACCATTGTTAAAAATAGTTTGGGTTTTTTTTTATACTTTTTGTTCGTTTCATTTTCGATTGAGAAAGAGCATTCATGACTGCCTAAAAAAAATTTCTTCAATTTGAACTTTCTTTTAGAAAAAAAATTCACAAAAATATAAAAGATTTTTTTTTTGCTTTTCCATTTCTGATTGCCAAAAAATTGTTGGTAGCTTTAGTTCATGAAAGCGAATAATTAGACAGCAAAAGAACAATTAAGGGGGGGTAAGGGAAAGAGAGACAGAAAATTGGAGCACATTTATTTTTTTTTCAGTAGTGAGAGTGGGATAGATGCAATCTCAAGATTAAAGTGCAAAATGAAAGTGAGTTGCATAATCTTGCAGTTAGTTCCCAGCTACAGTTTCCCTTCTCTTCCCTCCCCCCACCCACTCCACACCCTTTTTTGTTTTTGCTTGTACAAAGTTCTCACAGTAACAAAATAAACAAAGCAAAAGCAAAAAAAAAAGGGGACAAAGGGAGAGGGAGAGAAAGGGAAGCGCATAAGATGCCAAGGTAGCGATAAGTTTCTCTCTCCCCTTCCCTTTTTTCTCTCATTCCCTAACTCTCTATCTCCCTGCCTATCTGTTGTCCCTGTCGGTTGAAATGAATGTCGAATGTTGAATGTTTGTTTATTGTTGTTGTTATTGTTTTGTTGCTTGGCTGCTGTTGCTGCTGCTTGACCACTTTTATTTTCATGCCTCAATTGGCTTAACTTTTGCTTTTTTACTTTATTTTTTTATTTTAATTTGATTTTATACTCTTTCCAAACAAATATAAGATATTGAAACTTACAATTTTGAGCTATATAGGTAATATATTTTCCTATGTCTACAGATTAATTTCAAATTTATAAACAAAATATAAAGATTTATAATTATGAACCTTTTGCTAATTTTTTTTTTTTATATTTTAAAGATTTTTCCAAGGGTATACAAACTTCTTTATAAAAAATCACTTTTTTTAGCTCGTTTTTTTTTTCTATTTCCCCCCGTTTGTCATGCAAAACGGGAAAACTTTTGTCAAGAGTTCAGTGAAGAGT
Source organism: Drosophila austrosaltans (assembly GCA_035045865.1). Taxonomy (NCBI): domain Eukaryota; kingdom Metazoa; phylum Arthropoda; class Insecta; order Diptera; family Drosophilidae; genus Drosophila; species Drosophila austrosaltans. The sequence continues at coordinate 4,816,181 of JAWNOQ010000211.1, forward strand.
GGAGAAAATGAGAAGAGAAAGAGACAAAATGAAATATGCATAAATAAATATATTTAATATTTCTTGTCATTCTTCTGCAACTGCAACTTAAGCGATAGAGACAGATGGAAAGAGATAGACAGAGAAATATAAAAGCAAGTTTGTTGCTCAAGTCATTTGTCATTTTGCACTAGGGCAGCAACTTGATAAAGGGGAGGGTGGGCTGGCTAGTGGGGGCAAAAAGTAAAATAAAAAAAAAGGAAAGGAAAGGAGAGGGGAGTTGAGTTGAGGCCCGAATGCAAAAATTAAAACATTTAGGGAAAAAGTGTGCCATGACAGCAGGAGACAGATAGATATAGAAAGAGAGAGAAAGCGATAGAGAGATATGGCTGGACAAACGGGCAGACAGTCGTCCATTGTGTGTGTGTGTGTATTTTGTGGTGTGGCGGTTAGTTCAAAGGGGCCAGCGACCCCATCCGTTTAAGTGGCAAACCAAGTCAAATGTAGAAGGCACATTTTAGATTTTCTGATGCTTCGCTGACTTTTCTACTACTTCTTCTTTCTTCTCGTGCCCCCTTCTCTCTTCCCTATATAGCGATTTCAACTTTCGACTCGTGGCAGTCAGCGGCTCCATAAAAATTGGCCAAAAAACTGGCACGTTCCCGTATAGCCACTGCTCCACACCACACCACTCCACTCCCCATCTATCGCTCTTTCTCTCTCTCTCTCTCTCTCTCTTTCACTCTGGTAGCCACCGTTTCCTTCTTGACAACATGACAACAAAGAGGTCATTTACTTTCGTTGCAAGCATGAAATAATCGTTGTTGCTCTGACTGCTCGCTTCTCCTCGTCGCCATCGTCGTCGTCATCGTCATCGTCATCGTCGTGAAGCACAGCCCCCGGAAAGCCCAAAGCAAAAGTCAAACGAAAAAATAAAACTCACAGATAACTGAAATTGGCAACAGAAGTAGCGGCAACACAGAAATACATATATACATACAGATAGATATATACAAACATATATCTCTAGCGACAAGTACGAGGGAGGGAGAGGGGTTTATTTGTTGCTATCAAAAATCGATTAACCGGTCCAAATAAAAAAAAAAACATACAAAAATGTCTTCGTTTTTCCGGGTGAAAAATGTTTAACAGATAATTGGCGGTAGAATATGAACAATTTAATGCTGTCACGAGTATCGATCGATTTTCTATATCAGGATATGTCCATGTCACGTGCAGCAGTTAAAAATTCAACTAAACGAACATTGAGCACATTCCCATAGACAAAAAAAAGGGCGCAACATTTACTAGAGTAGGGTTACTCACAATCAAATGAATGAAAGGAAAACTTACCGGAATAAATATTGGAAGCTGTCGTCCGACTTGGCCTAATACTAGCGCCATTTCGCGAATACAGATCAGCAAACCAATCGGCCGATTGTGTTATTTTTCAACCGATTTTATTGAAATTTGGTAAATCAAAAGACCTTGGCTATATTATTTAGTATATCAAATTTAAATAAAATACCTTCAACATTTCGCTTTATAATTTGTTTTTAAATTACAAAAGCTTAAGTAGACGTATTCAATTTTACGATAACGAACTGCATCTGGCTAAATATATGTCTCATTAGTTATTATAGTTACCCAGATAAAGGTATCTTACTCCGAATCAAGAATATACTTATGCTTTAACTATATACAGGGTAGAACTATATGCAGGTTGAATAGCCTCGCTTATTCAATGTTATATAAAAGTACGTAGTATCTTTGCATTATAATAAATCGCGTGTTAATATAAAACCCAAAGAATTGCCTATAAATCTTGGAATATCGTTTATTTTTGCTTAGAATATTCTTCGTCCCTTTCTTTTTTCTCTTCCTTCATTCTACAACTGCGATTTGCATTTATTTACATTCCCCAACTTTAACATTATAAAATGGCATATAAAATCATTTGTGTTTTGTCGTATCGGTCTGTGAATATGGAAATTTTATTATTATTCCATAATTATCAAGTAAATGTAAATATATTTTGATAAAACTATATACAAACTATGCAATTTTCCGCAATTACGGCAATTTCATTACACAATAGAATAAAATGTACAACAACAACATTACATGCAACAAAATCAAAGTTAGTCATAGAACTTTGATTAAGCTAAATTGAAATGTTTTATATGCCCCCATCATCATCATAATAGATGACTCAATAGATATTTGCATTGTTGTAATGCATTTGAAGCAATGTTCTCACAAACACACACACACACGCACATGCTAAAAGACAGAAAACTTGACACACATGACACACCCTAACGTAAACCCCCCCACCCATTATCCATACACATTACCAACAACGATGAAAATTGCAGCAACTAAGAAAACTACAAAAGGCAAACTTAATGCCATATAATGTAAAGGTAAACTTAGATGTCTGCCGCCCCCGCCCTGCCCCTGCCTTTCTCACCCCGTCATACTCATGCCACCTTTCTATATCTCTACTCCATTTCAATTTTGTATGTGTGTGTTTACAAGTTTCTCAACATATCCATTAGACAAGACACACACACATACACACATTGACATAAAGAACACACTACATAAATATTTTATAACTGACTTGAAAATAGATTTCATTACTCCATTGTCTATATTTAGAGGACACACGAAATGAATTTGGATATCGAAAATGGTGAGCAAAAAGCAAATAAACAAACAAAACAGTACAAAAATAAACCCCCTCGACTATATCACACTACAATTATTACCAATATATAAATATATATGTATGTATATGCCTTTGAACAGTCATCTTATGACTTTTCTCTTGGGAGAAAATGTAAATTACTTTCGTTTCCCCCACACTCCTTATACCATCAATTTTTTAGATCCAAATGAATAATTATAATATTATATAAAACAAAACCTCTCAACTTTAAATGTGTGTATGTATATACAACATATTAGTCAACTAATTTGAAAAGTTAACAAAATAACTTTTGGTTATGAAAAGAAAATGACAGCTTTGTTTATATATTTCGTATTGAAAAAAGTTCTAAAACTTTTTTAAATATTTGTTTCTACTATGTTTTATTATTCTCATTCATTACAGCCCAATTCAATTCACTTCTTCAGTGTTCAATCGACTCAATAAAGGCAAAATTATTGCAAATAAACCCAATTTTTCTTTAAGTCAAATTGAAATAAATATTGAAGAATTGATACATATATTGGAGTACAGTTGGAGCCCGATTATCCGGGCTCCCATTAACCGGACAACCCTATTACCCGGGATGAAGTTGAGTTTGTTTCATTGTCACTGTTAACCGTGATTACCTCTATTATCCGTGATTTTAAACGAACATTTTTTTCTAAAATAATAAAACGAATTCGGGGCTTCCCCGTTTTAGTTAGCAATCAATGAGAAACTCGCGTGTATGTACAGTGGCCATCAATAAACGTTTGTAGAAGAAAGAAACATTTGTTTGTGGATTGATTTAAAAATATGTATGTATGTATGCATACATATGTAAATGTACTTACAAAATTTCAAGTACGAAATACGTGGAAATTTTGCTCTCGATTTACCGGGGTTTTCGATTTTCCGTGATGGCTCTGGTTCCGACCGTCCCGGATAATCGGGGTCCAACTGTAATTATTTAGCTATCAAAGATCACTTATTTAACCCTAAAGTGTGAAATAAGGTTTATACATACATATGTAAATTCTTTTAAAGCCCTATGAAAAGAATTAAGGTCAACAAAATGAGTTTCTTTTTGGTCCATTAACCCCAAAATGTGCCCATTTTGCAAGAATAACCAAAAGAATCTCAACATTTGAATAATAATTAGATTCAGCATCAAGGTGAGGAAGGGGAATTTGACACAAGGTTTTCAAAAATAACAACAACTGTCAATTTGGAATTTGATAACAAAAATGCAATAGAGAGAACAATACACTTTACCTCTCTCTTGCACACCCAAGGTTCAGTTGTTATCAACTAATTTTGAATAATTGTTGATACCCCAAAAAAAGTATGTATGTACATACATATGTATGAGTGTGCGTACATACAGTTGTATATGCTTGTGTATTTAAAAATGAAGCTTCAACAGTTGTCTCAAGGTCCTACAAATAGATGATGATGTGATTCAGTTTTAGTTTAATTAATATACAAAAAACAAAAAATGCCTTAAGGCGCAGTCTGAGGGAAAAAATAAACTTCTCGAATGGTTGGATTACCATTCCCTAAAAACTACTAAATTGATTTGTTCATAAATCATTTGCGAAGCTAAAGACAACTGGAAATTGATCATAGGATATTAGATATAGACTATCTTTCATGATTAGATTTGTTATTGATAGAAAGCAAATCCATTTAAACTAAAGCTGAGTGGGTGCCTGATTTTGATTTTACGTAAAAAAATTTTTAAAATAATATTTAAAATGCATACAATTTGGAGGAGATTTATTATTATATTTTTGTTACATTACTTTTCTTTGAATCGCTTTGGATTGGCTTAAAGTTTAAGAAATATGGGTCGTTGCGAGAGTTTTATTTGCCACTGTATGCATACGTCAGTCAGCTGCTTATCAAGATTTTTATTATAATATAACTTGCATTTGGCATTATTAAAAAACCATTTAAAAAAGAACAATTTCAAACTCAAAAACAAACCAATTATAAAATAAAACCAATTAACAAAAATTAAACAATTAAAAATTATATAAAATTTTTTTTACGCCTACCCAAATTATTTTGTAGTTAATTACTTTCAAAATTTGAAAATTTTTAGTGGAAAGGAGGAGAGATTGTTTGTACATACAGATGTACTTATATAATTTGTAAAAAAAAGAGAAGTTCTTTATTAAATAAATAAAAATGAGTAGTTAGATTAATTTATAAACTTGCGTTTTTATTTATTCTGGCAACTATTGTTGCCAAAAGTGTTGTAAATTTTGAACTTTTAGTTTTGGGAGTGCCAATACTTTTTGGTCCCACTGTTTGTATAGATCACCTCCTCTCTTTCTAGCTGTACACATTTGAATACATTTTTTGGTTATGTTATATATACCCTTTTTTAATCTATATGGCTGCAGGGTATGACGAGACACAGTACACAAATAAACTGGAATTAAGCATAAACCAATAAGCGCAGCAACAGAAGAAAAAAAGAAGAAAGTGTCTCTGTGTGTGTGTGTGTGTGTAAGAGGGAGAGAATGCGAAAACTAAAAACTGGTCTCAAGTCAGGCAAAAATCAACAAAAAATATATACAACACACATGCATACATACAAATATACGTACATATGTATGTACATATGCTCGCTCAAGGTCGGTCAACGGATTTTTCTTTTTGCGTTAAGCTTTAGTTAAAAACAAAAAAAAAAAAAAAACACAGTAAAATTCAAACAGATCAGAAAATGAAAACGCAAGCAGCACTTCCCAAGCTCCAACTAAAGGGGGGCGCCGCGACGCAACGGAAGCAGCGACGCTATGCAAATTAAAAGTAATTTTAAATTTCCTGAGTTGGCGAAATTGAAAAATCGCCCACGCACATAGCGACAGGGAGTCAGCAGACAGAGGGGTTAATACAGAGAATGCGCCGTTATTTTGAATTCCAAGAAACAGTTTAGCTCTCGTTCTCTTATTGCTGTTGTTGTTGTAATTATTGGGAGCAACAGGCACGCATGATCAATGGGGACGGTGAAGTGCTTAGCTAGCCGTCTCTTTTTAACACAAAGCCAAAACACACACATAGACTTTTATAAAGGAGCAACATTTCAAATTTAAAAATTTATAAAAACTTAACTTACCTTATCCAAACATTTGAGCTCCTCGATGGGATAGACCACCTTTTGGCAGCGGGCACAAGTTTTATTCATTTTGATGCTCTCTCTCTCTGGATTTTTGATAGAAATTGTTGTTGCACTTTTCTTTTTTTGTTTAATTGGGAGGGAGGGGAGGCTGGCACAAAAACTCCTCTGATCACCTTCTACTGCTTCTTCTTATTCAGCTTCTTCTTCTCCTTCTATTCCTCGTCTTCTTCTTGTTCTACTCCAATGTGTGGGGGTATGTGTGTATGTGTGAATATGTATGTTTCATGTGCATATGTGTATGTATACACCACACCAGAAGAAAAAAATATTTGTTGTAAACTATTTTCGAAAATGGAAAAGAAAATTTGCTTGAATTGTGGTCCAGATGGATATATCCCCTTTCTATTTTTTATTTATTTTTTTTATTTCTTTCATTGGGGATCATGGAAATTTTTGGTGGGTAATTTTGCACTATTTTTTTTGCATTTCGAAATGGAATTTTCATTGGGTGTTTTCTTGTTTGCCTATTGCCAAAATGTATTGGAAAGAATGAGAGAGAGAGAATCTCGTGGGATAACTTTTTTTTGTTTTTGGTTGGAGGCTTCAACAAAACTGACAGCAAATAACCGGTTTGCTTCGTTTCGCTTTTTGTTTTAGCACTTTTTTTGTTGTTTTTTTTTTATTGTTATTGACAAGAAAACAAAAAAGAATATTAAAAAAATCTGTTGCACAGGTTACAAAAGCAACGCGCGCATCGCACGCGAAACACGACAGCAAAAGGAGACACAAGAGAGCAAAGAAGACTTGAAAGAGCAGTAGGGGGGAGCTTCAATTAATTCGACTTATTTTTCTTAACAATTTAATAATAATAATGATAACCGATCAAGCGAGACTTAATTGTTCCTCACGTTCTTTAGTTTTTAATACCTCAATGCGAACGCGAAACAAGACCGACTCAAAAAGTAATCTGTTTTTATCCGCGGCGCACAACCTCACAACTTGAAAACAAAAACAACACTGAGAGAAAAAAGAGCGCATTTTTTTAAAAATCAAAGAGAGGGTTTTCTTTTCTCTTTTGAGCTAGTTCGCTCAAATTTTGTGAGCAAATTCGCCGTACTTTTGCGAGCATATCAGAATTCGCCGTGCTCGCAAAAGTAGAGCGTATTCGATCGTAAAAGTGAGCGAATTGAAAAAACCAACTTTTCGGACGAAATTCCCGACATCCCAGTATTCGATGCCTTCATTTTAACAGCTCCCAGTGTTGGATAGTGTACTAATCTATCGGTTATCGTTACTACAAATACAACCCTGAGTTTCACAACACCGACGCCATATTGTCGCCGAGCTGTCAAAAATATTTTTCCCTTCTCTTTCTTTCCGGTTAGCGTCATGGTAAGAATTAACAAAGTTTGCTCCGAGTCGGTTGAAAAATGTAAAAAATGAATTAAAATAAATTGTATCAGATAAACGAAACAAGACTTGAATGCAGAATGGCCAGTGCATTGACTACCACCAAATTGAGATGAATGCCCGGACCAAGTTCGTTTTAAGACGCAAAATGCGCATAAAAATACTTCACGTGGTGGCGCACCACACACACATACAAATTTGTATTAACCGATGGCGAAATGTTGTTCTAATTTGTTTGTATTTTACTGCTTTAATTACAGCCTTTCGAGAGATTCGTACAAACTGGTCGCATTGCCAAGGCCTCTGCAGGTCCCCTTAAGGGTCGCCTGGTGGCCATTGTTGATGTCATTGATCAAAACAGAGTAAGTGTGCCAAGAAAATGATACGGTGTTGCGCTAGAGAGGATCTGTGAGAAGGGGCGCATTTCGACTGTTGGCTTGTGCACATGATGATAATTTGTCTTCTTGATAGGAAGTGCCAACTGACACATAAATGAAGCTAGTTTAACCCAACTGAAGTAGCCAAGACAAAGTCGAAATGTATACCCGTGCCCCACGCCGTTTTAATCCTTGTGTGGGATTCGATACGAGGAAGTTTTATATTAATTGTGTGCTATTTCTATTATAGGTTTTGGTTGATGGCCCTCTCACTGGTGTTCCACGTCAGGAATACAGATTGAACAATCTGCATCTGACCAAGTACCGCATCAAATTCCCTTTCACGGCGCCAACACGCATTGTGCGCAAAGTGTGGCAAGATAGCGACCTTAAGGCACAATGGAAGGTCAGCCCATGGTCCGTCAAGGCCCAAAATATCTGCAAGGTAAGTCCATGTATATAGAGAGAGAGGAAGACTACTGTTGGCCTGCTGCTGCACATGATGATAATTGAAAGTTCTTGATAGGAATTGCCGGCTGATACATACATGAAGCTAGCTTTATTTTTTAACTGAACGCTGTTCAGACCAACAGTAGTCAAAGGAGGAGATATATCTTTCTACTCTTCCCTCCTTACACTTGTAATCAACTTGTTTTAATGTTTGTTTCATCTTCTTTCCATTTAGCGCTCCCAATTGAACGATTTTGATCGTTTCAAGCTGCGTTATGCCAAGCGTCAGCGCAACAAGTTGCTAACCATTGCCTTCAACACACTGAAGAAGCGCACCAAGGCCGATGGCACCCCACGTGTTCTCAAGAAGGATCGTCGCGAGCGTCTGCGTGCCGAAAAAGCCAAGGGTGGCAAGAAGGCTGCTCCAGCCAAGAAGTAAACAAATAAAAACATAAAACATTTTAACGAAAGTAACTGCTTGATTTGATGAACATCCAGAACAACACACAACATGGAGCAAATAAAAAGAAGTGTTATTTTTAGGAAAAACACACGTATTTACGGCGTTTAATCTAAAATCTATGAATCAAAATGGGGGGAAAGCACTTCGTAAATGTTTGTACTAGAAGTAAAGTTGGTTATTTAAAAATTGTTAAATTACCAATATGCAAGAGCTTATATATATATCCGATTGCATATCAATTTAAGAAGTCACAAATTGTTCAAAGTTTTCTCTGTATAACAAGTTCTATATATATATATATTGCTTCCCTGTTGGTAGGATTCTAGTCGATATAACCCTTATACCTCTCTCTTTGCAATCAATAATGAATTTGTTTTGGCATAAACAATTTTAATCAGTAAAGATTAGTGCGAGGAACAGTATTATCTGCTAGGTGTCGCCACTTTGTTGATATTGAAAATAAGTGTGAATGAGATGGAGAATGGATATAAAAGTGAGTGAGATGGCATGCCAATTGGCATATAATAGAGAGTGAGATGGTAGATATTGATTATTTGAATCAAGTTGCAAATTTGAATAAGTTTCTTATTGTTACCTAAGGATTCCTTCAGGTCTACTAAGGACCTCTACTGCTGAGTTCACTGGCTTCATCTAACTTAATTAGTCATATAGACCTGAGTGGTAGGATCAATTATACCGTCAACTTCAAACCGAACTGAATGGTAGTAATGCAAAATCTGCATAAAGTTTCTTTAAGTCGAAGTATCTGTAACTCGAACTTTTTAGCAAGATATATCAGTTTCTGAACTAAAGGAGCAAAAGTTTCAGAAATTCAAAAATTACAGAACACGGATTTTCAGCTCGTATTTAACTTGATTTAGAAACTAATTTATACCAGGCTTTCCTAGATCCTTCAACTGATTCAGATGATGTAGTAGTTTCTGTGTACATTCCACAAATGATCTTTAGGCTCCAAAAGAAAGACTTATACTTCTCAAAAGGTTTCCTAATTGGTTTCCAGATTTACAATAAGGATTAAAAGACCGATCACTGGCAATGCAAGTTCTCAATTGAGTCTGGACTCTTTACTGGTTACATTATTTTTTCCATGGTTTTTTATTTTTCAACAATTTTATTTGCTCCCCTTTGAAACAACATAAAAATACAAATAAAAAATAAAATACAAAACAGTCCAATCTTTAAAGCAGTCTACCAAATTGATGATTTGTTTTTTTTTTGATTTCATTTGATGGTAACATTCGCCAATTGTCTAGTCTATTTGTTAGCCTCACTCTTGCAATAGATGGTCTTCCAATTGCTGGGATGATTATAGCCCAGCAGTATGGGCAAATGTAGGAACAAAGTGATATGTTCGCCCTGTATGGACGTTGATACCTTAACCCAATTGCGTAGCCATTCAATCATCTGTTCATTGCTTAAATTGACCGGATTTAGGCCACGTAAATAGCATGAGTAGCGCAAAGCGTCGACAGTCAAATTGTGGACATCACCCTCTTTGGTAATGGCCTGATCCATATAGTGGACAAGAAAAGCATGCTCGTGAAGGCGATGACGTTTAAAGATGCTATTGGGCAGGCCATGCATCTTAACCAGGTATCTCTGCCAGGCAAACAATGAAGGAAATTTATGTTAGAAAAGAAATTACATAGATATATAAAGAATTAAGATCAGCTTACGACATGTTTACGCGACATTCCCAATAGGGAATAGGGCCCATCGGCAAATATATCTTTAACGGCAATCAATGCCTCCGGTGTGGGATGTGTGCCACTACCCAATTGTCCCAAGATGCATTCAAATTCAGCATGATTCGGATGCCCGGATAGGGATTTCAATTTGGCCTGAAGGCAACGGAATACAGATTTATTATACTGCAATCGACGTTTCATGTAATAGTTCTGATAATCCGAGCGCTGTTGAAGCGTCCAGAAGTGGGATGTAAGAAATGTGCGTGGATACCAGAAGCTACAATGAGGGGGAACCATTCATTTAGTTAAAACTTTCAATTGTTAGATGAATGCAATAATTGGAGGAGTGCTCACACTAAGGGAAAGAATGCATAGCCAACCATGGGCAATGAGCAACCAATTAGAGCCGGAGCCACTTTCATCATATCCCTGGGCATTTGCATATATAATTCCAATTCCTGGCGATTCAATGCACGAATTCCTTGTGGTGAATCATTGGCAATGCGAGCAATTTTCAGAAAACGTTTCATATCCCCAAAGAAATCCTTGACGCCATCAAAGAAGACGCGATACAATTGCATAGCTTTGGGAAAATTCTTTTCGAGCACCTTGTCATAGTTCTTTACATAGTTAAAGTAGCGTGTGAATATATAATCCTGCATATTGTCACGCATCTGTTCACGTTTCGATTTCTGCATATCCTGTGAATCTTTGGCCTTCTCTTGCTCAGGAGTTTCAGCCGCAGCGCCGGCACTTGATGATGTGGACACTGTTGTCGTTTGACTTTTATTAACCTGTTGCGGTTTATTCGCATCCCAGCCAGCCTCATAGATTACTTTGCCCACACTGGTTATCTCGGCGGCAACATTACGTTTGAGTTGTGGCAATGATCCGGTGGTACCTTCGTTAGATCCTTGTTGTTTTGTAATCGAGGGTGGCAACTGAGATTGATTTCCATATGGGGATTTACGAATCATGTGCATCTTATCACTAAACGTAAAATTTGAAATTTTTGTATGTCAATTAGGTAAATTAGGGCTAATTGGATGGATGATAATGGATTCGGGACGAGGTCACTCACCTGACACACAACTGCAAGAGATGCCGGTGCTTGTGGGGCCAGCACCAGCTGGCTCCCGTACTGGCCAAACGGCCTGCTCGCAGAGCCATTGCCATTGTTGTGGCTCTTGTTTATGCACACCCACGTGCAAGTTACGCACAATTACGCAACCGGCAATTCGGCAGGACCTGGCCTACAATAATATTATGATGAATGCGCTCCAATATCAATTTCACATAAGTATCACTTATACGCTAATACAGTGCTGACAGTTTGGCTATTTAACTGCCAAATCGGTTAATGCACTTTGCTGGCGTTTACAGTCAAGAAGTATAAAATAGGCCAAACTTTTGAGCACATTTTCACAATTTGCCAAAAAACAAAAGTTAAAGAAATTAAATAAACAAATAAATGCATATTACTTACAATTAAATGTTTCTGTGTGTGTTTGCTTGTATTGTTTAACTCCTGTTTGCCTTTAGCTATTTTCTGCTGAAGCAAAATCAGCACTGACCAGGTGGCGATTGCAATGGGCTAGATGGCGCTAAAGTGTTAACATTTAAAATCCGTTGTCTTTTTAGTTTTTTGAAAATAATTTGCATACCTTTAAGCTGGACTGCGTTACTTTGTATGTTGGTTGGTATATTCCCGTTCGAATTAATGTCCCGCCGTTAAACTTAAATTTCACGAATACTATAAATTTGCATATTAAAAAGATATTCGTGTAAAAGGCGGTATAAAAAAAAACGCGGAGTGTGCAGAAGTTGGTATTTAACAGCTGCTGCTGCCGTTTTTGTGCTGCTGTTTGGTGCTGCTTCTGCTGCTGCTGTGTCAAGACTGATTTCAATTTCAGTTAACCCGGAGACGTCCGTTGCGTCGGTTGCTTTTTTAGGCTCGTTTCGAAAATTTTTGTGTTTTATGTATTTTGTTTTTGCCTCGTACTAGATGCTGTCTGCAAGCAACAACAACAACAATAGCAACAGCAGCAGCAGCAATAACAACAAGAAATAAGTTGAAGCACACGCGCCACGGTCAGGCCAACAAGAAAAAAACAAACAACAACAACATCAACAACAACAACAACGAAACACAAAAAACGTAACTAATCAGTCCATCGTATGCGGTATACCACCCTCCTCCTCCTCCCTCACCCAACCCCCTTAACCTGTACTCCGGTGAAACAACCATCAGTCATCAATGCCAGCTACTTTTGGCCATTTTGTGGCATAAACGGAAACGGAAATGTGCGTTAGTTGTTTAGAAGCGTTAAAAGCATGTTGTTGTGGTGCGCCTTTTTTCTCTTTCTTTCTTACTTATTTTTTCTCTCCCATTCTGTGTGTGTTTGTTTGTTGGAGTGTGTGTATGTATGACTGCTGTGTGGGAGGAAGACCTTCAATAAGAAATTATAAAACTAAGCGCGTGTCCAACTTACTTGACTTTCAACTTTTGTCCAAGCAGCAATAGGAGACATTTTCTAATATTGTCTCACTACAGGCATACTATACATATATGTATGTATATATATATGTATGTTGTGGTCTACATAAGCAGATTGTATATGTATATGTATCTATGTTTGTATTATGTATATGTATCTTTACTTGTGTGCACGCGGGTTTTTTTCCGCTCAGCTGCTGTTTACTTTGCTCCTTTTTTGCCGATTTCCACATACAATATGTGGGTATATACCAACATATAAATATATATATGTATGTATATTTATGTACATATGTATGTATGTATGTTTATTTGTATGTTTTATATATCTAGCGAACTAGAAAAAGTCTCAGTTACAGTTATTGACACATGCATAATATAACGGTAAAAGCAACAAAAATGTCTACTAAAATTTCATAAAAAAAACACACACACAACCATCTAACGACCTACCCCATCCTCATATACATACAAATGTGGCACCATGGCAAAGTTCATAAAAATAGATATTCATATGGCATAAAAAAAACAAAACATAACATAAGAGAATATAACTAGCTATAACAGTCATAAATGTATTTATTAATATATCCACACAACACTGGCTTATACTCGATATGTAACCAGCTAGATAGAAAACATTAAAACAGAAAGAGTTTAGTTAAGATCTTTGCTTATAATAAGTTAGTAACTAAAAGTAAATAGAGTTTTAGGTCATATTTAAAGATTCCAAGGACAAAACATTTAGTTTTTAAAAGATTTGAAAACTATATTCAATGATATAGCTTTAGCTAAATCTGTCAATTTTATTGTACATTTTGCAAGGGTTTAGAAAGTAAATTTCAAATTCAATTCTAAATCAACAAAAAAAAAATTGAAGTCGGCATAATATTCTATGGTTTAGTCCTTAAAACATTTTCTATGGGTGATTCCTAAAACGTTTCAAATATATTTTATATAAAGCATTATATATATATCTCATGATATCAATATCTCTTTCTCTTGGACTGACAGTGAAGAATTCTACGCTTAAGAGCGAAGAACTGTTTTGAAATTTTCCGCTCAAGAGAGATATCTGACCAATGGAGGTGTCCGTTATGTGAGTTTTCACTGTACAAATATGGTAGAATCTTAAAACGTTCCAATTATATATTATACAGCATTCAATATATAGTGCAGCCTTAGAAAGTTTCCAATACATATGTATATATATAAAGAGCATTCTGGACATAGATCTTCGGTAACCAAATGATATTTTACAGAAACAGGTATCTATATATTTTTATATATACATCTTGTGAGATCTAGGGGAATATATATAGTTATATTTCCTTAGTATTTGCAGATTTTGTACTACTTCAACATTAGTTTCAATTCTTTGATTAAGTTTAAAACGGTCTAGATAATCATTTCTTTCCATTAAAAGTGAAAATAAGAGTGAAAGTTTTTCAACATTAGAAATTGGAATTATCGGAGACTTTTATTTTAGAATTACTAATATATAAAATTTTAGTTGATTAAAAAAACAAAGCCTGCTTTATTTTGTGTATCACAAAGATTTTGAACGTTAGAAATCAATTTATCATTTTTTAAAATATTTCGAACTAAAAGCTGATACAAATAGAAGTTCCTTTGGTTCCTACTTTAACAATGTCTCAATCTTTCAGTGTATTTGCAATAAAAAGTTCTCACAAAGTCCTTTACATTCCCCTCACATTTAATCTCAATTTTTTATATATGTATATATTAATAAAATGTGTGTAAGTAATCTTTCAAATATTCCACTCATGCCGCTAGGGAATACATTTTTCATCAACTTTTCTCATTTCACAACCATTTTCAAATTTCTTTGCTTAAATAATTTGCGTTTTGTTTTACACACATAAAACAGACACACACACACACAGAACTTTTCCATTTATGTTGAATTGTGAAAAGTTTTCTACTTCAAATGGTAGTCAAAAAGAAAACTTTAACAATTAACTATTAGCAGGTGGTAGGTACATAGATCCAGTGATGAATGGCAAAAATATAAGACTTTCCTAACTATCAGTAATAATAATAATAGTGTGAGAAAAAAAAAGTTTTTGCTCTTAATACCAATTAAGTTAATCTCTGACCAGAACTAAGAGAAAGTGTATCAAATAGACACTGAGACACTGTGAATTTATGTCTATGTGTATGTGTGTGTGTTTGTGGGTGGGTAAGTGTGCGTGTGTGCGTTTGCCATGTATGTAGAAAGGTGTCCGTAGGGGCAGAAATTCAATTCAATTGAAGGAAACGTCAATATGTGTATTTATGTAGTCGAGCAACCGCAACGAGCATTGTTGGAATATAAATAACAAATGCCTTGACTGCGTAAATAAAATAGCCTTAGCCACTTTTAACTACACACAGACAAATATAAATACAAATACAAATGCAAGTACATGGTTACATTTATAGAGACATAAACAGGAGGTGGGTTCAAGGATACCATGTTAGTATCCTGCCATCCTGATTCCAATGGATGACCTCCAAACAGCAATTTGGTCACATCTCGTTTGCTTATAATTTATGATTTACATTTTGCAATTGAATTGTTTTGTGCAATGAATAATTCATTTTAATGGTTTTATAACCATATGAGAAATTTTCATTTATTTTTTGCATTGAATTGCTAATTTAATTTAAATGATTTTCGCAGCAAAACATTTTTATAATTTCGATTTCAATTAAAAACCATTTGGCAGGGAATATAATGGGAAAATGCAACGATTAAATTTCCGATTAAATCTTTGCTCAATTTAACGCCCTCCCACCCTTGGTCCCTCCATCAACCTTGACATCAATTTTAATGTCACTTTGTATCTTGTTTAGGTTTATTGTTATTTTTACACCAATTGACTATAAACCATTTTCAATAATAAACTTGAACCGATTAAACAATTGTCAGAAGGCAACACGAAGAGACAGAGAGAGAGAGAGAGAGTTACACTTGGCACAAAAAATTATAGAAAAACTGGAAATTAAAAAAGGAAATGTAAAGAAATAATTTTGCTAATAATTTCGATTGGTTTTTTAAGTTAAATCAAGATAACAAAATAATCTGGATTTGTCTTAAAAATAAAAAACAAATCTTCATTTCTTTTGAAGAACTAGAAATGTTATTGAAATATAACTTATACTTAATTATTTGAATCAAGCAAAACAAACTTAGGTCTATAAATTTTCGACAATAAAGCTCTCCTTTCGATTGTCAACTAAATAGTTCATTCAGGACTAACATATCTTAGATATCGAGTGTAAAGATATAGAGTATATAGAGTCGATTTCTTGTCTCTCAGCAATTTCTTTAAAGTAAAATTTGGAACCTATTCCTAAAGACAAACGAATTATTAGTACTGAAACGTTAAATCCCTTTGTAGGTTTACAGGTTTACTACTTATCCTGATACTACAACCATAAAAGAAAAATTCCATTTTAGGCCTTAATTCTCAGTAACTTAAATTAGTTAAAGCAAACAAAAAGTTCGACTCATCTTTAAGAAAGATTAATTTTCCTTTAACTAAACTTCAATTTGATGCTCTGTTAAACAACAAAATGAAAATATGATTAAAGGGCAAGAAGATTTCGCTTATAACCACAAGAGACAAATGCCCACCATCGTCTCTCTTTCTCTCTCTCCCACTCAAATCGCTTTTTCTTACAGTGTAAGAACTATAATTTCGTTGCCTATTTTATCAGCCTAAATTGTGACTCTGCTGCCCGTTTAACTAATGACATTAACTGGGCAATCAATAGAATCAACAGATATAGAGAGTCAGGGAGGGGGAGAGAGAGAGAGAGAGAGAGAGTGAATGACTAGTTGGGTGGCTGACAGAAAAGCCTAATTGGCCAACAGGAACAGCAATTGCTATAGCTATAGCAACACCAATGGCAACAACTATGACAAACAGCAAACCCGGCTATAATCGTTAATTAGCATAAACTGTGGGTGGGCAATCGTTTAAGTGCTGTAAACTGAATTCCATTGATAAATTCTTGGCAAACAATTTCGTTTTTTAACTGATAGTTGTTGTTGTTGTTGTTCTTGTTGCTCAGTTAATCATACGCACCGTTGAACTGTAGCAAATTGCAATGCAAGTAGCAAATTCCAGTGCGAACAACAAATAACATGGATGCCAACAAATCCACCCATAAACCAACCCACTATCCCCCCCAAAGACACACACAGATACACATACACTTACATACACACACACACACACACACACACACACACACATACGAGGAGCCAACTAAAATAGAACGACAAATCGTTGTCGCGTTTCTCCATCCAATTGTCTTCCCTTGACCATGAAATTCTGTTGAAAGGGTTGCCCACAATTCGATTTACATTTTTTTTTCTTTTCGTTTTTGTTTTGGGGCAGCCAATTAATGGGTATCTGCAAGAGGTTACTTAGGCTATGCACTTAATTTATGACTAGACATTGATTAGTGAATATTGTTAACTAAATTTTAAATTTGTGGTATGTAACTTGCTTCTTTGTTTGGTCAATAATATATTTGGAATGAATGCAAACAGTTGGAATTTCTTCTTGATTTGTAATATATATAGAATATAGATGGTTAACTTTTAAATAGTTGATTTAACTATTTTCCTTTTTCTGTTTCGAGTTGAACTATATTTTACTATCTTTAGGAACCGCTTTGCTTAGGAAAGTAAATATTAAATATAAGTACTACAAAATATCCTTTACTAAGGAGAACATAAGGTTCTAGCTTATATAGCAATAAATATATATAAATCTATACACAGTTGAACTTTCGTAACACAACATATCCTGCCTCTATATGCAGTTTCTCAATAACTTAAGATGTTCAATTTTCGAAATCCAAATAGATTTTATTATATTTAGAATCAATCTAAACCAATAGCAAAAGAAGAGAACTTTGTTTGTATTTAGCCTTTTATAAAAAATCAGTTTTCAGCAACAAACTAAATTCAAAGATTTTTAGCTTAAAACTTGTAGAGATATGGTAACAAAGAGGCTTTAACTAATCTAGCCCCTTAACCGCAATTGGCTATTTCTTTAGACCCAATGAAATGGCCTTAACAATTTGTTGAAGCTCTTATCATATTGTTATTACATTGCCGCAACGAAATCCTCTTTTTATATGTACTTTGTAGTAGTTTGTTGCACAGTCGTGCAAATAATCTTTGAATGTCAGCGACAGCAGATTTTCTTGTTCATTTTTGTCAAGCATTCATAAGCTAAACATTTTTCCCTTAATGCCAACAAAATGCTCACTAGGAAGGTGCCAACAATGCCAAAAAAGAGAAAAAAATTGTCACAAAAGGGGAAAGGCGAAAAAAGGAAAATGAAAATGAAAAAGGGAAAACTGTTGGCGTTGGGCGACGCGAAAAAATGCAAAGCACGCGAAAATGTGTTTAAAAGTGTTGGGGGAAAAAGTTTACAAGAACTAGTAAAAGAAAAACTATGCGGGCAATGGTGCAAGGTGAGTTGGAATGGGCAACATTGTATGCAAATTTCGAAAGCTCACACACACAATCCCTACACACACACACACACAGATACACACATCTGCTGCAGTGACTTGCGGTGAGTGTGCGAGTGACAGCCTGGCAGACACCTTGTCAATGTCTTGCGGCAACAAATAACCCGGACCAGGACCTACAGAGTACAGCAAAGCATGGCAGAGAGATACAGAAAGCAATGTACAACAACAACAAAAACAACACCAACATACAAGCCAAGCCATAGAGCCACGTCCGCTTGAAATACAAGCCAAGTGGCAACAGCAACAGACTTACAGCTGACTGCCTACACATGGATATATGCCTGTGACTGTATGTGTGACTGTGTGTCTGTATGTGTGTGGGGTATGAGGAACAAGTTTAACATGGTTGCTGCTTTTGTTTCTAGGCCTTGAATACGCCGCGGGTGTCACTTTAATGAATCTGAAATGTTCATGTTTCCTTTTGACAGTAACAACAACAATATTAATAATAACAACAAAAAGCATAGCATACCTTTTGGAGTCAAATCAGGTGTAAAGATGAGAAAGACGAAATAAACCGAAACCTATTAAGCTACTAACTAATCAAGAGAATAAACTTAAAATAAAACTTTAATTAGAAATTAATATAGTTTTTTGGTTGTAAAATATAAATATTATGGTCAATTAACTAATCAACAGTTGTAACTAATCAAAGAATGCAGGAAATGGAACTACATTTTAGTTAATGATTAGCAAGAATAAATTAATTTCTCAAGTTTGAAAAAAGGGCACTGTATATAGCCATTTTTCTTTAACTGCATATATATATATGGGAAAAAACTAATCATATATTCATGTAAATTTTGCCTCTGTTTGGTATATTTGTTAGAACATTTTAGTCTAATTTGGTCTAATTCATCATTTTCTCCCTTTCGTTAAATATTAACTTAAAAATTCTAAAGGCATTTCCAGCATCTCCTTAAACAAAAAACCCATCAAATTAGAATAAACATAAACAAGAAGTCTCTGTCTCTCAAATTCTAATTTAAATAAATTCACCAAGAGAATACAAAATAGGTTTAATTTAATTTCCAACTTCCATTTGTAGTTAATTTCCTTTAACTTTAAGGATTGCCTTCTATTGCTTATGATTTAATCTTAAAGTTATTTTATCTTCTCATTCATTCAAATTAAAGTTGAATTCTCTCAAAGAGCAGTCAACAATTGCGCTAAACGATAAACATAAAAGAGCAATAATAAAAATGCAGACAAGCGTAAAAAAAAGCAAATAAAAACTTAGGAAGCAAAAATAAATGTACAAAAAAAATAAACATTCAATTCAAGTGAGTGTGTGTGTGTGTGTGTGTATGTGTGTGGTATATAAACCATTAAATTGTACATATTCACATCTAATTGTAAATGAGTAACGGAACGGAATTGAAATTTTGCATGGTATAGAAATACAATTTTCTTTCATTTCATTTGCCTAATGCAATTTCCGTTTATTGAATAATCAAAGAATTTTTCCTTAGAATTTTAGCAAGAACATTTACTTATTCCCATTCAATTTGGCTAATTGCATTTTTTGTTTTTGTAATTTTGCATTTCAAATGGTTTTAACTAAGTTGCCTACAAACTATTCAGGAATTTATTTAAAAATTCGACTATACATACTAAAAGTAATTTGAAATCATATCCTGCAATCAAACATTCAAAATTGGAAAGTAAATTTTAATGATAATTTAAAGATGCGGTTGTACAAAGCAAATATTTGCGGTTTTTTTATTTAAAAATTTAAAATTTAAAATTTCACCAAATTTTTTTAAACTTGTGATTCATTCAAAGGATTCTTTCCATGTCTTTGGCCATTTTTGAACGATTTCAAAAAGTTTTAAATCGATATCATAGCAAATTTCTGCAGCAAAAACTACATAAATTAATTGGAAAATTTGGGAATATAAATTTTGATTCGATTTTTAGAATTTTAAACGATTAAAAAGATAAAAAGTAATTCCATTGGCAAAGCTAATATAAAAATTATCCCAATTTTTCATAAATATATATTTTCTCAAATTTCTATGACACTTGAAAGACACAATTCTAAAAACCAAAAAATTAAATTATAGTTTTCCAAAATGGAACAAAATTTGACTTGATTGAAGCCTTGTTAAGTTGAGGTTCCATTTAAGGATTCATTTAATGTCCTGTTTGCGTGGCTTTAATTTGGTTATTTCATAGTCAATTTACTTTTCGTAGATGCTAATAGACATTCAGTTTCGAAATTTCGATTGTAAATGTATTATATTATATATACATATATATATGTATTTTTATTATAAAGTTTAATTGACCATATTTTGAGTTAATTTTTATGCTTAAAGTAAAAGGAGCAGTGAGTTCTAATCAGTTAACTGGAAGTGTATAAGTAGATTTCACAAGTTTGGTTTAATATTTATTTAAGTGTAAGTTCCCAATTGCTGCTAGATCTATATATATATACATGTATCTACTTTTAGGTATGATATTTCTTTGAAAACGTTTGAAGTCTCCTAAATCTCTTAAAATAAAAATTCTCTCTTTGAAAGAGATTTCCCTCTGGGGCTCTTTCTTAACATTTAATTTTGCAACACGTAGCAAATTAAACTAATCCAATTTGATTGATTTGGTTCTAAAAATATATATTTCTATCTGATATATATTTCATATTTATTATATGTAGAGGCCCCATTTTCTTTTACCCTTGAATCCGGCCTGGCACTGGTAAATATTTTTGTATATATGCCACTTGGCAAAAGGACGATAAAGAAACAGGTTAGAAGTTGGTGGCGGTGAAGAAGGATGCTGGTTTACTCTTGGTGCTGCCAGCGATTTGTTGGCTCAATGCACACACACACACTTAAGTATATATGTATGTATATATATACATGTATTTATGTAAACCGACACACACACACACAGAGTGGGTGTAAATTGGTTGGCGTTCTTGAGGTAGCTGAAATTCACGCTTAAATTATAGCAAAGTGGGAAATGGATGCCTGTGGCTGTGGTTTTTGTACTCCACGTGCCTGTGCCACCGCGTTCTTTTCGACTTACTTGGACAACCTTCTTGCATCCCGCCCCTTCCTTTCCTTTCCTTTCCTTTCCTTGCCCTAACCACCCATTACAAACAAGCTGGGCGAGCGAGTAAATTGAATTAAGTTTTCATTAAGCAAATAACTTGCAGCTGCCATGAAATTTACAAATTGCATTATTTATTGCACTTTGCAGAGGCGACCCCAAATAAACAATCATCACATAAATATATAATCAAGACACACACACACACACACACACACACACAGAAAGAGAGGACTACAAGGAAGAGCACCAGGACAGAAGAGTGGGGAGTGGTGTGTGTGTGTGGGTGGGTGGACGGACAGACAGACCACTCCTGTTGGCTAATGGCCAAGCGGCATGTAAACATTTAAGGGGCCCAAAACTCAAACTGTGGAGAGTGGAGGACGGACGAGCGAGCGGGCAACAGGCTAAAGTCATGGCAAAGGCAAACATTTTACAATATTAAGCAGGACGTACCAACTAATAACAACAAGAACAACAAAAACAACACCTTAAGGTACAACTTGTTGCTGCCAAAAAAAGGCTCCCCTCTCCCCAACAAAAAGGAACAAGCAAAAACAACAACAACAATGGCCATACACATTTTGGACTATGATCATTTTGCCATTAGCGCCATTGTTATTGCCAGTATGCAATTGTTATTCTTTTTGATCAACTCAATGCTACATATGGATAAACTGACCGATTTTGCTGGCGGTGTTAACTTCATTATCATCTCCCTGCTGACATTTTTCCTAGGACAAATTGATCGGCCATCAAAGGTAAGTGCAAACAATGAAGAACAAATACAATGAGATGTATATATCAATCATTCGAACTTATACAAACAGATTTATAATAATCCATATATACATGAGTGCTTATTTTCTCATACATATAAATGTGCATTCGTTATCCTTAAGCCTTTGAATCACACACAAAAATCCTAAAAGGATTTGTTTTATTTGCAAACATAAGCATATACATATGTATGTTTGTATATACTATCTATATCTATGTATTTATTTCGCAATAACAATCAATGCGTGTCCTGACATTAATGTCTTTCCATGTCAAAGTACAATCCATTGGTTGGTATTTATTTATTTTATTTATTTATTCAATTTACCACATTGAATATAAATTTTCTAGGGTTTTCATTCAATATTATGTTCACGATTTCTTGAGCTTTTATTTGCTTTTGGGGCATTCAGTTAATAAATGTGTCAAAAAAGACAGTGGGGTAGTTTAGCTTATTGCTTTGAAAGGGGATTCAAAGGATAATTATTGAAGAGCCTTGACTAACTTTGGCACAATTAGAACTCACCTGATGATGAATCATAACTATTAAAGATTTTGGTATGAATAAAGGTTCTTTTAACTTTGTTCTGGCCTGGTTTAGGTCTGCCTTTTGCTTACTCCTTACTCCAGGAAATCTTAACTCCTGAGTACTATATATTCTAATAAATAAATATGGAAAAGTATTTTATTTCTGTTCGACTGTAGAGATTTAACTTTTTCCTTCTTTATCAATATCACATATTTTGTTAATTTAATTTTGTTTACATCTAAAATTCTATTCTTCTAAAAATAGAAGTGAAATCCCACAAGCCCTAGTACTTTAAGTCACTTTTACTTATGGAAAATATTAAGTATACGTAAGAGTTATTTTATCTAGCAAATATTTATTTTTCATTCATTGTAAAAAGCAAAACACACACAATACAAATCACTACAAAAGTGTCCCATGAGTCCTTTATTAAAGACAATTGAACTTTTCTACAGTAAACTTCGTTATCATAAAGTTCCTTGCCTTATGAATTAATAATCACAGTATGTAATAAATAAAATAAAGTTCCTTGCCTAATGAATTAATAATCACATTAAATAATTCAAAGCCAAAGAACTCTCATTCTATTTTCTGTGCATATATCATAAATTCTATATAATGAAAGTTGTGTGTAATAAAGTTTTCTGGTCCCATGCGACTATATTTATATTCAGATAATTCCTTGATTTTGTTAGGACTCATTAATAAGAGTATATTGATTAATAAGCGTATATTGCCAAATCACTTTTACCTATAGCACAATCCCTTCTATAGGAGCTTTATGATATAGTTCTTTGATAAAAATATTCAACTTAAAATCAAGTTGAGTATGCAAGACATTCAATTTAAGTATACCAAGAAATAATTAATGATTCAAGTATCGTTGAAAACTCAACTTTTAAGTATTAACAAAAGAAATTGCTTAAAATTGACTTCCTTGGTGTTCGAAACGTTTATATCCGATTATACATATATGCAAGACAATAGCCAAGAGAAATGACTTAATATAGGTAATTACTCAATTTATATCAAAAGATGCTTTCCTTTTGATAAGTTTACGAACAATTAAACAATTTAATTAACAAATAATAATGCCTGATAAGACCCAGACTCAATAATGGCCATTGTTAAGAGAGCTTAAATTGTTTCCTATGTTGGGCCAGATGTCCATTTGCCTTACAGTATCAAAAGGACCTGCATTGATTAACTATGTATGCGGCTTCGGTAGGTGGTTATTTTGGAAGGTCAGTGCTATCGCATAACCTTGTAAATAGATCTCTTGATGGGTAACAGATAGCAATTCTGTTTTTGGTGCTTTGATAGAGTTGCTTTGGGTTGGATTATTTCACACACAGAGACAGCAGTAGCAATTTCGCAGCAATTTAAACTAACCAAAGAGACAGAAGAATAGGGGAGGAGGAAGAAGGGGTTTTGGGTGGCCTGGCACTATATCAGTAGGTAAAAATGATGCAGGGGAAGGAGAGTGAGAGAGAGAGTGGTTAGCGGTTTTGGTTGCTGACATTGAAAACTGAATTTTGCATACGCACGCAGACACAAACACAAATACCAACACACACACACCACCACACATACATGAGAACATACACATACATAGTCATTGCCTTGCTTGCTGGCAAACAAAAGGTTACGCCCAGGCAAGGCCCATTGGTTTTTTTTTTTTTGCCTCTTTCACTGTTGTTGGCTGCGCCTGCATGACCTTGGCGTACGTGAGGGCCCTGTTCATCTGTCTGTCTGTCTGCCTGTCGCTCGGTCCGTCTGTCGGTCTGTCTGTCTACATGGCTGTCTGGCTGCCTCTAAGCTGCTAACTAACGCTCTTTACAAAAGAGAATTGTTGCCTAGCTGGTTTACCAAATTGATTGCAAACAATGTCTTAATTAAATCTTAAATTTCGTATCGTAAATTTTTAGGTAATTGCTGAAAACTGAAATCGTTAAACCAAACTGATATTGTAGACAATGAAAATATAGCTCTATATAATATAGTAGGGCGTGTTAACTTTATAATTAAAGTATATGTCGATTAATTGTTGTTTAACCAGTACGTTTATAACAGTTAATTACGGTTATCAAATAGTATGCGTATAACAGTTATATATAGTAATTTACTGCTCAAGCAACTCTTTTATTATAGTATATTATGATTTTTTGCTACTTAATCAATACTTATATAACATTTTATTACGGTTATTCGGTGATTAACCGGTATACGTATAACAGTTTGATCTTTTTATTTACTGCTGAAACTTGTTAACTCCTTTATTCTAGTATAGTAACTGTAAACTATTGCACGTATAACAGTTTATTACGGTTACTCGGGAATTAAATGGTAAACGTATAACAGTTTTATATAATAATATACTGCTCAACTGTTTTATTATAATATGAAGTGTTTTGTTGCTGCTTAATTAATACCTATAGAAGAGTTTATTATTCGGTTATTCGGTGATTTACCGATATGCGTATAACAGTTTGATTTAGTTATTTACTGCTCAATCTTCAAACTCTTTTATTATAGAATATTTTCATTTACTAAGGCTTAACCAATACACATTTAACAGTTTTTTACGGTTATTCACTAATTAACCATTATAATCATAACAGTATTGTACTGTTTAACCAATTCTACATGATCCAAGTAGTAGTACTTTCCTATTTAATTATATTTCCATTACAAGTATAACAGTTTATTACGGTTATTAGCTATTTGACCATTACAAATATAGTTAATTATTTTAGTTATTGAATTGCTTATTTTATTGGAAGTGTTTGGAACCTATTTCGGTTATTTGCTCAACATAGAAAAACTTAATAAACAAAGTTCAAAGTTTCTTGTTTGTATGTAACTGAGTAATGCTATAGTTAACCGATCTGTCTAAGAAACATATAACTGTTCCGTGAAAACAAACTAATGCGAAAAAGAATTTATGTAATTGAATCAGCAAAACTTTTTAATTTAAGCAGAAAGTTCATCTGGTGTAATGAAATCCTTTGACTTTGATGATTTTATTTGAATTGCTCTATATAACAGTTAGTGGCAATTTCATGGCCATATGTGGTTTTAGGACAACCGATACATATATAAACGGTTTTATAGTATACAAACCGCAAAACCTTAATAAAATTGGAATGTCCAGCTTTTACAGCTATTGCTGTAACTTTTGATGACTATCTCGTTATTCTAGATAAAATTAAAAAAAGTTTAGCTGACTTTTATTACCACATGGACACACACACACACGCACACACGCATACACATATGCACATATATACATACACAAATCGATCGTAAATTAAGCTTGGTTACCCTATCTAAATTTCACGTTAAATGCATGCAATGAAAATGATTTTAAAGCATACTTTCACCCTTCTTCCTTCTCTCAAACCCTTTGGCAAGGACGGAAACGGAAGTGCTGTTGTTGTAGTTGTTGTTGCTGTTGCCATTGCTGCTGTTTCTGTCATTGTTGCTGTTGCTTTTACTGCTGCTTGCATAGTATAGAATTGCTGCCGTCCATCCACGCCCACATAAAAATGCTTTATTGCTTTTGCATTCAGTTGGTTGCATCGCTGGCAGTGCTACTCCCCCCCCACCATCCTGCCGCTGCTAGTGCCTCTGCTTGTCTGTCGATGGTTTATCGCCAGCTCTTTTTATAAATCGAGCAATAAAATTGCTTAAGCCTTGACTCAATCAAGTCATGTACTTACAAAATGTTGACTAAATGAAAATGGCAGCAGTAGCGGCAGCAGCAAAACTGTCTATCACTGTGTGTGTGTGTGTGTGTCTATCTGTACTATCTGTCCCATTAAGCTATCAATTGTATAAATTGTTTGCTGATGGCATCCATACTCATACCACTATTCACCCCTCTCTACCCCCATATAGTGCATCTGTGTGACCTCAGTTTTGACTGGTGGTTTTGCTCCTTCTCCTTTTTATTTTTTTGCTGACGGCGATGGTTATCATGTTCGAGTCAGAATGGGCAGAAAAGCCACTGGCTGGGCTGGGGATTTGGTTTGATTTCATTTTTATTTTTTTGCATATTCACTGTCATTGACAAAGCAATTTAATAGTGTTTCCTTCTTTGCTGTTGTTGTTGTTGCTTTAAAGCTGCTTTTCTGCATATTTTATGAGCCCTTTTTGAATGGTCTGGCGCAGTTACCAATGCCATTTATAAATATGTAAAATACCGTCCACTTGCAGTCGAATTCATTCATTATTTAACAAATGACTAAAGTCAGCAAAACATACACACACACACAAATATGGATATATATATATATACATATAGTAGGTATATAGACTTGCAGTCGTGCGTGTACTGACTGTTTTATTTATGCAAAATTTGCATGACCACCCCAAAAAGTGGTTTTTATACCAAATATGAACAAGAATGGAGAAAAAAAAAAAGAAACTGAAAGCAGAAAAGCGAAAATAAAGTAAAAGCATAGCGGCTGGAAGGCAAATGCACGGGTTAAAGGGGGCGACTGTGAAAAATTCGTGCAAATTGCCCGTCAGGCCATAAATACCAAATAAAAAAAAAAAAACTGGCATCTACTTGAAATTCAAAAACGAATCCAAAATGCTCTAAGCAAATTTTGCACAGATTGAATGAACGATTATTGCATTTAGATTTTAGTTTTAGCTGATTTCTTTGCTTGACTTGAAGTTTATATAAATCATTAAATTGAGTTTTATAGTAGGCTTACTCAGGAGAGAAACTTGAGTTTATTATTAGCTTGTATGGCTTTTGTCTCCAAATAAAACATTTAATAATAAATTTTAAATAGTTCAATTCGAAAATCCAAACTTTATGTTTATATAGGAAAATATGATAGTTATTAAATTAACTTAAGAAAATTGTGCTTAAAAGCAATAAAGAAAATATAATCGAACATAAAAAATACCAAAAGTTGGATCGATTTTATATCTATACTATAAATATATATACTTATAATATCGCCCTATATAATCTTCATAGTTTTAATCGATCAATTTCAATTTGAAATTGTATGTTGATTTTCATATATAAATATTATACAATAATTGTCTATATTTATTTTGGTTTTTAAGTATTTCATTTTGATTATCAAAAATAACTTCATTTTCGTTTTTAACTATATAAATTTGATCATGAAAAATAGTTCTTATTGCTATTATTATACAGCCGAACTTTCTTATAATGAATTTGGACCATAAGAAAATTTCATGGTATAGAAACTTAATTATACAGAATAAAATGACAAAGCTGTCTGTTAAAAATTTATTTATTATAAAGGAAACTTCATTATTCTATTTTTTAATTACACAAACCTTTTACAATTTTTATCCACAGCTTTATTTCTTGAGTGAGAATTAGTTAGTAAAAAATATAAAAATCTTAATGGGGATTTGTTATACTGATGGTCTATTATTTGTTTAATCTTACAAATTGGAAGAGAAATAAAATAAATCAATGCTTTTGCCTATAAACTAGTTCCCAATTGAATTTTTCTTAAAAGAACGAACCAGTATTTTGGTATATATGTAAGTGTCATTCTTTTAACATTATCCGAAGGAAATTTAATGTCATTTAATTGTCAAAAAGTTGGATAACCGAAACATATAAAAAATTCTACAAAGTCAAATATAAAAAAGAGAAGAAATGTAAAAGTTGTTTTTGTTAATTGGCTGCAAAGTTCTGTCCGTGATCTTAGTTGAAAGTCGTATACCAAAAACATATACGTAAATTGTTCTTTGGAAAAGTCTCAAAATGATTGACATAATTACTTTAAAATCTAGATATTTGTTTCTTTGGATTTTAAGGGTATAAATTCGTTGCATTTTGCTAAAATTCAAGTTCATATTTAGGTGCACACACACGCCACTTGGCGATTTAACCAGTAGTTTTTAAGTGGCTCGGTCTCGACATTTACTATATATGTACATATACTATATATATATACACATATATAACGATGCATTTACTCTTTAATTTTACAGGCCTACGATAGTCGGCAGTTGATGGTTACGTTTTTTGTGTGCCTATGGGGTGCAAGGCTCTCCGGATATTTACTATA
Organism: Drosophila austrosaltans; assembly: GCA_035045865.1. Taxonomy (NCBI): domain Eukaryota; kingdom Metazoa; phylum Arthropoda; class Insecta; order Diptera; family Drosophilidae; genus Drosophila; species Drosophila austrosaltans. Next base: position 4,844,896 of record JAWNOQ010000211.1, read on the forward strand.
TCGTATTATCAAATTGGGACGAGACAAGCAATTTGAGGATACGCGACGCAATATTATCCGCTATGCAGTTTTCTGGACCTTTCAGGTGAGTGGGCAGAAAGAATACAAAAAAAAAAGTGATGGAAATGGGTTTGGAATTGCGTCAGCAATGGCATCAGCCACTTTTCAATTTCACTTTCAATGACACACAAAAAGAGTGAGAAAGAGAAAAGAGAAGGATGTGAAAAGGAGGGGTGGGGAGAAGCCTTCAACTTGGCCCGCTCAAAAATCAATCAATGTGTCCATAATTGACACATGTGTGTGTGTGTGTGTGTGTTTGCAAAAAGGGTTTTTTTCTGAATATTTCAGCACTTGTCCTCCCACACACACACACCCAATATGCAAGTGTGAAAGGGGCGTGAGGAATGGGGGGGGGGGGGCGGTCATAGCTAACTGCAAGTGCAAGTGCAATTATTGACGCCAGAATGACTAGCAATTAAAATGTCATTTTGCCAGTCATGACACATGTGGATGACGCCCATTGCTAAACGTTCTAATGACGGAATGACTGATTTTTTTTTTGTTTTCATTTTTGTTATTGTCCTTTATTGTCTGTATGTATGTATTTATGAGCATAGTGTTATTTCACTTGTTGAAAGATTACTGTGACAATTATTTTTCTTGTGTATTTCAGGCCGTTTGGGTGTATATAGTGTCACTGCCCGTCATTATAATCAATTCGCCGCGTCATTCCCAGCCGCATGCACCAAAAACAATGACCACATTGGATTCAACTGGAACGGTTATGTTTGTTGTTGGCCTCTTGGCTGAAACTTATGCCGACTTACAGAAATTCTCATTTCGTCAGGATCCAGCGAATCAGGGGAAATTTTGTAATGATGGTAATTGCTGAAATTGGATACAAAATCAATTTTCTCTTCTAATTGCTGTTTTTCTTTTTGTTTTTTTTTTTTTTTTTGTTTTTTCGTAGGCCTTTGGAGCGTTTCACGTCATCCAAATTATTTTGGTGAGGTAGTCATTTGGTGGGGAATTTTTGCCATATCCCTTAATGTGATTAGCGGACATGAATGGGTAGCGATTGCTTCACCAATTTTTACAACATTAATTATACTATTTTTATCGGGCATACCGTTACGTGAACGAAGTGCCGATGAGAAGTACAAAGAGTAAGGGGAACGAAAAATAAAAGAAAATTTAAAGTAATTAATCTTCCTTCCGTCTTACTCCTCTCTCTCTTCCCTCTTTTCTCTGTCTCTTCCCTCTTTTCTCCCTTTAGTCAATTGGAGTATCGGAAATATAAGGCTTCCACCTCACCACTGATACCTGTGCCGCCAGCAGTTTATGTGGAAGTTCCAAGTGCTTTAAAATTCATTTTATGCTGTGAATTTCCCATATATGATAGTATGCGTATCCAAAAGGATTTGAGTCCCTATTCATTGTCGATAGCGAGATCCCATTCGCATATATAGCAGTCAGTGGCCCATTCCAGCAGTGCGGCAGCTGGCATGGGAGCAGGTGCTGGAGGACATTCCCTGCATAGGGGACATTGCTATGGGGCCAATGGTGGGGATGCGGAAAGTCATCATAATTGTGGCGGAAGTTGTCGCAATGTACATGTAAAAACTAATCCGTATCAATGTGAAGCCGGTTATGGTAACTATACTGGGCGACATGCCGATGATGATGATACAGATGATGGTGGCATCTATATGACGGGTCCAACATGCTCTAAGGTAGCTTCGGCTACCCCCACCACCGCAAAGACACACTATTTTCATGCTCAGCTCATTGATGAGGGGAATGATGATGATGATGATGGTGGTGGTTGTGACCTTGTTGATGAACAGCAGACATCTAAATGTGCTTACCTGGCCGAGGAGGAGCTGGCCTCCGACTATGATGAGGATATACCACCCATTGACCTAAGCAAGGCCACGAGTGTGGAGAGTTTTGGCACTCGAGTGAGGACCGAGCAGTCTGTGAATGCCGAGGGAATGCCCGTGACCGTGACGACGATTTTGTGATTACAACCGATGGAAGCTGAAGCTCTATTGTGAGCCATCGCTAATCCAAATGTATTTTTTTGTACATAGCAAAAGCGCGACAGCCATGCGCTTGAGCTTAAATAATACATTATTTTTTTGTTTTTTGTAAACCAAATGCCAAAAACTACCAAAAACCAAAAAATTAACATGAAAGATAACATAAACAAAATAGGAAAATATTTACAGCTGAAAAAATGCTTTAGTCACTATATATATATACATATGTATTTAGTATATGTACTAATGCATACTAACTATAATTGCTCAAAATAACTAATGTGCCTCTTATAACTCTTAGATTGTTGCACTCTTTCAAAGTTTATTAGTATCTCTTTCTATCTATCTCTCTCTTTACCTAACTTGTAGAAAAAGGGGGAAAAAACTGTTGCCCAAAAATGAAAGAAAAACCCTTTTCCCAAAGCAAAATACAAATATTATATCTGATGAAGATAAAACAAAATAAATGAAATCAAAAAGTATATTTTCTTACGGAAAACCAAAAGAGAACACCTTACACTATACTACACACACACACACACTACACCACACTCATATGAAGAACACACCCCACCAAATATAGAAAAAAACATACCAAATATTAAAATACAAACAACAACAAAAACAAAAACGAAACATATCCCAAAGAAAAGGCAACCCACGACGCTCTATACTGAATTTTTAAAGTACAAGAAAAGAAAACAAAAACAAGATCAAATTTGTTGAAACAGAAGTCAATAGATAATTATGATGTTCTGTAAGCCATTGTTATTTTATATACAAAAGAAAAGAACAAAAAGAATAATAAATAATACTATAAAAAAAATTATATATATATATATACATAAATTAACTAACAATATAACCATAATACAAACATACTGTATGTATGTGTCTGTGTCTAGTTTGTGTATCAAAAAAATGTTAAGCAGTATTATTATTAAAAATGAAAGCATTGTACCTTATAAATTATGGCAAAAAAACAAAGAAAAATGAACAAAAAGAAATAAAGAAATGAAAACTATTGATAAATCGAAAATTATATTATGACTTTTTCTCTTTTTACATGAGTCAAAGGAAATTTTAATGGAGACATCGAATCAAAAATGCTAACTTCCTCTTATGCTTTCTTAGTGGGAAGATAAAGTTTTCTCTTTGGCAAAAAAGTTCTTCATCAGTTGAGAACTTATTTTCATTTGACTTTTTGACACTTTTTGGAATCAAAGTTTGAGTCTAACTAAAGTTTCTCTTACTTACATATGTATAATATGATTGCTTCCAAACTCTTTTATTGCTCATTATTAAAATTGGATTTTTTTTACATAAATTTTAAACATTTCTAATGAAAAATTGTCTATTATTTTTTAACAAATTCATTTCAATTAAAATTGAATTGCAGATGCTATATACTAAGAATAAATTCTTTAAATTCCTTAGTAGAATGACTGAAAGTCTCGCACAGAAGTGGAGCTCTAAGTAAAAACTATTTTTTGTGATTAAAATTTAGATGCAGATTTTTCTTTTTCTCCTAAAATTTTCCTAAGAGAGCTATATACATATAAGTTTTTTGTTTTTATTAGATTTATACAATAACTTAAGCAAAAGTTCATATGTTTATCACTATTCTATTAGATTTGGTTTTTAGAAATGATTTTGTAACATCAAGAAATAAATTATTTAATGTTATAATCAGGTTTTACTATAAAAAAAAATAAATCAATCTTTACATTTAGAGTAAAACCCAATAAATTGCAGCAAAGTCTTTGGTAAGAAATTGTCTAATTACCTTTCTTATTTGTTATTTCAAGTCTTCTATCAATAGAGAAGAAGGAGAAAAATGCTGTTTAGTATAAAATAAAGATTTCTAGGCAATTAAACATAAATTCCTGATGCTTTGTTTCCTTTCTCATGGTTAAATGGAATGGTTTGTCAATGATGAAAAACAACCTAAAAATAAACATATTAATTTCTTCCTATTAAGAGATGCACTTTGACCTTAATAAAAGTTACAAACTTATTTGCATATTGTTTTCTGTTGCATAAAGCGATGAAGATTTACTTTAGGCAAAACATTTTTTCATTAATTAAAACATTGCAAAAATATTTTACTATAAATATTTGCCTTTTTATTCACTTAAACACAAAGTCTCTGTAGATACTCTTTAACTTTAATCAATTTTACAAAATCTTTTGCATAATTTGTTTCCTTTTTTTTACATTTTACCCCTCATTCTGTTATTACAAGGACTGCCTCAAGCAAAGAATAAACTTTAGATAATAAAAATTGAATAATTTTTTAATTAAATTATAAATGCAAAAGCTCATCAAATTGAGTTGTTCATATAAAATGCATTCAGGCAAAGTTTTTTATTATTCAATAAAAAAAAATAATTTAAAAACCTTTTACTACAAAAATTTGCCATTTTATTCCATAAAAGTAAAAGTGTAAATATTCTCTATTAATAATAAAATCTTGATAAATCATTTGTATAATATTTTCTTATTAAATTGCTCCCACATAGCTAAAAGATTCATAACTAGCAGAAAATTCTGCAAAAATAAAAACCTTAAACTACAAAAAATGATTTGTTTTTACAAAATCAAAATAAAATCTAAATGATTTATATATTTCAAAAAATCTCCCCAATTTATTCTTACAATAATCTTTATATAAATTTACTTAATTATGACTGCAATGGCATAAAAGTTAAATATTTCTATTGGTTTTATTCCACTGGACAAATTCATCCGAGTAGGCCATGAAAATGGCTCATAGTAGGCCATGCCAGTTTGAGATTCTGGCCAAATTTGGAAAAATGTGCATGTAGGTCGGTAGAACTCACATCCAAATCAGTTTTCGTCGGCGTCTCGTAGAGTCAACAACATATAATTAAATTTGTAGTTTTAGAAAAGTTCTTCGTATCAGGTGAAATCAAACCGAAAAACCGTTTACAAAAGTGTTTTGGATGAATCAGTGTCATTACTCAAAAAGGGGTTATCTTTTTCTTTTAAAATTGAAACAGTCAAAATTGAAGTAAATTATATTTTGAAGACGGATCTATTGTACAGCTGTCAATATGTTTGGAATGACGCGTAGGATCCTCGCCAGAGCAACAAAGCGCACGAATGTGTGCCGTTATTATGCCTCGCAGGCAATCAATCAGATGTTGCAGCTGCAGCAGATGGACATTTGTGCTGACCAGCCATCACGTGGATTGGTAATTGGTGTGTATGCCGATGAGGAGGATAAGAATGATGCTGGCATCCTGACCCCCACTGGATGGCGTTACAATATACAGAAGACAAACGGTCGTTTGATTGAGGTCCTGCGCATGTCGGGACCCATTCCCAAACGTGGCGAGGCTCGCTTGCTTTTCGCCATTGAACCCGACCGTGTGCCATATTATTCAGTTGTGGCTGTTGTGGGACTAGGTAAGGAATGCTTGGGATATAATCCCTACGAAGTGCTGGACGAACAGAAGGAGGCTATCCGTCGATCTGTAGCGGCTGCCTGTCAGGTCCTTGCTGAATTGGACACGGATCGTATTGAAGTGGAGAACTGTGGTCATGCCGAATCTTCAGCTGAAGGTGCTGCCCTTGGTATTTGGGCATACCAAGAATTAAGAGATCCCAAGACGCGGCTATCCGTGCCAACTATTGATTTGTATGCCACTAAGGATGAGGTCTGCGACATTGAGGGATGGCGCATTGGACTCCAGAAGGCTGCCGCCCAGAATCTAACTCGTCAACTTCAAGAGATGCCCTCCAATCTCCTTACTCCCACAGCCTTTGCCCAGAATGTGGTCGAGGTATTGTGTAAGTCTGGTGTAAACGTGGAGGTCAAGGTCGAAGGATGGGCCGAGAGTCAGTCCATGCACGCCTTCTTGGCTGTGGGCAAGGCTTCCTGCGAACCTCCTATTTTCCTAGAGCTGAGCTATTACGGCACCTGTGCCGAAGAACGCCCTATTGTCTTGGTCGGACAGGGCATCACCTTCGATGCCGGCGGCTTGTGCCTGAAGAAGCGCAAGGAACTATACAATATGCGTGGCGATATGACTGGAGCAGCCGTGGTTGTGGCCACCTGCCGCGCTGTTGCTGGTCTACGCTTGCCCGTAAGTAACTCCACTTGCAGTTCAATCTACAAGATTTCCTCCATGACTAAATAATTCCCCATTTAGGTAAACATTCGTGGTCTCATTCCTCTATGTGAGAATGTGATTGGTTGCAACTCGTTCCGTCCAGGTGACATGGTCAAATCCATGAATGGCAAGACAATTGAGGTCCAATGTACAGACCACGAGGATGTTCTTGTCTTGGCCGATGCCTTGCTCTATGCTCAGAACTTCTGTCCCAAGTGCATCATTGATATTGGTACTTGTTCGGGATATATGCGTCAAGCCCTGGATGAAGCTGCATGCGGTGTCTTCACCAATTCCGAAATCCTTTGGCAGCAGATTAAGCATGCTAGCATGCACACTGGAGATCGCGTCTGGCGCTTCCCATTGTGGAACTACTATAGCAAGGCTGTCCGTTCCGGAAGGCGCAGTGATGTCCAGAACTACGGCATTGGCCGTGGTGGACGTCCCTGCAAGGCCGCTGCTTTCCTACGTGAATTCGTGCCTTGCGGCCAATGGATGCATATCGTGAGTACACGTGACATATTACCACTTAATTTGGGTTAACCTTTACAATTTCTATCCTTTAGGATGCCACCAATGTGATGGTTACCAATGGAATTGACTTTGAGTACTTGCGCCGTGGCATGGCTGGACGCCCAACTCGCACCCTGATTGAATTTATTGCTCAGACCATTTGTAAGGACACAGCTCCAAAAATGGGTCAATAGACGACCCAATGTATCACAGATGTTTTTTGGATTAGACGAACCACCCTGCATGAACCCCCCTACCCGTTAAAGCCAACCCAAAACCAGGTCAAAATTGGCCCACAAGGCGTCATATAGAAGTTTGTTTGGATATATTGCCCCAGTAAAGCCAATTTATGAATTGAGCTTTAATGACGATTTAATACGTCACAGAAAATTAATAAATCGGTAGTACAAAATTTTTGGTTAAAGAGAAATTGTAAAATAAAATGAATAATTGCATCCCATAATTTAATACTATTTAATCTGGGGAAAAGGTATGGGGTTCCATTCAGAACAAATTAGTAGGTGATAATATCTGATAATATAAAGGATGGTCTATTAAGAAAGCGAGGAACTCTATTAATAAAAATGTTTTATAATAAGTTTATAGGATTTCATTAAATGTTAATCTATAAAATAAAGTTGCATATTTGTAGAAATGTATACATAATATAATAAATAAATTATAAAAACATTTCAACTTATAAACATACAATACCTAAAACGGCCTAGAAGATAAGAATGAAAAACGCATTAGATATTCATCGAAACTTTATTGAATAGAATAATCTTAATATAAAACAAAAGCAAATAGATATATCCGCAATAAAATAAAAGTACTTTGTTTATTTAAAATTTCAGAAGATAGAATCAATACAAAATTCTACGGAATAATATAACTCTCATGGAAGATAAAATTCTTAGATCATTGATTATAATTATCTATAAGCTATAAAAAATAAAAAAGGTCATTGAAAAGAGTAGGTTACATAGTGGAATATAAACCCAATAATTATTAGAAACAAAGAATAAATTTCGCATGATATAGTAATGCAAATGGAAGATTAAGAAGTTAAACAAAGAAGGAAGTCCAAAGAATGAAGTATTCAAATTCTTTCGAATCAAGTACCATAGGCGTATTTAGAGGATAAGATAATGATAATGACATTATTTATGAAATAAATAAGAGAAAAAGAGTCCCCAAATAAAATGTTCAAAAGTTACAGAAAAGCAAAGTTGGGGAAGAGAAGAGTTAGGAATAAAGAATCTATAAGTGGGATATATCATTGAAAATAAAATGTATAACCAAGGATAAGGTAGTATTAACAAATGTATTATAATTTAGTTCCAAAGAACAAGGTTGATATTAAATTTCAGAGAAGATATAAATGTAATCAAGTCAAGCTAAATTCGTGGGACTTATGTAAAATATCAGAATATAGAAATTATATATTAAATTCAAGAGACTCATCTAGTGGTAAGAAAAGCTTTTGCGATTAATGAAAGGTAGCAATAATAAAAATTACAAATAATAAATGAAATTTCTTAGTAAAGTAAAAATAAAACCCTTCAACACGGAAAATTAGGACAATAAGATAAAAGGATATTCAAGGCAAATGGTTACCACAATTTGGAATGTTCAAGAAGTCCAAACAAACATTACGCAGATAATTTAAATGATTTTTTTGAGACATTTCACTTTGAAATTAAAGAAAACTATGAATTGTGTAATTTTTTGTGATCCAAGTTGCCGGTTTTTGTCGTTTGTTTGGAAAAAAATGCATATACCTGGGAAAGTTTCCCTTACATTTCATTTTTATTCGATTTGAGGTTCAACACGCACATACTTTTATGAATTCTGGGTGAACAAATTTCCTTAAACAATTTTTTCGGTTTTCAAGTACAGTTTAGAACATCAAATAGAAACGAATTCTATTAAGTTTATATTTTATAATCGTCAAGTGAAGTCGCAGTTTTGAAAATTTTTCCAAAAATGTTTCGTGTAGCGCGTTGTATGCTTTCGAAATCCTTGCACCTGCAAAAACCACTCATTCATCGTGGTTTTGCCTCGCAGGCGTTGAATCAAATGTTGACAATTCAGCAAATGGAGATCTGTGCAGATCCTCCATCCCGAGGACTAGTAATTGGAGTCTATGCGGACGAAGAGGACAAGAATGATGCTGGTATCCTGACGCCAACTGGCTGGCGTTACAATGTTCAAAAGACTCAAGGACGTCTATTGGAGGTATTGCGTATGTCTGGGCCAATGCCAAAGCGTGGAGAGACCCGTTTGCTTTTTGCTGTGGAACCGGAACGCGTTCCATATTATTCAGCGGTAGCTGTGGTTGGTTTGGGAAAAGAATGCCTCGGATACAATCCGTACGAGGTGCTCGATGAGCAGAAGGAAGCTATCCGTCGGTCCGTTGCCGATGCCTGTAAGATCCTGTCCGAATTGGACACGGACCGCATCGAAGTAGAGAATTGCGGCCATGCTGAATCTGCAGCTGAGGGAGCTGCTTTGGGCATTTGGATTTATCAGGAGCTGAGAGATCCCAAACGCAGAATCTCTGTGCCATCAATCGACTTGTATGCCAACAAAGACGAAATTTGCGACATTGAGGGATGGCGCATTGGACTCCAGAAGGCTGCCGCCCAGAATCTAACTCGTCAACTTCAAGAGATGCCCTCCAATCTCCTTACTCCCACAGCCTTTGCCCAGAATGTGGTCGAGGTATTGTGTAAGTCTGGTGTAAACGTGGAGGTCAAGGTCGAAGGATGGGCCGAGAGTCAGTCCATGCATGCCTTCTTGGCTGTGGGCAAGGCCTCCTGTGAACCTCCCATTTTCCTAGAGCTAAGCTATTATGGCACCTGTGCCGAGGAGCGCCCTATTGTCCTGGTCGGACAGGGAGTCACGTATGATGCAGGTGGATTGTGCCTAAAGCAACAGGGCGAACTCTTCCATATGCGAGGCGATATGACTGGAGCAGCCGTGGTTGTGGCCACCTGCCGCGCTGTTGCTGGTCTACGCTTGCCCGTAAGTAACTCCACTTGCAGTTCAATCTACAAGATTTCCTCCATGACTAAATCTTTCTCCATTTAGGTAAACATTCGTGGTCTCATTCCTCTATGTGAGAATGTGATTGGTTGCAACTCGTTCCGTCCAGGTGACATGGTCAAATCCATGAATGGCAAGACAATTGAGGTCCAATGCACAGACCATGAGGATGTTCTCGTCTTGGCCGATGCCCTACTTTATGGCCAGAATTTCTGTCCCAAGTGCATCATTGACATTGGTACTTGTTCGGGATATATGCGTCAAGCCCTGGATGAAGCTGCATGCGGCGTCTTCACGAATTCGGAGATCCTTTGGCAGCAAATTAAGCATGCTAGCATGCATACCGGAGATCGCGTCTGGCGCTTCCCCTTGTGGAACTACTATAGCAAGTCTGTTCGTGCTGGTGGACGCAGTGATGTTCAGAACTATGGTATTGGCCGTGGTGGACGTCCCTGCAAGGCCGCTGCCTTCCTACGTGAATTCGTGCCATGCGGCCAATGGATGCATATCGTAAGTACAGGGAGGAGAAGCTTCACACAGATTTTATTTAACGTGATTTCTCTGTCTTAGGATGCCACCAATGTGATGGTTACCAAGGGCGATGAGTTTGAATATCTGCGCCAGGGAATGGCCGGACGTCCCACTCGCACGCTAATCGAGTTTATTGCTCAAACTATTTGCAAGGACACCGCGCCCAAACTACACAAGTAACTAGCCCAATAATATAAGACATGCCAACTTGCTCTTCACTTAAAAACCAGATTTACGCCACAATGCCATGTCCACACACCACTAGACACTTCCACACTATCTATACAGAGTTTTTTTACAAGATCCAATGGTCGACCTATGTGTTAATGTTTTGTTACTTATCTGGAGAATGATCTGTTTAAATTCATTGTTTTATTAATGTAAATATAAAAATTATAGGTTATATATGTATAAAAAGACATAATGTGGTTTGCCTAAAGAGATTTTGGGAAGGGGGTAGAGAAGAATATGCATTTGGCCAGGATTTAGGATATATGTTAATTGATTGCTTTTGTTTAGTGGATACAGGGGTATTGCTTATCAGACTCAATATCAAAGGGATTATCAGGTAATTCGTATGTGCAAGCATTTAGGCTTTAAAATCGGAGTCTACATATATTCGAATGCTACGCCAAAGAGACGGCATGAGTGAGTACCACGTTAATATCAATTGGTGGATAGTTTTGCAGCAGCTTAACATTCGAGGCGAAATCGTTCTCCAGAATAGCTTCGCGTTGAATTCTAGAAAAAAAGATGGATCAATTAACTTACTAAATCTATCTTCTAAGAAATCTTGGAGCCACTTACAATATCATGGAACAGCAAATCTTAATAAGGAAATCGAAGCGATGCTCGTCCGAGAACACTGAATCCCATATGCGTACCACATCGGGCAATGGAAACTCTTGTGATAGTAAAAGGGTTAACCAACGAAAACTATAGTATTGCGGATGGAGTTCCTGACTCCGCAGATGCTCATAAATGCTTATGTCTTTTGATTTTAGCATATTCGATAGTTTGGCCATCATGCATTTAATGCCACCCTCGGCATCGTCCAAAGTCTTGATAAAAAAGTCGCGTATTTCACCCATAAGGGCTGTAAAACAAAAGAAACAATCTGCCTCAGCATGGGCACGAAACGAGAGATCAGGATTCGATGCCATAACATAATAAATTGGACCGACTATCTCATTCATGCCTTGAACATATCCCTGGCCGGGATTTAGTTTGGCATAAAGGAATAAAATGCGTTGGACAACCTCCCAATGGGCCTCCTGACCCTCCTCCATGGCGGCATAATTCTCCGCGGAACGCTTTGTTATCAAATTTATCTAAAAAAAAAAACAATTAGACTCAAAAAAAATACATGTTTTCTGAACGACTTACTTGCTGCTAAAATCCATATATTGTAAGCATAAGCAAATATATATTATATATACATTATATGAACTTTATCTTTAACTAACTATACCGCCCTCTCATTCTTACTTACCTTGGTCATACCTAATCCTTTTCGCTCCACATTCGCTGAACTTAGCACCGATGGCACCACCCTTTCGTGCAGCCTCCTTCCCTGTTCCCCCTTGCTGTGAACAACAATCTCACAGGGATACTCTGTGGGTTGCTGAAAGAATGAGATATCCGGGCATAGACGTCTTACATCCTTGTCGATTTGTAGTAGAAATTCATTGTCATTGAAAAATGTATTCCATGCACTCTCGGGACCTTCACTAAGTGGATGATCTTGTAGGCCAACGCCCCCCGATTCCATATCTCCATCGGCATCTCCATTGTGTGTGTGACCAGGCGGCAGGACAAGTTCAACAATAAATTGCTTATAGAGAGCACGTTTCTTGCTCAAAGTGGTGGACCAACTGCTTCGTTTTGGACCGAGATAGCCCAGTAAAAGTTTCCAACTAAGGGCCCGAAAGCTCTGTACATCTGGGACACCTGTAGATTTTACATGACACGGAATTGTGTTTTTTTTTTTCTCTCTCAACTAAATTTTCTCACCATTGAATGTCAGTTGACGCAAATGCTTCATATCAATCACATCCTCGGCGAAAATTTCTTCAAATTCCTTTACACTACGTGGAGTGGCGATAAATGACAAAGATAATAATGGAATAATATTATATATATTGCTTTATTGTAACTCACCGTGCCTTGAAAATGGCCATAATTGAAATTTACTGCACTTGTCTGTTGTTCTTTGTTATTGTGTTTGTTGTTAGCTACAGTTGGGATCCATCTCCTTTATTTATATTAATTAATTTTGGTTCCCAGTCCAATGTTTTGGCAATTGTGCGCCAGTGTTGCCAGATTCCAAGTCAACATTCTGGCGACACTGATCACTATTGTTATGTCCGTATGACACTACATTAATTCCAGTAACATTCATTAAGCAACCATTCAGTTTGGCTAATTAATTTTACTTCATACAAATTTCTTATAACAGAAGCATTTCGTATTCTATATTTTCTCTTTAGCTTGAGGCAAGTAATGCTTTATCATATGGCAGCTCTAGCGCAATTATCGGTAGCTATCGATAGTCGCATATAAACAGCGGTTGCCTGTGTAACGGCTATTTGAATGCACACGAAAACTATTACACTTCAACAAGTGTTAAGTTTTTCATTTTAAATGTGTGCAAATTAATCTCTTGTACATTATTATTAAAACATTTTTTGAATTTAAACAGCTGTTTATTCTCATGTATTCATTTTTGTTGTAATTCTCGTGTGCCTTTCGCATGAATAAAAATTTTTGTTATGCGCTCATTTTCACTCACCCATGCTTTCATGTACATTGAGTTTTCATTTTTCATGTTCGTTTTCCTATAATTTTGTTGTTGCTTCTTTGCTTTGTATATATATTCCACACACACACGTAGCGGTGAGCAGACGCATCAACATCCGTGCGGTTCGCGTATTGCGAGCACACATATTTCTTCTTTTTCTTTTACTTTTTTTGATTTTTGTTTTTTCAATTGTTTATGCATATATACATATACTTATGACTAGTGCGGAGCATTTCAATTGTTTACTCTAGTCGCTGGCCAGCAATGACGACCAGCAGAACATCATATAGGCGACCGGCATTTTGGAAATTACCCGGTTACGAGTATACACATGACGTAGCACCACCAGCACCACTACCACTACCATCATCATCACTGCAGGTGGGAGGTAGAAAGCCGGTTGCAATTGCCCCTCTACCGCCACCTTGTCGTCTAACATCACGTCGTCGTAGCAGCAGTGGTCTTAAGAAGCGTGTCCATTTTGCTGATGAGCAAAATGTTTTGGGGGTAAGTTAAAAGACCTGTCTATTGGATGCGCCCCACTCACCCACCCAAAAAACACCATGCACATATGGCTTGTCAATCGTCGTAGCTGTCGCTGGTGTATATGACTGAGTGTGTGTGCCCGTCTCTCTCTCTCTCTCTCACTGTATGTGTGCGTGTGTGTGGCCCCAATTCGTTTCAAAAATCAGTTCAATAACATTTTGCGCCTGGCGGCTCGTAAATTTGTCAAGCAAAATTTTAATTAATTGGCCACTGCTGCAGTTTTCATATTTTGTTTTTTTTTTTTTTTTTTTTAAGCCGCTTTCAAAATTCGTCTTTTCGGCAAATAATTCAAAAAAATTGCCATATATATGTATGTATATTTTTTCAATATTTTGAAATTAACAATTTGGTTTCTTTCGTTCTGTATGATCTCTTTGCCAAATGCAGCAAGAAGGTTGCAATTTTCCATATAAATAGTTTTAAATGTCTTTAATTGGCATCGATCAAAATTATTTCATTCAAACATTTGAAAACAAATGACCTTTAAAAACTGACAAAAATCAATTTCGATTTGTATAATTTAATTCAAAACATTCAGAAAAACTAAGGAGGAGGCGGGGAATGTTTGTGTTTCTTTTTTTGGTGTATTACAAAATCGGAAACATAAATTCCATTTTAACTAATGCCACAAATTCATGCCACAAATAAAGTAAATTACAATTTCAAAATCAAAACCAAAGCCAAATAAAGAAAATGCAAAAACTAAAATGCCATTCTCGTATATATATATATATACATATATTCTATATGTAAATTTATCATTTCACCCTCCCACCATTCCCTTCATTCAACCAAATACAGTCAGACAAGGCAGGAAAAGCAATTTTTCCGTTGTAAAAATCTTGGCAAAAACAAAGGAAACATTTTGAAAAAGAATTTTTTCCTCACATACAAATTATACATATATATTTGTACGATATATGTATGTCTTTTGTAGGACAAAACTTACCTAACTGGGATTGCGGACCATTTCCATTGACTAATGCAATAAACATTTCTTTCACTTATCATATACATATGTATATACATACATATATATAGTGAAATATAGTCACAGATCTATGTATTATATATATGCTATATGTACTTGTTGTTGGGTATTTTGATTGGTGGCAGTAAATAAATTTAATTACGCTCTTCCGACATAAAGAAAAACTAATAAAACTGTTGAAAATGCCATGAAAAACAGATGGCCATCCCTTCCCATCACTGCGCCTCGCCGGCCCATTCGACATTTGTTGTAGCAGCTGAAATGTTGATCAATGTTCATCATACATTATGATGTATATATGTACATATATGTATATACATCGTCTGACTTTCGATGATGACATATGGCAATCATTTTCAGGGTCGCTTTTGCAGCTGGATCAAGTGCCCGCTGCCGTGCAGCCCTTTAAAATGTTGCAAAAGAAAAATTTTGTTTAATTCAAAAAGGAAATTGAGTTTGTTCAAACAGAGCAACAAAAATGTTTAACAATGAAAGTCGTGTTGAAAGCTGAACAAATTTTCGCTATATGTTTGTTATTCAGTTCGTAAATTGTATACTCTGTAAATCTTTGAAGTAGATCTTAATTGTTATATTTTGTAAATGAAATCTGATAGAGGTCAATATACAAAATTAATACATAAAGATGGAATATACATTCATTAAGTTCTTCAAAGGATTAGCAATTACTTCAATCCTTTATGTAAAGGATATTACAACATTTTGGCAAATCAAATATAAAACATCTCATTTCAATGTCTTTAAACAGTTTCTATAATTAATTAATTTTTGAAAACTATTCCTGCTTTAGTTCTGGAAAGGATCCTTTAATTTAATTAAAAGACTTACTCTTAGCCTCAACTGCTGTTTTTGCCTGGAAGTATGCAACACAAAGACCCTAAAAACATTTATAACTATATCACTTATATATATTCATGATCAGCGTATCAATCAGAGTTTATTCACCTATTTATACATATTTATAAATACATTCGAGATGGAAAAAAAACTATATATATGTATATATAAACGGGAGTCAGGGAATCGCTTGATAAGATTCTATACAAACGATCAATGACATTAAGGTTATAGAATAATGATCGATCTTAAGCTTTGGCACATGGTGATATGATAAGGATCAATTATAATAGATTGGTAGTTTAATGGATTCTCAAGTCATATAGTTAGAATTGCCTGCTATATCCTTTATTGGAAAGCAAAGAAACTTAAGGCAAATGTTTTTGAAAAATTCTTTTAGATAGTTTTACAGGTTTAATAGTTGACAAAAGGAAAGGGAAAGGATAATAGCAAATCATTTGCTATAGCTTTTATACCCTTAAGAAAAGAGAGATTATAAATTATTTAGATTCGCAAATTGATTTCATGTTTCTCAGCATGTAGTCGGGGATATATATGTATGTATATACATATACATATATCTCAATGTATTCGTAGTATACCACGATCTGGCCTGCTGCTTCTGTTTTGCTGCAAAAAGGAATACGAATTGTATTTTAAAATTAGTACTTGAGCAGCTTTGCGATCGAACAAAACGCTTAACGGGCTGCAATACGCGCCACACTGCGCCTCGGACCGAAAGATAAGGCAATCGGGCAAAAATATATATATATAACAAAAGAAATAAAAAAAAAAACACAAATTAATATAAAAAATATCAAAATTGTTGATCTATTAACAACAAAGAAAAACCCCAAAAGAGAGATAGAGAGCGAATCTCCAGTGAAACAAAGAAGAAAAGAATTAATCGAGTGAAAGTTAAGAAAAGAATGAGCCCAAAACTGCATGAATTTGCGGTTGTGTTGCAACGTGATGGTCAGGCCACACCATGGGGCATACGTTTAGTTGGTGGCAATGATTTGGATACTCCATTAATTATAACTAGGGTGAATATGCATACATAAATATAAATCTATATACATATATTATGACCATTAAATTATGTAATTAGATAAGTGTACTATGCAGTTTAACGTTTTGCCTTTTGGCCTGTTTTTTTTTTCTTCAGTTTTGTAGTTTTGTGGTTAATGTCACCTCTTTTAGTGGGCCCATTCATCAAAATGATGCAAAACTGTATGTGTGTGTTTGTATGTGTGTGTGTGTGTGTGTGGAAGAAGAAGCCGCTTGCCAAACTCTTTGTTGGCCTTTGCTTCTCTGCACTATTTAATGTCTAAATAAACAACAACAAATCAAAATAGCAAAAAGAAACTGGCACACAAAACTGCCGACAAACATTGAGAGATTCGAGAACTAGGAAAACTTTGCAATGCTGCCAAAAACAACAACAAAAACAACAACTGCAGCAATATAGAAGAAAACAAAAAATAACAAAAATTTTGCTAAACGCATACGCCAGTAAAACTAATTGAGGCGCAACCAAATAGAATTGAATGCGAATGTAAACACACACAGAATGTGCCGAGCATAATTATGTCTGTGCGTCTCCTATATATATACATATATATATATAGTATATATATGCATGTTCATAAGTAGATCTATGTCAAGGTTGTCCCCACTGAGGTGCAGCCCTACAAACAATTCAAAAATATTTGTCAAATTTTTAACCTTCCCACAAGAAATTGAATGGGTGACAATCATGCCGGTTTCTTATGCCAAAAAAAACAAATAAAAAGATTCATTATTTTGCCAAGTTTTAGCAGGGGAATCGTTTTCTAAGGAGTAATTAGTGTAACTAACGAATACCAAGATATAACCATTATCCCTTCCGTTATATGATATGTCACTTCTATTTTCAAAAGTTATTCCGTTGTAGAAATTTCAACAATTTTTCTTGTTAATTACTGTTCTTTATATATTCAAAACTAATTTTTTTTGGGAATAGAGAACTCTTACCACATGAAGTTCCATTTAATCAATTTACTTAAAACTCAATGCGAGTATTCATTTAGCATTACTCTATATAAAGTTAATGGAAATTCTCGACTATTTTGAAAAAATTTAGAAAAATCAAAACGAATTATACATTTTTTTTTAACGTTTTCTAAGCAAAATTTTCTTTCAATTTATTGTTTTAAAACTTATCGTACTGCAGAAATACATTACAATCTTAAGTATAGAATCAAGATTAAAAATCTAGAAGGCTGAAAATCGTGACGGATTTCTACCATATCTTTAAGAAAATCCCTTCCAGTATATCATCTTTTATGTTTTTCATCCTTCTTACTTATTTTCAATCTATTCTTCAGTAAATATGTTTAAAAGTTAATACCAAAATTCCATTTTAAATTTCATTTATTGCATTTGAAAAAGTTTTGAAAATTCATAAAAATTCTAGACAATAATAAAAAAACTTCAAATAATCCAAACAATTTCAAGAAATTTACTCAAATTAAGCCAAAATATATTTAGGTTAAGATTAATATATTAGATTGTTACGATATTAGGAGATTTTTTCACTTAAAAAGGGGCAGATAATCGATTTCTCTTCAAAAGTCTAGTCACTAGTTAACAAAGAAATGAAAATGATACCCTTCATTTATGAATACATTTGAATTCAAATTTGTTAACGTATTTCACGAATTTTAATTCGATGTGCAGGTGCAAGTTGGTAGTCCTTCATATGGCGAATTGCTGCGTGGCGATATAATTGCCAAAATTGGTGAATACGATGCACGCGATTTGAGTCACGCTGATGCCCAGCAGCTTTTCCGTACTGCTGGCAATGATATTCGGCTTGTGGTGCACAGGTGATTATGATCATTACTATATAACAATTACAATTTCATTATTAACTGTTTTTCTCTATCTCATTATAGGGACAACAAAATTGCTTATACGCAAGGCGTTAATCAGGAAACTGGATCCGGATCGCGTAGTAATTCAACTTTGCCACCGGCTAGTCCCGATCTATTGCCACATCGTGGACCATCGCCATTTTTGCCAGGACCAAGTCATTTTGAGCGTGCCTTGCAATTGCCAGTGGATACATTGCCACAGACTGTGTTTCCACAACTAAATGCATCTGGTGGCTATGTGACACCAGCTGATGTCTTTACGCCAAAACCAACGCGCGATCATCAGCAGGATGTGCAGGAGGAACAGGCAGCCATTGTTAATCAGGTGAGTTCAATTGAATAAATTTTGTTGGAATTTCATTTGGATACCGTTATACTTCCTGACTGTTGAAATACTTTTTCCATCACATATACATTTCCATATACTGTAATATTATATTTTTTTTTGTTCTACACTTTTTATTCTGATAGTGACTATATTTTATAGTAGTTCGATCTGACTAATTCTTAACTTACAAATCTGAAAAGCTTATCTACTCATCATATGTATTTCTTCACTTCAACGAAGTCGGCCGTGTTTTTTTTGCGCTCTCGCTTTTATCCAACCTTTTTATTTAATCCCGCAAATAAAAATTATTTTCCGCGGAATCTGTGCCGAAATTACTTATTACGCGAATAGCTTATTGTAACTTGTACTAAATTTCTCTTACTTGGCTTAAAAACAAATATGTAAAAGCTGCAAAGAAACAGACAGATTGACTGACTGACAAAAAAGACGGTTAAGACTAGATCGACTTGGATATTGAGTATGATTAAGAATATATATACTTTTTGTGGTCAGAAACGCTTAGTTTTATGTGTTACAAACATATGACCCATTTAACTATACCCTCAGCAAGGGTATAAAACGTTTAACAAGTGGCAATCGCAAAGATTGCAGTTTAATTTTGAATAACCCAAGAAAATTATAAATTTGAAAATTTAACTAATGAAATTCAAGACTCTTCTCGACTCCTCCATCTGATTTCTTTCTCTTTCTTTAAATTGTTGTTGCTTCAATTTAAAAAAAGAAAAGTTTTGATTAATAAATTGAAAATAATTTCCTACTCTGTATGTGTCAGCAATCGAAAAATGTTGTAATTAGGTTGCCCCAAAAAGTATGCTATTATGAAATGTCAGCAGAAAAATTACAACAAAAAGTAGGCTAGATGGAATTATACAGATACAGATAGATCTATCTATCCTTAAGTATATATGGAAATTCTGTAAAAATTTTTTGATCAAACCAAATGCTGACATCAGAAGATAGAAATTTTAATGGTCAAGGTTTTGATGTTTACACTATCTAAATATAGCCAAAAGACTAATATCAATACAAATATTAGCTGCAAAATTGGTGGGCGAAATTAACTCAACAGGAAGAGACCAAGTGACGCAGTACGCATTCATTGGCACAGGTGGAAGTGTAGATAATCGGGCAAAATTAACAATAATCAAAGATACAACTATGTAGCATTTAAGATATACATATATATGTATATGCCCTCACACATGCAAGCCAAGCAACGACGCAAATAGACAAAATGAAAAAGAAATCTAGCGAGAGAAGGAGAGCATAAAAATAAACAACAATTATTTGAAATATTTTTGGCCACTTTGACTGCAGCCAGGTGAGGCAGGTGGGGCATGAGACAAGAGACATGAGACATGAGGGCTAACTTGTGATCTTCTGGCAATGCCAATGAAAGTCCTCTCACCTTCCATCTCTACCCACAGTCATCATGATGATGATGACGACGACGATTATGATGATGACGTTGCTAATGAATCAAGACAAGATGAAATTGCCACTTGCCAAGGTCATTCAATTTGTTTGTCAATGTGCAGCACAAAAATAAAATCAAGGTAGTTCATTTATATTTATACCCTATAGTAGATGGGCTATGGCCTAAAACAAAAAAAAAAAGTATTTTAGTTCTCCAAAACATTTGCAGAAATATTTGTCTATTCACGTGACATCTTTTTCTTTGACTATTCTCAAAAGAAGTTTATCTTAGATTTATTGCCAGTCCTAGGATTTCCCCTTGACTTGGCCATTATCTTTTTCTTCGAATTGCAACTTGAAATGCTTACAAAATTCTCATATTTTTATATGTGCATAAAAAGATTTTTTTACTTAATTGCTGAGTTAACAATTTTATTATAGCATTATTTATTCTATTAGAAATGTAATATTCAACACCCACCTGCCTGTTATAGGGTATATCTTAGTCCTATGTCCAACTTTTCAATCATTTTTTATAAGTTCAAAATAAAATTTTCTTTGTTTCAAAAAATTTTGTTACTGAAATGGAAAATGAATGTAAAGTTATTTGAAATAAAGTGAAAAATATATATAAAGTGAGTAAAGGGGAAATTAATGCAAAGTAATTAAAAATAGTTAAAATAAGGGTAAACACAGAAAAAATGTAAATTTAAATAATACCATACAAAAAAACAAAGAAATTGTGATTCATTTAAATACCTACAAATTTTGAAGATTTTTTTTTTTTTGATAAACATTTTATTACTTATTCCAATCAGACCTATCTATATCTCCCATAGACTTTCAAGATTAAATATCTTAAATTAACACATAGACAAACTTTTAATATACATCTATTTCCATAAATATTTTAGCCCTCATTTGTTTAGTCTTTAATATATGTAAATATAGAAAGAAAAATACATATAGCCGCATCTCTTTAGATGGATTGCAACCTTCACACTTGGCCAAAGGGAAAACAAAAAAAAAAAAAAAATAAGGCAGAAAAACAAAGCATAACCAGATGTAAAATATGAGTTTCTTGGATCTTTTCCCTTTCCTCTATAGTCGAACTTGAGAGTTCTTTGACGCCCATTTTGTTTGTGTTGCCCACTCAAGGTTAATTACACCTGTTCGTTTATGTGTGGAATATTTTGTTCATTTTGGTTTTTACTGCTTGTTTCATCAGACATGTCAAAACATCAAAAAATATGTCTATTCCAGAGCCAATTGGTTGGGACAGCATAGAGCAATGTCAGCTATATGTAACGACACAAGATATACATATATTGTATATATGTATGTACATATGTATATATAGAAATATTTTGGTAAATTGTCACAAATAGTTGACAAATTTTACCAACAATTTCCAATTCTCATTGTCAGACCAGATCAATGGCAAATGAACTGAAAAACGAAAATATATTCATCAATAATAATAATGTTGTGCTCAATATTCAATTTTTTTTTTTGTAAAGTATTTCATCTTTGCAAATTTGTTTCCATATATCTTTTTCTCTTTCTTCTTGGCTCTTACAATTTATGTTTTTGAAATCGGGCGAAACAACAATAACCTCGAAGTCTGTTGAGTTGTGCCTAATTTTCAAAATATTAAAATTTCAAAATTGTTCCACAAAAGCAGCAATTAAATGATATGCATATGTTTAGCAGTGGCTCGCTTTCAAAAGGGGTTGCAGTTGGAAGAAGGTTAAGATAATAACCCCTTTATGAATCTTAAGTGACTAAAGATATCTACGTATATATACATATCTATAGTGATGTATACGTATAAATATGTATATATAGAACTATAAATTCCATATGCAATGCAAGCAAAATTCAAAATGAAAACCGTTAAGAGACAAAGTTTACTCTTGATTGGAATGATTGAAAATGAAACAAAGTCGAAATTTCTGATTCTATTCTATGGCAAGGGGATAAAGGGAAGTCATATATACTTTTTTTTTTGTTTTTGCCTAAGTATAATAATCAATATGACTAGCATTTTTAAAAAAAAAAAGTAAATGAGCCAAGTGCCAGTCACTTCATAGTCATCTATCTATATACATATATCATTATCGTATCTCCAATTTCAGGAATTTCGTATTCAATATGACCTAAAAATTATTAGTTATTATCCTTCTTATATATATATTGTATACAGTTATATAGATGTATTGTTATTATGTATTCACTTGAAAAATTGTCACTTTCGCTTCTATATCGGATTCTATATTTACATTTAAAGACTTATAATAACATATACACATATATCTCAATTTCCAATCGTTTTTGCGCAATAGTAAAAGTTTTGTGTAACTTCTCAAACGTCTAAATCTCTTTACAAAAGTTAAAGACAACAAATCAATCTTTCTCCGCTAGGTGTCTCCAGTGTAGCGAAAGAGTTAACCCATTAGTTCTTACTTGCTTGGTTTTTTTGCCCTTTTGTTTCATAATTTGCAAGGGATCTTATAGAAAATTAAAACATTTCAAAGTACTTTTAAAAAAATTTAAATCTTAGCAACTCTATTATAAAATGCTTTAAGGATTTAATCCTTTGGTTGGGGAAAAAAAAATAATTTTGAGTGAGGCAACTGCTACAGAGCCAGAACGCCAGTTCTTATGACCATAATCCTTTTACTTTGACTTTATTAAAAAATATTTTTAATAATTAACTAAACCGTAATTAGACATATATTTATAAATTTCATCCGTTCCATTTTATTTTCTTGGAAAGAAAACCCTTCTCTTCATCACAAAACCCAAAATATCCGCCACTGATTGTATGTATATAACAGTTTGATGTTTTTTTTATATATATATATTCTTTTTTTTTGCGGCAGGACAAACAAAATTATATTTGTTTGTATGTGTATAGTATATGTAGGCAATGAAGGTGATGGGGGCTGAATGGTGTCGGTGGTGGGCGGGTGGGTGATCTATGAATGGCGCGTGGGCGTATATGAAATGCGCTCCCAACAACATCCAAGTCCAAGTTTATACGTTTGATGGTGTTGTTGTTGTTACGCTCTGTGAATAATCTATTTGCACAAAAACATTTTTTTATACATGCATATATGTACATATATATTCACTTATATATCTGAACAAATCTTCTCTCTCACACACACACCACACTCGTAACGAATGTAATGGTATGAGTGCGTGGGTCGTACGGCCTCTGACCGTCAGCATTAGGCACTCTGATGATGGTATGTTCTCTATATGAATCGGTGGTATATGGGTACTATGTATGTATGCATGTATTGTATGCCACATACGTGTAAGTGTATGTGTATTTGTATATGTATTGGTATGTATTTTCTATATAGACAAATTGGAATTCGGAGCAGTCGAAATAGCAATAATTCGCCAGCATTTGAAAATTTTGAAATCAGTTGCGTTCGGAATATTGAAAAATAAACAACAATAAGATTCGTGAGCAAGTCTAAATCAATTGCATATCCTTAATATATAGAGTCCTAGTAGAGCGATCTCTCCGAAAGTGGTCAAGTCGAAGTCGAAGACGAAGAAGTAGTAGAAGATATATCTCATCAGCGCCGATTTAAACGTGCCGTAAAAGCAAGTTATACAAAAAAAAAAAAAAAGAAGAAGCATAAAAACAAATAAAATAATTTCAAAAAAAAAAAAAAAATTATTTATTGAAATACAGAAAACTTTAGTCAAACAAACTCGTCAGAAAACGCGGCTAAACTTTTTTTTGTTCTATTTTTTTTAAATTTTTTAATTATATAATAGTTTTTTTTTCGTTCTATAATATTTTATTGATTTTTTTTTTTCGTTTCGTTTAAATTTCAAATTTCCAAAGGAGTTTAAATTTAAACACACACAAAACAAATACAAAAAATAAAAAGAAATGGAGTACGTTCAGTTCAAAAACGGATCGCCCGTCTACTACAAGGAGCAGCCAGACCTTAATGAATGCATTCAATATCAAGTAAGCCAATCAAAGTGAATCAAATGAATACGAAAACGAATACAAGATTTAATAACTATAAAAGTGCATTAAGATTAATTTTTAAAATCATGCAATTGAAATGAAAAAGTTGGTTAAACATTTTGGAATTTTTGTGATTCTGAAGGGAACATGTATTATACATATGTACATGTATCTCATTATTACATTAAAGGGGCGTGGCAAACTTATATGACCCACATATGAGACACCTTTTTTGATCTTTAAGATATAGAATAAAGTTGATAGAAACTCTATCGAACATAAATATACATATATGTGTATATACGATAGCTTTACTTGTGGTCATAACTTATATATCCTATATGAACAAAAGTCATTAAAATAATGCAAATCTGATAAAGATTTACCCTATATAGATTTCCATTTATTATATGGCATTCATCAATTGAGATAAACAAACCATCTAGATTCTAGAAGAAAAATTTCACCTTCTGCATCGTCAAACATTTCTACTTGGAATTCAAGTTCAAATACAAATGAAATGTTTAACATATAGATATATAAATATCCTTTATATATATAGATTTTACTTGTTTCTTTTTTATGCTTTAAAAATATCATAAAAAAAATCAATGCGCATATAGAATATATATGTACCTGTATTTTATCTAGCATATAATCTTAAAATTCTCACTCTCGTTTTGCTCTCATGATGTATGCTTCTTATATACTTGAATCTCTTCTCCTATCCCCATATATATATATGTCTATATATATATATAAATATATATGTATATGTTATAGCTTATTAAACATTTGTTGGCCTTTCGTCAATATACATACGTCGAAAAGGCAAATTTTCCGTATACAAAAACGAAAACATATTTTTTTCATTTGCTCCTCCGCTCATTTTGCGCTCAATTGTAATTCATACCACTATTCCGTCCGGATATTTTTAGGCTCCCAGAGAAAGCGAGAGAAACAAAAAGTTCAAAATAAATAAATAAACAATATGATTATAAATGAAATTAATTTCAAAATGGTATGGAACGAAAAAATTCAAGACAAAAGCATTGGCGTTAATTTGCCCACAAAATGTACAACAAATGAAATAGAATAGAAAATAATGTCAGGAGCGGATTTTGCGTTTTTTTTTTTTTTTTTTTTTGAATAACAAATGAATAAATCATGAACTATAAATAAATAAAAATGTTGGATAATCAAACGAAAATATTTTGCCACACAAAGATCTCATAAATTTGAGCAATATTTTTAATAGAAATTTTCAAGAATTTAGTTTTTAATACAAAATGAGACTGAATCAATATGCAAAAATATTGAAAAACAGTTTCAACTTGTTTAATTGGTTAACACTATTCAGAGAACGGATGTTATGTTATCCAGAGTTATGATTTTAAGAATCGGGAAGTAGTTCTGCTTTAACAGTTTTATATAAATCGCCTCTGACTTTTGGCATAAAGACAAGAAAGAGAAACTGTGGCGCAGAGAAAGTGAATAATAATTGTTTTCACTTTTGGGTCCGATTATAAAAACTATATATTTATTCTTAGATTTTTAAAAACTTACATTAAATGAATATAAAATAACCTATAAAAATATTTAGTTAGTTTTACGTTTCTTGTCAACAATTTATGGATAAATATGTGATTTTGGGTGGCGGGGGTGTTTTTTGGATATTCACTTAAATTTATGATATGATATTAAAATAGAGAAGAAAAAAAACCGTTAAGATTAAATTCAATTAAAAACCAAAGGCGAAATGTCGAAAGTGACCCTCAAATGATATTTCAAAATATTTTCTTCTTTTTGTGCTTGCGCCAGCCATGAATTTTAAATTTAGCGTCCGAAAGAAAAAGAAGAAAATTATTTCTTTTTATATATATATATATAGATATTTAGATGGATGAATGTTGAAACTGTTGTTCCCCAAGGTGAATGCGACGCAAATATTAAAAATGGGCAAATTAAAGTTAATAGACGCTAAAAGTGAATCTCAATTGTCCGAGTTTAAAAGATGAAA
Organism: Drosophila austrosaltans; assembly: GCA_035045865.1. Lineage (NCBI taxonomy): Eukaryota > Metazoa > Arthropoda > Insecta > Diptera > Drosophilidae > Drosophila > Drosophila austrosaltans. The sequence continues at coordinate 4,871,070 of JAWNOQ010000211.1, forward strand.
AAATCATTTGCCCAGACAGGCAGTGTCATTCAATATGGAGGCAATTAGCTGCTTGTCACTGAGTGCTGCATGCACTTCCTCCTCATCCCATTGCAAGAGAACTTTACTCAGGCGTGGCTCCTTTTTCCGCATGATACGTATAATGCCGCGTGTCTCAACTAGATCAATAGTGCCGGCGAATTCTGCCTGATCTAGAGCAAGTATATTCCGTTTACTGCATACACGTCGATAGACCTCATGCAGGCGTCCTATACTGATGTCCTTGTTCCGTTCATTACGCAGCATTAGCACTAGAGAGCATAACATTAGCTTCTGTTGCAATGGAAATGCTGCCTCAATGTCCTCTTCCAGATTTTGTGAGGCACCGTAGACTTTGTTTAATACAGCCGCAACTTGGGTAACCTGAACAGGCCTGAGAATATCTGCATTGCAGAAAGAAATGTTAGTAAATTTAATTATTATTTTAGTATATCTTTAACTTACCTTCGTTCTGATGCTGCTGTTCCTTTTCCTTGCCCTCAAAGTCCAGTGATTTCATATTGAACTCTTTTTCACCATCGCGTTTCTGCTGCTCGGCTATTTCCACTACACGACGACCAATGTCGAGAGCTCGTCGTACATCGCCACTAATTGCACTCACTTTGGCTGCGAGCAATTGCAGAGTGACAGGTGGAAAGACATCCAATACTTCAGCCTCGGCCAGACGGGACTTGAATATGTCCACAATTTGTTGCTTAGTATAGGGCGGGAAATGCATCAGTCTTGGTTTTAGCTCGCAACGAGCATTCAGACGCATTAGCGCCCGATCTGTGAGATCCAAACTGTTGGCAATGCCAACCAAAAGAATTCTAGCACCTGGCAAAGCTGGCCACTCGAAGATCGTATAGAGAACAGCCTGTCTAGCGGTGCTTAACTGATCAATCTCATCAAGTACGAGGAGTAACATGCGTTTCGCTGTTCGCAAGTGACGTTGTATGGCCTCCAGGTGATCGCGTTCGGTGCGTCCCGTTGGTTTTAGTTGCAGTTCGGTGCATAGCTTCTTGTAGACAGCACCAACACTGGCAATGCTGGTGCAATTGATATAGACCCGCTGCAAACGCTTTGAGAATTCCGGATCACGGAGGAGGAGGGAGAGACAGGCAGTTTTACCAGTACCAGGCTGCCCAGATACATACAAACTGCCCGAGGACTGGTTTTCCAGGTGGCTAGTGAAGAAATCTCTCAATTCCTGCAGTTGTTGCTCTCGGCCTGGTAGATTTTGTGTCTCGGCACTGTTGAGGACACGCCGAGCATTCTGATATTTGTTACGAGTGGGTGATGGAGACAACTTTTCCTCCACTTTCTCTTCTACCTGCACCAATTTCTTTGTCTCTTGTTTTGGCTTCTCAGTCTTTGGTTTTGGCTGTTGCGGCTCTGGTTCTTTAGTCTCTACTTCGGTCTGTGAAGGGCGCTCATCTATGCTCAGGCGATTCATCAGTCTTGTGGGACTTATTAAATGCTGGGGCAATGGTTGCTTCTTACGCTGCTTTGGTGGCGAGACATGGTTGGTACCATCACCGATCTCATCCTCGCTGGTCTCCAACGAGATCACAGACGACTTGGCTAGTGTCGTCTTCTTGCTGCGTGGCGTCTTTGGCTCTGCCTCTAGTTTAGATCGTCGTCTGGCTGCCTTGTCCATCTTATTCAACAGATTGCTGTTTTCGTTATTCTCTGAAATCACACTAATAACATCATCATCTCGATCATCCTCATCCTCATCGCTATCTGGACGGGCCTGTCGTCTACGCCAAATTTCTGAGCGTCGTGGCAGCGGTGACGCCGGCAGCGACGCCAGAGTCGACGTCGATTTGTTTATGCTGCTCAAACGTGTGGAGCGACGACGTATGGCAGCCATTTGTATATATTTATGTGTTATGGACGTTAATAGAATTGTTAATAATAATATTATACACTTTAAAAATAAGGCACGTTACTTAAGTTATTTGTGTTTTTCTTTTTTTTCGTGGACAAATATTGAATATACATTTGGAGGGAAAATTCTATAGAGCAACGGCGTTGCCAGAAATTAGATATTAATCGAAACTCTTTTGGAGCAGCGTTGCCAGTAATTGGCTTTGAGCAGCTGTTAGTTGTTAACAGTTATAGTTATTGGCGCGCAATTTTAAATTTATGAAAAAAATATTATGAATTTAAATTACTTTTAGCGTAGATTAAATTACTTACACTCTCTCGTGCGACTGTGTGGTAAAAATAACAACTGCCAAGCTGAGCAGAAGAAAAAATTATTGTACAAAATACAAATCGCTGGATGTACGCTGCTGGCAAAGAATACGCTTACGTAAGCGCCTATAAATATTTGCCATGGCGTGGTATATTTTGGTATATTTTTAAAGTATATAAGCGCGGGGCCCCCACATAAAATGGAATTTTTGGTAAATAAACTTTATACAAAAAAAAAAAAAAAAATCTCACACACACACAGGCAGAGAGACATACAAACAAACTATAGACATGGGAAAATATTCTAGAAATTACTTGCCTAAACCATAATCGCACTTTGATTTATTTAGATATGTTTGTACTATATAGATATACATATACATATATTGGTGCATAATATAAAATCGTTTGGCAAATGTGTTTGCACATTGATTTTTTTTTGTATAAACAAAGTCATTAATTTATGACTGATCTCGATCGCTCTTCGTGTGTGTATTCCCCCTATTTTAATTTTATTTCTTTTTCCATATTACTTTTCAGCCATACCGAACAACTCCACTGGTCTTGCCCGGTGCCAAAGTAAAGAAGGATGCTCCCACCACAGAATCCTATCTGAGACACTACCCAAATCCGGCTGTGCGCGCCCATCCAGGACACGATTACCATGACAGTATCATGAAGCAACGCGTTGCCGATACCATGTTGCACAAGGTTGTTGGTCAGGATGCCGACACTGGCAGAGTAAGTTACCACCAATTGATATAATTTCAATTTAAAATTGAATTCCTAACTCCAAATTTTTCTTAGGTTTTCCACAAGCAATTCAACTCGCCCATCGGCCTCTACTCGAACAGCAACATTGAGGACACCATCAGAACAACAGTTCCGTAAGTTGCCATCTATAGAAATTTAGCACACGGAAACAAAAAAATAAACCAAAACTTTCATGCTATTAAGAAAAGAAATAACCAAATTCAAGAGCTTAAACAAAGAACAAAAAAAAATGAATTAATTAAAAAACACACTAATAATTAGATTTTTTTGTTGGAATTTTACGCTTGTTAAACCAATTGAAACAATTTTTAAAACGAATATTTTCTTACTTTCCTTTCTAATTTTTTTTTATTTGAGAAAATTTTTAATAAAATAAACCAAATTTTTGCGTAGATTTCTTTTGTACAATCTTCGATGCAGCTTTTCTTAAAAAACAAACAAAACACAACAAAACGCCTCCAATTAGCTTGAAAACTAATAAAGCTAGACATGATCTTAAGTAGTCTATATATATATGAATAAAATAATATATAAATGTAGAAATTATTGGTTAAGTTGCAATTATGAATCCACTAACTCAAGGCTCCAAAAATCAAATTTACTAATACTAAAACACACACACACACTTGCACACTCCTACACACACTACCATACATATATCCATATAAAAATAAAAACCCAATTGAAATATAGATCCCTTTAGATGTTGTATGTCTATATATATCTCTATATATATATATAAATTCTATGTATATTGTTGTAGCTTTGCCACAAGCGATAGCAATCGCTTGAAGGAAAGTCCTTTGCATCGTCCTTTGCCAACAAAACTTGACGGGTAAAAGTAAAAATCACATTAAACAAATCAAACAAAAACTATTTATTGAGCATATCCTGATTTCTATATACTCTGTATACATATATATTCTTTACTTTTTTTTTTTGGATTGATTGAACTTTCTTTTTGAATTGAACACGAACTTGAATTTGCAATTCGAAGGCATATTTTGAATATATATATATCGGAATGCTGACTATGTTTTTATTACCCATAAATATACATATATATATACTTACATATATATACTCGATCCTTTTGCCTGTGTCTGTGTACAAAATATTAACCGTTAATGTATTGTTGTATCCCTGAAGAACCGCAACAATTTAACCTAAATTCTATCTACATATTATCCTATATACATATATATCTACATATATATTTACATAACTGTATACAAAGTCTTACAGAAACAACAAAAACAACAACAACAACACAATACACGTTTTAAATATTTATGCATGAGATCTGCTGTCTATATGTTTGTATACTCCCCCCGTAAATCACCTTATCTATATCTCTGTCTGTCTCTTTATCTCTCTCTCTCTCTATCTCTGTTACTCAAAAAAAAAAAAAAACACAAAAACCGAATTATGTATATTAATTTTGGGCTGTAAACGGAAGAATCTAATTTTGTACTATATATATGTCCACTCTTCCCCTCCCCCTGATAATATCCTGTCCTTTGATAATTAAGGATTTCGATTTAGTTGTTATGGCAAAGGTGGCGCAAAAGGGGGGTTTTGGGGGGTGTTGATAAAAAGGTAAATTTATAAATAAATAGGACAGATGCTGTATATATGTATATATATATACATATACAACAATCTATATCCAATCATCATATAAAGCAACAAGAAAAAAAATTGATAATAATAATTATTAACCAACAAAAAGATATCGAGAAAATATATTTAAATAGTTTTAGACATATATATCCATATATATACATATATACATTTATATGTATGTGTATATCGACTAAAGAATATAGCTGCACGATTAATGTTAGAATTTTCATCGATCTATCTTTCCTGGAACAAAAACGTAAAATACTGGAGCAACAAAAGCAAAAAGAACAACTTGCTGAGCAACAACGACAACAACGGCAACAGCAACTACAACAACTTTATCAACAAAATAAATGATCACAACATATTAAATCACAACAAAAAAAAAAAAAAAAAAAAAAAAAAACAGAAAAAAATACAACTTATTTATTTAGCTAAATTACTAGATATACCCCGAGTCCTATATACCTCCTCTCCCCCAAACCCCCCCTTACCCAGCCTAACCTTACCAACAGGCATATGACATTTGAGTTCCTTTAAAACTAATTCTAAGACTAAACAACCCCCCAAAAAAAAAAAGAAAAAGAAAACGAAAAATTCTACTTCACAAAGACAATAAAAAAACACGAAAAAGAAAACGAAGAGAAAAAAAGACGTCTTGCTGAATTATCCTTTAAAAAAAAAACAAAAAAACTGAAAGTTCCTAAAATATCATCTAACCATAAGTCATACATACATAGCCCCCCACCCCGCCCCTCTCACAAGTATTAACTCCAATCTCATGCTAAACCAAATAAAACAAATTTTAATTATTAATTTTGTTATGCAGTTTCGTTTGAATTACTTTTTTTTTAATACTTTTTACATAGTTTTTAAGGAATTTTGTTATTGAACTTATTTATTATATTTTTTTTTCTTACTCTTTAATTGAAAATTGTTTGCAAAATTGTCGAGTTTAAAGACAACAATCTAAACAAAAAAAAAAAAACATTTACAAATCGAAAGAACATAAAAAAACAAAATAATTCTAACGTATTTTGTGCACATCCTGTTTTCTCTTTCTATTCTCTCTCACTACTCTCTCTCTCTCTCTCACGCTACTCAACCGATGTAAAAACAAAAACCAAAAAAACAAAAAAAAAAAAAAACAAACAAAAAAACTACATAATTTGAACCAAAACTTTTCATTTGAATTAAAACTAAAAAATAACATTTACAAATAAAATCTTTTAAAAAATTTCATAACCCCCCTTAAAAAAAAAAAAACAAAACAAAAAAATATTTATAAAATAATGAAAAAAAAATCAAATCAAAATGGCGCTTTCAACGATCTCAAATGAATTAAATAAAAATAAAAAAAAAAAAAAAATAATGATCAACGCTACGCGACAATATGAAAATCTAAACAACAGTTATAAGAAAACTGTTGTATACGATCCAAGGAACAGCGAAACCTACAGAGCCATTCAAGAAGAGGGCGGCTACAGCAACTATGGTCATGGTCATGGCCATGGTCAATCCTCGCCACAGGAAGTAACCATACCTGTTCAGACTAGGGTCTATCAGCCCAATAGATTGGTTCCAGGAAAGGTAAGATCGTGCGCAACACACTCTCTCTCTCTCTTTCTCTCGCTCTCTCAAACTCTCTCCTCTGTCAAATCAATCAATCAATCAAAAGCGTTGAATCAAATCTTAAAAAAAATGGGGTATATATACACACGATAGATCGATCACTCATTACCTTAAATACTATTTGTATGTGTTTTCTTCCATTACTATCTATCTATTTATTTCACTCTAATTCATGTACAGTCAGTCAATTCAATGTTAGTTGTGCTATCTCTGTTTGTTTCATGTCTACGCTATGCGTCAAAGCTCACACTTTTTCTATCTGTCTCGCTCTCTTTCTCTGTTGTATCTATAAAAAAAAAAAATATTTATAAATATTGCATAAATTATTATCTATTTCTATTTTATTCTCATGTACAGTCTACTTCAAAATATGTTAGTTGTGCTATCTATCTCTCTCCCTCTCTCTATCTAACAATCTATCTGTTTGTTTCATGTCTACGCAGAATGTTTAACTTTAGATACTAATTAAAACTTAACCTAACTGCAAGTCGTATGTCCATCATTCATTATTAATCTCACATCTCTGTGTATATTTTCCTCAAATCATGAATATTTCTAGATATATATACATACAAATTGGTTATATATATATTTTTTCTTTTTTTGGCCATTCTAACATCTTGAAACGCTCATTAACATTTTGGCATTGCATTTTGGGCACTAAAATAGGATTTTTCCATAGCCAAATAATTGTCAGACAGATATAAAAAATTTAAGCAAAAATTTGTTCCATTTCTTCCAATTTTTCTTTTGTTTTTTTTTCGATATATAGAAACCAGTATCAGCGCCAGTATCCCGGCCGCCGTACAATGTGAGTAACTTTTGAGTTTTGTTAAATAATTTATTTTCAACTTTTGTTGTTGTTATTATTGTTTGCAGGTGGTAAATACTCATGATGAGAATATACGCCAGAGCGGCTCTTTCAATCGTCTGATGTACAGCGTTATTGGTGCCACTGACTATTAAAGAAAAAAAAAAAAGGAAATATAAAAACAACAAACTGCAACTGCAGCAGCAGCAGCAACGAGAACAACAACAACAACAACATGAGCAGCAGCAGCAGCTACAACAACAATAAGCAAGAGTGGGGCAGTTTAAAAATCATAACAATATTTAGCGGATTTTTAATGAAATTCTGTTTAACTTATTAAATAAATTATATAAAAACAAAAGAAAAGAAAGTAAACAAACGACAACAACAACAATAACTAACCAGCTTAATGATAAATTGGATAAAACCTACTATATACATATACATATATCTCTTTTTTTTTTTTTGTGATGAAAAACTGATTGGATCTACCTTTATCTATCTACGAACTACAACAAATCAAACAAGATGAAGAAATTTATGCAATAGCAATAATAAAAAACCGAAAACAAAGAAAGTAAACTAATTTAATTAAAAATATATATATATATATATATTTTTTTTTTTTTTTGATTTTTATGTTATATATATATATACATATATACATATGTTGACATAATGTCAATTGCGAGTGGTTCTAGTCTTTGAATGTAATAAAATTAAAAAATAAATATTATAATATTATATACTGATAATATTTAAATTGGCCAAGAAACTGATTAGAAAGATATGGATATCATCAAGAAGAAAGTAGTAATCTTTAGTACAATATCGGAGATTTAAAGTCCGATCGGTACAACATATAAAGTAGATGAAGATTTTTACAGTATCGTTAGGTTTCTGGAATCAGATGAAATCTTTCGAAAATCTATTTAACATAACAATGCCAAGATTCGTTAGCTTAATGAAAATTCTTTTAAATAGATATTCATAATGAAATTTTGAAAAATGAGATTAATATATCTTTATGATCCCATTAATAGGACATCATATATTACGCGAGCGGTTCTCTGTACCACCGAATTCGAATCTACAATTTCCAATGCCCTTTTCACTATTTGAATGCTAAAACTAGTTGAGAATTACAACTAAATGCAGAAAAAAGAGGGCAAAGCTTGCATAGGCACAAAAGTTCACCTTTTTAACAAAAAAATTAAAAAAAATATCAAAGAAGCTAACTTCGGCTCTGCCGAAGTTTGTATACCCTTGCAGCAAAATAATTGGTATAAATGTTTAACAAAATCAAAAAAAAAAACAAAAAAGAAAAAAACACATAAAAATTTTCACTTCTTCACCGAGCATTGAACCATCAAACACCGAAGCCCATCGTGCCAACGATCTCCACATACTACGCCACCGTCCTAATTCGATATATATGTAAACCCATTGCATCTCGCTCTGTCAATTTTGTTCTGTGCAACAACACAACGCAAATGTTTCTGTCTCTCTCACACACCGCGTGGTAACGAATTTTTGCATATGTGTGTGTGTGTGCGTGATTGCTTGGAATTTGTTTTTGTTTCTTTGCTGCCAAAGAAAATTGCTTATTTTACTCGAGGTACCTCCACGTTTTAGTTAATAACTCTGGTGATAATTATCCGATCCGACTAATTTTTAAACTTGATCTGGATGATCGATTAAGGAACTTAACTTTTCATGTTTCAACCATGTAGCTTAAAATTTAAGCTCGAAAACGCATGGCTAAACAGACAGACGGACAGACGGACAGACGGACGGACGGACGGACGGACAGACGGACATGTCTCAATCGACTCGGCTGTTGATGCTGATCAAAAATATATATACTTTATGGGGTCGGAAACGTATATTTCTATGCGTTACAAACATCTGACCAATTTTATAATACCCTCTGCAAGGGTATAAAAATAGCTGAAAATACAGAAAACAGCTTTCGATTTTTCCTCATCAGTTGCCTTATAATATATAGAAAACCGATTTCTAGCATATGGAAATTCACAACCTTCTTTTTTCCTCTTTATTTTGATATTTTCTTTAAATTACTTTACGAAATTTAATGATGTCTTTATGCAAGGGTTGAAAAGTGTTTAAATGGTATTCAAAAATATATTTTTTTCTGCATAACATGACAATGCAAATGTATGTGAAGATAAAACACATAATCAATCATTAATCATTGATGCAATTAAACGTATTTATATTGAAATTATATGCAAACATGAGCGTGCACATAAATTGGACTTTAATTTGAATGGATGGAAATAAGTCACTTAAGTGCGTTGCACGTGTAAGTGTGAATGCGCTTAGTTTTACAGGAGCGCATCTATCAATTTTGAGGGATACAAATCAATTTCATTTTAAATAGTTTTTCATTGTGAAATCTATTAAAAAGGATTTTGTAAAATTTGACATATTATAAGATATATAAGCGCAAGTAATACTCTAGTTAACTAATTATAGTCCACTCCAATCTAAGCAAAATTATAGGTATTGAAGAGGAAGATCTTGATCTGTTTTTATATGCTATCGGTGTTAGTACTTGTAGTGTACTGAACTGATTGGGCAATAGTAGAGACCCATATTTCCCACTTATTCAGTATTCAATTCGAATTTTTGATTTTAAGAGAGATTTCTCTTTGAAAATAAGAAATATATATCCCTAGAGCCGCCCCTAAAGCAGTGACGAGTTTTAACAATTTCTTAAGATGTATGTATCAGAACAGTTCTCCATATCTACAGGTGGAAGTGGAATATGCAGGGCAAACCTGTCGAGTGAATCATCATGGATATATTCCATTTATTAGATACTGAAACGATAAAATGATCGGAAAATTGGAATTCCACTGTATAAATGGAAAGTTTAGCGGAAGAATATAGAGATGGAATAGATCAAGTAAAGCATTGCCGCCCCCCTAAAAGCCGACAGAATGGACTACATTTTTAATAACTAATTCATTGTCTCAAAAGATACTTTTCTCTCAAAACTCACCTTGAACTTTGAATAGTTACTGGGCGCTCCACCCTAAAAAAAAAAAAGAAAAACCACCCCTGGTGCAGTATTTATGCAGTGCCGTCAATTTAACTATTGTATTGTGCATAACAATTGTGTTGAATGTGTGTTACACATACATAATGTACTTTCACTTCATGGCTATGTGGTATAAGGTACAGAGCAGCGTGAGCTCCCATTAAATGGTCAACAGTCAAAGAGGATGACCTTGCTCAAGACACAAGACTCTCCACCATCCATCCACAAATTATCAAATGGGTAGGCGGTGTGGGGGGTACAAAAAAAAACAAAAACAAAAAAAAAAGACAAAAAATTTGCCATCTACAAAATTTGGGGCGTAACTTTAAGACTTTAAGTAGGTAATTGTAATCGCATCAACGACTACAAAATATCAAATTATATTGGGCGGTGTTTAATGGCATTATATATACATACATACATACATACATATATACACAAGTATGTATCAATCTGTCTGTACGTGAGATCGATCGATCACATGGCAACGGTATTCGCATCTGGTGTAAAAGGGTTTGCAAATGCAAAAGATTTGGCAATCGACGACATCAAAGATCGCTGGAACTATTCAACCGCAACGTGGTCGTAACAGATATATATAGACACACACACACACACACACACACACACATATATATATACACACAGTTTTACAGTTTAACGATTTGGGTCAAATGCGTTTCAAACAATAGTCGGTTATACTATATACATATACATATATATAGCATATATACCAACATAGACTTGTAATTTGGGCAAAGTCTTTAAATGCATTGACCTCAAGAATGTGAACTCCAACTAAGAGTTAAGTTAAATGATTACATGATTAGATGAATGGATTTGGTTAAGGATTTGGATTAGGTAAAGACGAATTGTAATAAAATTGCAACAACATGGCAAGAAAAAGAAAAAAAAAGCGCTTACATCTTCAGTTAAGTTGATTGCATGGTAAGAGCCGCCTAACCACAGATACTTGTAATTTACATTTTATTTATGAGATTGCATCGCATGGAAAATTTATTGCCACATTGCAAAGACATGGACTTGCAACGGCACACACACACACACACACATACGCACACATTGATAGACATGTTAACAATTTTTAATGTTAAATGACAAATTCGTGAAAGTTTTTTTTCAACGCCCCAAATATCAATCAGTTGTCCACTCATACACACACACACACACACTCAATTGAATGTTAGCTAACATAAGTCTAACAGACAATCTCAAGTCTCCCCTCGCTGTTATTCACGTAATATCAATCATTCAGCAGCCGCAGTCAAAAAGGTTTTCACGAACAAGTGCTAAACAATACGTTCCCCTCTAAAAACAGAAAATAACAATAACATAAAAAAAATTACCAAAAAATAATAAACAATGACAATTTTGGTTTGGATCGAGGATTAAACCATTGCGCCGGCTTACTACACATACGAAACGAGAGTTGTATGAAAAGACATTGGAAAAGGGTTACATAATTTTGAGAATGTTTAGAAACTTGATTAGGCCACGAATATTGAAAACTATAGCAAAAGAAAAAAACTTGTATTAAACATAAAAGTCTTAAATTTGTTAGTAAATGATATTAAAAAAATATATACTAAAATTTATAGTTGAATTTTCCGTACTTATTTTTTATAAATATTATATTTATTATATTCATTCAATAAAAACTTCATTATTTAAAAATTTCTTTGTATAGAAATTTGAAATTGTCTTTAAAACAAATTTTTTGTTGTGAGAACTTCATTATATAGAAGTTCACTGAAGGGAAGTTTGACTGTATTACGCATTAGAAGATTTTAAAAGTTATTTTTTTTGGTTTTAAGTATTGGGCGCCGAGATTTACTACTCTTAAATTTTCTTTTACGGAAAAATTCCAAAACTCTGATCTGTATCTGTTTCTTTTTTTTTTTTTGTTTTTGATTCAAGCAAATAAAGTTATTAGAATTATTACCATAATTTTTCTAAATAAAGATTTAGCTTCAATCATTGTTGACTCAAAAAAAAAGTGATTTCAAAATCCTTTTTTATTTTCTATTTTCCAGAATATATAAAGTTTTATGTTATATAATGGGAATCCGGGTGGAGTCTGGTTCCAATGGTTTAAGAATTTGGATTTCTACTGTATGTAAAAGATCAGTTTTAATGGTTTAATGGTTTGCACCCAAATAGATTGATGTGAACTACTTTTGCCTATTTTTTTGCATATTTTTTTAGCGGTTTCCCCTTTGAGTTAACGCTTGAAAACTAATAAAAAGTTTTAGTTTACTTTTGTCTAGAATATATGTATGATGAAATATAAAGTCAAAATCTCATTGTTAAATGGTTTTCAAGGCTCTTCAAAGTTTTCTGTGTTTCTGTATGGAACAATGAGGGCACCGATTGATGTCTCTTAATGAAAAATAAGAGCTTTTAATTACCAAAGATCATTGAATGGTTGCCAAGGAATTTCTGAGGGGTTCCTGCTGTTTAGGGTCGCCTGTCAAGGCCATTTACTTAATATACAACCCATGCATGTGCATTGGCCCCAAAAATTAAACGGAAATGATATCTCTGTAAGCCAAACAGCTGTTGTAAATCAAAAAAGAAAAAGAGGTTACAACTACTGAAACCCCAACGAGAGTATCCAGAGAGACTGACAAAGAAAAAAAAGTTGCCATAGCAAGAGCAAGTTCCACAGAGACAGAGAGAGAGAGAGAGAGAGAGAGAGGGAGTACTTGTATCTATGAACGAGTCGATGTACATTGCCGTTGTCGATATAAAAGTGCAATTTGGTATCCAGCAACTCAGATACAATTTCGGCTTTGAAGTGGGTTGAGTGCGCATGGTTTGACTAACAAACGGTATTGAAAAGTGAACCCAAAAAAACAAGAAAGAAAACTACAACAACAGCAACAACAACAATATATATATATATATATATAAAATCAAATACAATGCAGTTATTAGTTGTCGTAGTGGCCACGGTCGCAATTTGCAGCTTTGCTCATGCACAACAGGGCGTCGATCCCGCCTATTTGCGTCAGTATTATCAACAATTGCAGCAACAACAGCAGCAACAATCCCGGCCAGATGATGGCACACCCATCTATGAACAGAATTCGGAACAAACGCAACAATATGTGAATGCAGGACAACAGATACGTATAAAGGATACAGTGGCCGAACAGATACGTGCCCAACATCAGCAGCAACAGCAGCAGCAGGGTTATGTGGCACCGGCAGTACGTGATTATCTGCAACAGCCGCAGGTTGGTATTAGTCTTTAAATGATTCCTGTAAGGTTACTTATTTAATGTCAATTTCTAGTACCAATCGCAACCGCAGCAATCTGTCTATCGTCAGCCAGTACAAGCTGCTCCTGCACCACCACCGCGTCGCGTACAGCCTCAATATCAGTCATCGTCCTCATTATTGGGCAAAGGACAACATAAATTGCAATCGCTGCATCATCAGCAGCAACAGCAACAGCAATCCGCAGCTGAGGAGGAGGAGCAATATGATGATGTAAGTACATTTTTTAAAGCCATAACAAGTTCGAGTTGAAATTCAAACTCGAGTTTGACTTTCGCGTACTTTCCTTTTCGTTTCGCTAATAATTACAATTGAAGCATGCAACAGCAGCAGCAGCAGCAGCAGCAGCAGCAACAGCAACAGCAACATTTGTGGGAGATTGAGCCGAGACCAAGATATTTTTGTAAAGTTCATTCACATTCAACATAACGGCATGAGCCACCAATATCCACGGCCATATGTGTGCATTGTGTCTCGGCCATTTAGTTGAGTCCAACCAAACTTGTATAGTTTGTATAGTGGTCTCATGCGGAAGCTTAAAACCAAAAATACAACAAAAAAAAAAAGCAATAATCTCTATTACCAAATTAACATTAATCCAGACCAGTTAATGGTCCCAAAGAAGGGGGTGAAGTTGTTGCCAATTTGAAGAATCGTCTCTTTCTCTCCATATTACTTTAGGTTTTCTTCTCTTTTTATTCATGTTAGTTCTTTTAGTTTCTTCAATTTTTAAAACATTTTCCAATTGAATGAATGAACTAGTACAGTCAAACTTCCCTATAATGAATATGCCAGAGTTTAGAAAACAACTTTATTATATAGAAATCAGGATATATACACTAAAAATAGAATCCGAAAGTCTTTAAATTCAAGTCAATAAACTGATAAATTTCATTATAGAGAACTTCAACTGTATATATAACAGATATATATATACATGTATATAGAGCAACTGCAACATGTTCTCCCTTATTCTAACTATAACTTGTTGTCTCGATCTATAAAATATTTTAATGACTGTGGGCTGTAGTCGTCACATTCGTTTGTACAATCACTTTTGAAAATGCGACCCATTTAACCCAATTCCATCTAAATGCAATTCTAGTACCCTTCCCCTTTCCCCCTCTCCCCCCTCCCTCTCGGCAAATGGGTGGTGCACACGCATTAGAACCCGTTTGCAGATACAAAACTGGATTTTGCCTTTCCAATTCTTTTTGTGTTGTTTTTTTGCCTGCCACTCCTTTAGGCCACGTTTCTCTGGTTACCTTAACCCAGTTTTAAAATCTTGGCGATTGTTTTTCTAGAATGCACATGAAGGTCTTTGATTGTGGTGGCATCCTCAAGCAAAGAAGAAAAAAAAAACCATGATTCTGTTGCAGCCAATTCAACCTTGTGGCATAAATTATGTTTAAATTTTAACCTCGCCCGGGAATTTGTTATTTTCTTTTTTGTCTTGAACACCGTTTCGGTTGAATAATCTGTGCAGAAAAGAAAAACCTCAAGTTTTTCTTCTTTTTTATTTTTGGGTAGCTATTGGGCTTCTATTTTGCCTGCACCTTTGTGGATTGCATAAGTGAGCTTAGCTTAACCAAGTCATCCGCACGATCGATACGCTGGAATTGCAATTGCGCTTTGATTTCGTGCGGCTGGGCCATTAAAAAAATATATAAAAAAAAAAAATAGAAAAAAAATATATGCAAGCAACTTTAAATTACTTTCACTTGTGCGTGATCTGTATGGGTCGAAGAGAAGGGGGTGGGTTAGGAGGTGGTTGGGGAGTTGGCTAGGAGGCGGAAGGTGGTCGGTCCGTCTAGGAGGTGCTATAAGCCCACGCATGTGGCGGCTTGTCGTCTGATGTAATCTGTTGACCAGTCACATAAACTGGGTCAACCATACGCCTTACGCCTTACGCATTTCAAATGATAAATCACAGAAAACCTAACTCAAATTTATTTTTATATAACATTTTATATATGTATATTTATCTATTCATTTACAGGCCAATTCATCTTACCAGTTTGGCTTCGATGTTAAAGACGACGAGTTCACCAACTATCAGAATCGTAAAGAAGTACGCGATGGTTCAGTTATTAAGGGCAGCTATTCTGTGGTAGATTCTGATGGCTTTATACGCACCGTTAAATACACGGCCGATCCCAAGGAGGGTTTCAAGGCGGAGGTTATACGTGAACCAACCGATATTGTGGTTAAAATACCAACACCACCACCACCAACGCAATTGTTACGGGCCGGTGGACATAAGGCGCAACCGGAATATAGTTCCGGTAAACAACAATATCAGCAACAACAGCCGCAGTATCATCAATATCAGTAAACAAAATCAAGATTGAACATCATAAAAACTGCTCTGATATCGGATATATCTGATATATGATATCGAATATATCTATTGAAAGTTCCGCAAAGTCCATGTAGTTTGTAAATATGCCAAATACCAGGCAGAAATCATAACATTATTCTATCTTATATATCATCTGCATCTGCATACATATCGCGTACTTTATCATTTAGTTTATAGCAGAAATGCGAATTTTAAAGCATACATCCCCCCCTCCCCCCTCCCACTCCATCATCCAACCATCCGAATCCTTCCTAGACCTACATATGTATCTTCCGAGAGTATCAAAAACAAACAAAATTGTACGACATTCCTTTTATTTTAGAATATTGAATTAAATTTGTGTTTTTTTTTTTTAAGTTTGTGAAACGTTTTTTTTTACTAAAAGTGGGACAAGTTATTTATTGATTTGGAAAGGTAAGGTAAGTGAAAAAGTTTCGATATAGTATATAGTATAGCATATAGTCGACAGATTCTATTAAAATTTAAGAGAGATGTTTCTATATATACCAAACTTTTAAATACCAAATTTCGCTACAATCGCCTTAAAAATCACCAAGTTATTGACATAAAACTTTATTTCTGAACGATTTTATATAAGAGAAGTATATCAAGTTGTCAATTGATTCTGTTGAAACTTGGTGGATCTGTTAAGAAGTAAAGCAAACCCACAAATATCAACTTTAGTGTTATTCGATTTAAACACAACAAAGTTATTAAAGTTAAATTCTATATTTGAACGATCTTTCCAATGGAAGCTATTCCGTATAGCTATGATATAGCCAATCGATTCTACTGAAAGCTAATGGATATATTAAGAAACATATCACGCACGCAAATACCAAATTTAGTAATACTTGATTGAAAAACACAAAGTTGTTGATAGTAAATCTTTTTTTCCTATGGGAGCTAAATGACATAGTCATGCGATCGTAATAATTCTGAGATATGCACTAAAAAGAAGCCTTCTTCTTCTTAATCATAATTACAAAAGAACTTTAACAAGTTCAAGTTCAACAACTTCCATAATCCGCTGTTTTAGAATCGAAAATCAGCTGATCAAGAATACATATGTATAAAAAAGTTGCTAAAGTTTTTAACCCAATTTGCTGAATTCATATTTGTGTGTCAGCTTTGTATATGTTGACCGGGCCCATTGGCCTATTTTCCTTTTTAAGTTTTGTCTTATTGTGATCAGGAGTAAAAACAAAATTTTATATCCGCATAAATCAATGTGCTAACCCTTAAGACCAAGACAATCAAAGAAAACGAAAATTACAATTTGAGTAAAGGCAGCCCCTGGCAACCCGTTCGTCCAGTTGCCCAGGCAAAGGCCATCTCATTGTGATTATCATTTTTAATGTGGAAGTTCTCACCAGAGATGTTGGTCACCCAAGAGAACCAGGCAAAGCTCGGACCGGACCGGTCAAACCGGTTGATCTTTGGGAATGAGCAACATTGAATGGAACTCACGCCACAGCAATGCAAACAGACACAGAAACAGACACAGAAGAAGCTATCAAAATCACACCGACAGCGACGGCGACAGCGACGGCAAATAGTGTCCTTTTGCAATGTCCTTGCATAAATTAGTCAAACAGTGTGAGAACCAAGCGAGCCAAAGGGTAATGCAGCTCAAGATCATCACGACGATGTTGATGATGACCTTATCGTCCAAAGAGAGAATAGCTAACCGGTTCTGGACAGTGACTGACTGACAGACATTGAGTTTTAAGACGGCGGCGCTAATGACCCGCATGCTATTGCAAGGAAGGTAGAGAATAAAAACAAGAAGGACATTCACAACAAAATTTACATATACCAAGAGAGCTCAATATATGTATGTACATACAATTCGATTCTTGTTTATCAACGTAAGCATGTGTGACTTGGTCAGTGGGACAAAAATCCAATAACTGGACACTTCTAGCCTGAGGGCAAGTAGCGCGAGTGCCTGTGTGCATGTCATTCCATCATCTCTATGCAAATGAGCTGGTTCTGGTCTGGGCAACCCTTGAGGAGGTCACCGACTTACAAGACAAGATAAGGATAAAGATCCGCTGCAATAATCAACCCCTTTTTACTTTTCGAGCATTTGCATATGACCCGCATTTGGACGCATTTGATGGACTGTGTGTTTGTGTCTTGTAACAAACATCAAGTAACTATCCTGCAGGACATTGCCCAGAACCAGTTTTCTTCTCCATCTCCTTTCTATCCTATAGGATAGGATAGCCACTGAGATATATTGACCTTTCTGCCGGCTAGAAAGTCGTGTAACCGGACTGTCCACTTTCTGGGCAATACGGCGTGAGAAAATTCCCTGACCTAAGACATTCGAAAGGATTCTTTTTAGTTTTGGTTTCTTTTTTTAAGTGCTTTCTTATGCAAATCTTTTTCTTTGTCAAATTTCACGCCAAATCATTGCCTTTAAATAAATAATACGCCAAAATTATGTAAAGTCACGATTTAATAATGTATATATATATATATATATAAAGACTAAGAGAGAAAGAGAGAGAGGGTGGAAAAAAAAATATGAAGAAAATAAAATTTATATGCAAATTTTTTTTTTTTTTGCTTTGTTTTCTTCTTCCTTTGAGCTTAGAGTTTTCCTTGGGCCAAATCCCAACGATGTTCACCATGACTGCCCTGACGATCTGTCCAAATCACCTAGATTATTAGAATTGTATGAGATTACAAGAGTTAAAGCCTTTCTTCTTTGCGAATTCACCTCTCCCTTATAGCGATTTGTGCCATGTTGGGTCTCAAAACGTCTCTCCTGGGCCTTGGGATGATTTAGTACATGGCCGTGACTACGTGAGGAAGGTCCATTGAAGCGCATGAAAATGTCACTAAAGTTAAAATTAATCACAATTGGCAAAGAACTTATGGATTCTACGATCCTACGATCCCACGTTTCTTAGTGGCAAACAAAAGAAAGGGGGAAATTTCTCTATATAAGTTCAATCCTTCCCCCTTTGGTGGGGAAAGTGAAGTGTTTCTCAAATAACTTCAGTTTATTTTGCGCCAAACAAGAAACTTGAAAGATTTAGAAGTACCTTCAGGACTTCCACTTGTTGTTTAAAGTTAAAGAACACTGTTTTTTTTTTCACTTACTGATAATATTTAGTTTCCTTGGTCTTGGACTCGGCAGTTTCTGCATCTTGATCCGCAGCATAACGTCTTGGACGTTCCATAGCTATGGGTGCTGCTCGTGGTGGCACCACATGCAGGACATCGCTGGTAAACAGAGCCGGTGGTACATTGTAGAGATGCTCCTCAACGCGTCTTTGCGGCGGCTGCTGCGGTTGTGGGGCTAAAATTGGAACACGTTGTACGGGTATATAGTTGCCCTCGTAGCGGTATTTGGCCAATTCATTATGGGGAGCAATTGCACGCTGTTGATACTGAACACTGGATTGGGAATAGATGGAGGGCAAAGGTGGTGCTGGTGCCGGAGCTGGCACTTGTTGCTGCTGTTGTTGCTGCTGCTGTTGTTGCTGTTGGTATTCCAATGCCAATGGCTGATAATTGGGTCGATAATTGATCAATTGAAAATTTGGTATTTGCTGTTGATAATGCATTGCCGGAGGCATTGATGGATTAGCTATAGAATAACCACCCACATATCCAATCGCTGCTGCTGCTGCTGCTGCCGCTGGTGTTGCATATTCTAAGCGACGCAAACGCGGTGCCTCATAATACAATTGCCTGGGATGATTGCTATGATGATGATGATAAAGTAATTGCAATTCAACTAACGGTAGAATTGTTAGCAATTGTATAATAAATAATTTCATATAGTTCCATTTAGTTAGTAGTAGATCCATCGCGTTGCACTTTCGTCAAATTTGTGGCAGCATTTTGACAACAACATTGGCATTTATACATAGTTTTGGAGTTGCCTTTTTTTTCTTCTTTTTTTTGGGGCTTGGTCAATGCCGGAAGTCAGTGGAGGAGTCAGCGGTGTGTGAAATCGATCCAACGCTATCTGCTCTCCTGAATTGTGCAATGGTCCAATGGTCTGGTCTGATTGTGGTTGTTGTTATGCTTTAGTTTTATATAAGTAACTATGGCAAATAGATTCAACAACAACAAAAAACAGAAGAGTTGAGAACAAGAATTGTTGAATTGCTGCTGATTGACAGAGCTGCCAGCTGGCCTTAGCTTTCGTCAAGGTCAGTCAAGTTCAAAACAAAACAAAACAAAAAAAAAAGGAAAATATAATTATAATAATAACAATATACTGGTTATTCGAACCGTTAGAAACAGCCATGTCCAGTTGGCTTTTCTCTGATTGGTCGATGACAGAGAAGCCTGTTGCTTTAGCTTTTCAACAGAGGGTTGAAATGGAAGATGAGTCTAAGGCTAAGGCTAAGGCAAAGGCAAAGGCTATAGGCCAATAGACTGGCTTTGCAACCCCCTAGACAAGGGTTGTTTATTCATAACATAATGAACCAAAAGAAAACCCTTCATCGTGAATGCTGTGAAATTGCTTAGCTCATTCGACTTCTGAAGTTGAAAGCCTAAGCAACATCCCAGCCAAAGCCAAACAAACCTATAACCATCCTATAACCAATTCCAGAGAATTAAACATAGATAAACGAAGGTAAGTTCAGATAGACATAACACATTTATAATATAGAGAAGATAGGACACGAGGTCTGTTCAACAATTTTCAACATATATGTATATATATATATATATATAAACTCCAGATCCACTAAAGTTTCTTCCTTTTTTTTTTTTTTGTCATATAGAGAGAGCATTATTACGATACGTTAGCATATAATACAAAGATGGTGGTAGAAGAGAGACTGCTGCAACAAAGTTTTCAGTGCTTTCGATGCGTATTCACAACAATTTGTCCCCGTATATCCTAATCATCCATATTCACATTGTTCATGCGCATTTTGGCAAAGTCTTCGAATACAATATTATCATCATCATCCTGATAATAGCCCTTGACATTGCGATGTTGTTCAATTGATTTCATTTTCTTCATGGCATTTGAACGCTTCTTCTCAATGGTGCCTAGAAAACAAAAAACGATTCATTGACTTATGCACCTAGTGAAATATATATATATATTCTTGATCTTACCAGGTGCCGGTTGCAATAGCTTAAATGGCACATCCGTTTGCATTTCACCACCCAGAGTACCGCAATTCAATTTAATGCGTACGGAATAGGAGATGACAATACCACAAGCATCACCAGTGGATTTGCCCTCTTGGACCATAGTGGATGATGCCAAATTGACATCCTCATCCTTCAAGTGACCATCCAAGGCAATGCCTAGTCGAATAATTAATATCCATTCTATAATCTCTTCTTTTGTTTTTAATTTAGTATTCAATTCTCACCATGACGATCCTTGTTGTTGGCTGCCAGAGGAATGAGATAGAAAGTTTTAGTTAGATTCGCTCCTGGTGTAATGGGGCAACCCTCTTTGGTCTCCAATTGGGCCACATGCTTGCTGAATTGGGCATTAACCATTGTAATTTCGGTATGCTGGACAATGAAGCATTTGATGCTCTTCACCGATTTCTTCGAATTATTCGACACTTGAACAGTGGCAGCCACCTTTTCGCCATGATAGTAGATCTCACGATCCAATGTTACCTCCAAGCTGATTTTACCATTGGAGAAGGTGAATCCCTTGCTGACCAATGAGCTAGGCAAACGCTGGCCACGATTCAATGGTGCATATTGCAATTTCTTGATTACCAAACTGACCATGCTACGCTTATGCTGACGATCATCCTCCGAATCGGCCACAAAGGCACGTATGGTGTACTCCACACCCAATGGCTTACCCATATCATCACCCTCCTGCTGTAGCGTTACAGAGCTTGGCGAATTGGGTGGGAAATGGAATGTAAATGGATGGGCATGACTACCCAATTTTCGTACCAATTTCTCTTGCATTGGTGTCATCTCCATATTTGGATTGGTCATTGGGACAATTTGCTCACGCGATAGTATCAATTCCTTTGAGAATTTAACGCCCATAACCTCATCCTCTTCGCGTCCATAGCGATAAGTTGTGGCCAATTGGCCAAATACTTTGCGATTCTTCAAATAATCCGGTTCTACAACAATAACACCATCAACAGGATCACAGTAATCCAAATGATCGATGAAATCACGACGTCCCAGATAGAAGGTTACCTTGCCGTTGGGAGTGGCCTTCTTGAATACCTTCACGGAAACAACCATTTCTCTCGATCGTTTGATTGATAAAGATGTTCAATTTGGTTAAATTAGATTTTTCCTATTATTTTTTTTTTCGCGCCCGACGCTCGTTCGTAACGTTTACAATTTCTCGTCAGCGAGGAGGAAAATGCAAAAGCCATGGCCCATACAACTTGCTTATATACCTTTGGCTTGTCCCATGTCCATTTGGTTTAGTTTTTCACTAAGTGGATTTGCACGTTATGTAGTCGCCGTAGTCGTTCTGTTCTGTTTTTTTTTTATTATTTGTTCTTCCATGTTCTCAATGGTTGGGTGAGGGTGAGGAGGGAGGTTGGGGTTGGGGTTGCGATAGCAATAGGAACATTTTGCGCAGTTTTCTTACTTTCACTTGACCGCATTATATATGGCTAATGTCAAGTCAGAGATATTGACGACCTCATGCGAGGTCATGTCACACATGTCACATGTTTGTGTTGAATAAGTTTCCAATGGTTGAGAGATTAGTATTTTCTTTACAATTTACCATAATTTTCCAAGAGCTTCTTTTTTTGAAATGTTTATATTTGGTTAGTTGAGTGGGTTTGTTTGTTTGTTGGTTCGTCTCTATTTTTTTTTTTTTTTTTTTGTGTCTCTGTTCCTGGAGAAACCTTAGAAATTTCTGGAGCACTTTGTCAACGTGTTATAAATTAAAGATCAATATATTGATTTTTCCTCTTTTTTTTTGTATTCTCTCTCGATATGCCCCACCCCTCTTTTTTTTATTTTTTAACTGCTGACTAAGCTAGTGGACACTTAAGAATTGAAATTCAAATGTAATTAAAGTTCAGTTTTATAACAACGTGTTAAAAATGATAGCGAGGTCGAGGTAACAAAATTACCAAAGTCTTTTTTTCATTAGAAGATTTTGCCAGAACTAGTTGAGAATTATAACTTTGGTCAAGCGAAAAATGTAAGTTTTTTCCTTTTAAAACTAGTTGTGGATGATTAATTAGTTTTCTCTTTGAAAGATTCTACTTCTCTCTCTTAGAATTGCCATGTGAAAACTTAGATTTCGCAAGGGCAGATTTTGCTTTCCACTAGTTGAGAATTATAACTTAGTTTAGTATATTTAAACTAATTTCGACTTTCTTTTTCTATTCTATTTTTCCATTTTCAGCAATTTGATAAGTTACCATCATGCAAAACCAGACTCACATTACAACCGATCGTCATGGCTATAGCCTGCGCTTTTCACCTTTCGAGGCAAATTATTTGCTGCTAGCTACCAGGTAAGCTAATCCTTCACATCCTTAGCTCTTCCTGATACTAATTTCTCTTACTTTTGATTTGCTTTCTTTAGTCAATTGTATGGTCTTGCTGGTGGTGGTTCTTTATTTTTGCTTGCCCAAACTCCTACAGCCGATGCCCAGAATCTAACTGAGCTATGCCGTTTGGAATGGTCGGATGGTCTGTTTGATGTGGCCTGGTGTCCATATGCCGCTGATATTGCAGCCACTGCATCGGGTGATGGTTCATTACAGATCTGGTCTGGTTTGGATGCCGAAGCGGCTATGGCACAACAGACACCCAAACAGCCATTGATTTGTCTGCAGGAGCACAAGAACGAGATATACAGCCTGGATTGGGGGGAGAAATGGAATTATCATACTCTACTCTCGGCCAGTTGGGATTGTACACTCAAACTGTGGGACTGCAATAGACAGAATTCAATAACGACATTTGTGGGACATAACGATTTGATATATTGTGCTAAATTTTCGCCACTTATTGCAAATCTTTTTGCTAGCGTAAGTACCGATGGACAATTGAACTTATGGAATTCTCTTGATTTTGCAGGTAAACCATTGATGAGCATCGAGGCCCATGCTAGTGAAGTGCTTGCCTGTGATTGGAGTCACTTTGATCGGAATATATTGGTAACCGGAGGCTCGGATGGTCTAATACGTGGCTGGGATTTACGTAAGATGCGTACACATGTCTTTGAGCTATATTCGGGAGAATTTGCGGTCAGACGTTTGGCCTGCTCACCGCATTCGGGAGCGGTTTTGGCATCAGCTAATTATGATTTTACCACACGGTGAGTTGATATCTAATATGACAATTGGTCAAGGACCTCTCCTAATTGAAGGTTAATTTCATTCTTTTTTCCTTCTCTCTTCTTGTAGCATTTGGAATTTGGAATGTGGTGAAGCCCCACAAGAAATAAATGAACAACATACGGAATTTGTTTGCGGTCTAGACTGGAATCCACATCGGAGCCATCAATTGGCCGATTGTGGTTGGGATTCGGTTGCTAATGTCTATATGCCGCAATGTTTGAAGGAAGTGTTGGCCTAAACAATGATACGACGACACAATACAAATGCCTAAACATTAAAACTGGAATCTGAAAGGACCAAACCTGAGAAACCATTTGGAATTGGTACTCCAAAAAAAAAAAACAAAGCAAAGAAGAAAACAAAATACTTTCCAATTGTGATAAGGCGTCAATGGCGTCAAAATGGCCAGGCCTACAAAAACAAAAAAAAAGAGAAGATGACGAGAAAGGTGCACCAAAATGATGAAGATAGCTATAGCTAAGCTATATGCCTCAATGGGGACGTCTAGTGTCTCGGGTCCAAAAAAAAAAAAAAAAACATTTTTTTTTTTAACTTATCCTAAGAATGTGTAAAATAGCGAATATTTCGAATATCGAAAAAAGTTACAGCCGTAAACCTGAATGGGTATACAAACTACTAGAAACATGGTTTCTTAAAACTTCTGCCATAAACTTACTTAACCGATTTTGCTCAAATTTTCCAAATATTCTTATTACATGTATTTAAACCTATCTAATGAACTAAAATAATTTCGATTACTTTTCTAGTTTTCTTTTTCAGCTAAATAGAGTCCCAAAAAGGGTTGAAAAGATGATTTCGATTTTTTTAAATTAATTTTTTGGAATTTTGAATTTCTTTTAGTTCATTGTGTAGGCTAAAGTCTTATAATTCAAATAATGTTAGGTTTTTGCATATCAGAACGCAACACAACTGTTGGAATCGTGCAGTTGAGCAGTTGAGCTACTTTTTTTTTTATATAGGTCGCTATTGGGCGGAGTACCTCGAAATCAACAAAATATTTGGTTTCCAAAAAAAAAATATGGAAAATATAGTTTAAATCAATAAATTGTATTGTTTAAATTATTTGGTTGTATTTTTTTTTATCCAAAATCAATGAAAAACATATTAGACATAAAAATGTGTGGGTAAAAGGCAAAAATGGCTCAACTTCCCGAAGCTACCACTCCGCAGAACGATGTTCGATTTCCGCAGGATATGATTAAGGATTAAGATTCACTTGGAGCAGAACTATCGACCTGCATTTAAGGATTCAAAAAATCTTATAAAAAAAATTGCTTGAAGTTTTTGTAGCCATAAATATTGTCAAACAAAACACAAAAAGTCTTGTAACTCAGCCATTTTAAGGACTATCAGGATGATCTTTGGCCAAAAGATAGTCCTTATTAATCAGCATCGGATGGCACAGAAACAACCTAAGAAGGTCTTTTAAATGGCCGAGAAAAAGGGCTTTCTGTGCAGAATATTGCGTGTATCTCGCGAGTCCTTTGAAGAATTAGAACGAAATGAAGGATTAAATAAATATTATCAAAGTTCTAAAAATGGCCGAGTTACAAGGACCTATGTAATTTTTCGGCATTTTTTATGGCTTAATTTGAAAAAACAATTTCCAAGTATTTTTCGCTGTTGTTGTTGTATATTTAATTGTTGTTGTAGTTTTAATTGTGGTTGTTGCTGTAAAAAATTTGTATTGCGTGCATTTGGAAGTCAAAGATTTGGTTGATTGAGTAAATTTTCAAAAAGTATTGCATACCATCTAGGCGCTGCAGTCTATAGAGGGCGTCAGCAAAAATCTAGATGTCGCTGTTGTGTTTCGTTTGTACGAAAAGAGAATGAAAAGCTATCACTGCTAGCTTTTAGAGATTTATTTATTTTCCAAATATCGCGTATACGTGTATGTACGAAAACTAAAAATTTAACTTATATCTAGCACCAAAATGCCTAATTAAATATTATAAATCTATGGGTAATGAAAAGAATAAAAATAATTATTACAAAAACGAAAAACGTCAACATAATACAAAATAAGAAAAGAACCTGTGGGTCAATTTTGAAGTTGGCGGTTATATACCATATAATAGACAATGGAAGGCTTATATGGTATGCTGTCTATATAAGTAAAAAGAACATCTGAAGGACATTTCTGTAGCCACGCAGAGAGATATTTTCTGTACCATTATTCAGCTCGCTAAGATACAAATCATGTTACATCGTCTTAAAGGATTAACATAATAACCAATAACGACTACATATACATATAATGTTCAACATTTTTCAAATTTATTTGTTTACAAGTGCCCAGCACTGATTGTTTAATGACGAAACTCTACGAGTAGTAGTAGGCAACGCCGCTAACTGCTGAAATCCAGTTCAGGTAGGCGGTGACACGTGTGAAAACCGATGGGTAGCCTTGTGTGCAACCTGATTTCTTGCCATATGATGTTATGCCAATTAAAATTTCTTCATTTTCCAAATGATCGTGGTAGGTTAACGGGCCACCAGAGTCGCCAGTACATGTAGATTGGCCGCCAGTTGTATCCATACAGATATTGGATGGTTTTATATTGGCATAAGCGTACTGGCAATCCTCATTGGACTCCACATAACGTACCACATAGCGCAGTTCATTCGAAATTGCCGTAGATACTGTGAATGGAATTAGTATTGGAGACGATTTCAGGGAATTCGTTTGGAAACTTACTATCGTTAATACGACCCCATCCCGAGGTTGTGGCCATTACATAGTCATAGCTGGCATAGCTTGTAGCAATTGCTGGCAATTTAATTGGCCGTATGGAACCACTAAGAATGGCCGGTTGTGGCAACTTAAGTAGAGCTATATCATTTTCAAAGGTTTTTGAATTCCACTCAGGATGCAGTTCTATGCTAGGATATTCCGATTTAATAAGTTGCTGGGGAACCAAACGTTGCACACTACCCAAGTAGTAAATAATTGTTATGGCTCTGTTGATTTAAAGCTATCAGTGATCTCTTAAGAAATGGTAGTTAAGTTGCGATGAACTTACTCCTCCACACAATGGGCAGCCGTTAGCACATATTCTTCCGATATCAAAGTGCCACCACACCAACTGAATAAACTATTCATTTCCTCAATGCTGAGGCCCACTTGATGGGGAAATTGATTTTCACTGGCCACCACACCGCCAGCTATACGACCCTGTGCATCCAGTCCATTGGGTCTTGCCTGAGTTAAGCAAATTGTCAAGCCAATTAATAGCGAACTGAATAACATGTTCACGGTAGCCCATATATTGTACCACTAAGGCAGCTTAGCCACTTGATAAAGATTTTATTTTTGAATGGGTATATCGATTGGTCATTGCTGGTCGTCACAATGGGTATATAATAATGCTTAACTATGGATTATCATTAAAATGAATCTGAACGCCACTTCAAAATTGTATTCGTTTAAGAAATACATATGTTTAGCTCTTGACTCGTTATGTATTCTTGATGATAAGGATACTACCATATGATAGGGTTGTTCTCAAAACGAATTTCGATTTCTTTTATTTAACTGGAATAGACTAAAGGCCTGAGTGGCAATACTTCTAGATGGTATTAACTGATACAATTATCATGCGACTATTGAAAAGGTTTCATATTACTCTTCTTTCTTTTTTTATCAATTAAAGTGTTAATTAAGTAGGAGATTTTATTATTATTGTGCATTTAAACTTTCAAATGCTCTACTTTAACATATTGATGTTTCCCTAAAAACAATATAATGTACATATATATCTTTAGTCAGGCGATTCTCAAGTTTCACTTAAACAAATGATTCATTTGGAAAATCTATCCTCAAGTGTATTATTTTCTATCTCTTCCCTTGTTTTGGCCATAATCCAGAGCATGTGGGCTATCTATTACGAACTATCTATTGATGGTCAAGGAGCTAGATAAGATATATGTATGTACGGATGCATCTATATAAATGTCGCAGCCAGACTTTTGGTTATTGCGTTTATTGAATTTATTAACAACGATATGAGGATGAACGTGTTTGTTTATGTCTTGGTTTCTCTGTTGGCCATCATTAGATGCAAAGCTGATTTGCATATGAGCGATGTGAATCCCCACATTACGAATGGTAATACGGCTGAGATTGGCCAGTTTCCGTATCAGGCCGGTTTGAATATATCTTTTGGTAATACGAGCACTTGGTGCGGTGGTACCTTAATATCGCATCGTTGGATTGTCACAGCAGCCCATTGCCTGGATGGAGCTGAGACAGTTAAGGTCTATCTGGGGGCCACCAATATTAGTGATGAGAAGGAATCCGGTCGGCGGAGATTCGATGTGACTAAGGCGCACATTATTGTCCATGCCAATTGGACAAAAAGTACGGTGACCAATGATATATCATTGATTCGACTTCCGAAGCTTGTTGCCTTTACGAATACCATAAGAGCGGCCACTTTGCCAACTAAATCGAATGGTTCCTATTCTACGTATGAACAGCAAATGGCCTATGCTTCCGGTTGGGGACGCGATAGCGATAATTCCGAATCAGTTTCATCTGTACTCCGTTATATTGCCATGCCAATTATGCCCCATGGCCTGTGTAAGATGTATTGGAGTGGCGCCGTATCCGAGAAAATGATCTGCATGAGCACTAGCAGTGGTAAATCCACTTGTCATGGTGACTCTGGTGGTCCTTTGGTCTATAAGGATGGCAATTCAAACTATTTAATCGGTACTACATCCTTTGGCACTACAATGGGCTGTGAAGTTGGTTTTCCGGCAGTCTTTACCCGCATTACCAGCTACTTGGAATGGATCAGAGATCATATAATTAACTCGTGACCTAAGTTTAGATTGAAATTGAAATTGTTATTAAAAAAAGTGAATGGAAAAGAAAAAAAAAAAACTCGTACACATTGTTTATTTGATTTTTTTCTTATTTTTTTTGTTTGTTTATTTTTACTTTTTTTTTTAGATTTTTTTTTTATTTTGTGGTTTTCTGTCCGGTTCATTTTTTTTTTTTTTTATATTTGTTGTTGAAAATTTTCATTTGTCACATTTGTCGTGGAAGCGGGCAAAATTTCGAGTGAGTTCATTTTCGAAACACAGCCAATTCCAATGAAACCCGAAATTTTCACGATTCCACGATATAGACGAATTAGGTTTTTGTTGTTGTTGTATTATATAGTTATTTGTAAGTATATGTATGTATGTACAAAAACTTAAAAAATATAAGGTTTGTGTTTTGGATGGGAGAAAGACAAAGGTAGGGTATAGTAGGAAAATGGGAAATGGATAGGATAGGAGGAGATAGTTCAAATTTTTAAGAAAATAGACATGGAAAATTTCCTAAAATTTAGCCGCAATAAAGAAAATCTGGGATAATGATAACCATGGGGAGGGTTTCTTTTTCCATTTCAAAACTTAAATTTAACTATATATGTATGTGTGTGTGTGTGTGTGTGTGTGAGTGAGTGAGTGAGCGGGTGTGTGTAGTGTAGTTTTTATGTATGTATGAATGTATGTGTAAGTGTGGATAGTATAGAGCTACATATATACGGGATTTGCAGCTTAATGCAATAATCTTAGAAATCGATATCGAAATACGAATCGAATACGAATAGTGTTTGAAAAAAAACGCTTCAACTTTTGTCGCTTTTTAGTCAAAAAATTACATAAAATTTCATATTCCTTTTGTTTGTTTTCTTTTCTTTTTTTGTTTGTTTTCTTTTTTTTTTTGAATAGAATTTCTCACTTATGTGTCTATATAACTTTTGTGTTCATACACATACATGTATACATATATATATATATATATATAGATATGATATTTGCATAAACATATATATAGATATATATATATATATATATATATATATACATTCATATGCATACATATATACAATTAGCTTAGTTTTGTTTGCATCTTTAAATAATATTTCCTTAAACATTTGTTTTGTAAATTTTTGTTATTTGCTTTTTCCGTGTATTCTTTGCACAACAATTTTGTTTGTTTTTTTTTTTTTGCTTTTTATTTATATTCCACATTTTTTTTATTGAATTTGGTATTTTTTTTGTTTTTCGTAAATTTTGTTTTGTTTTTATTCTTTTATTTTTAATAATTTGTTTTGTTTTTGTTGTGTTCCTTTTATTTTTGTTTTTCTTTTTTGAATAATTTGTGTTTATCGGCGATTCAATGTTATTATTAATACATTTAAAACAAAATGTAAGCTACGACAAAAGATTTAGTTGACTTTATCTTCTCTCTCGCTCGCTTTCGCTCTCTCTCTCTCTTTCTCTGTATAGCTCAGCTGAAACATTTTTCTTTTTTTACACTAAAATATATTTCTATATATAGGGAGATATAGAAAAAAAAAAGTTATAAAGAATTATCTGTGGAGAGGGTGGGCGGCGGTCGGTCAGGGGGGGAAAAATTAAGCTTAAATTTATAAAATAAAAAAAAAAAATTATATATATGTATATATATTATTAACTTGGCTAACTAAAAAATTGAATTAAAATGTTGCATTTTGCTGCAGATTTGTGAATACCCTTGCAGAAGGGAACAAAGGGTATTCGAGAAAGGATTATTATCAACTCTTTCACATATTTTTTAAGGTATATTTATCAGTTCTTTTGGGGGGATATATATATATATATAGCTGTTCCGCTTAAAAGATTGGAACAAAAACGGATGAAAAAATGATTTTTGTTCTAGATAAATTTGTACAAGTCTATTAGAATTTTTTCGATTGCAATGAAAAATTCTGTGGCAAATGGATGCCACTGCAAGGGTATTGTTAATTCGGTGTGCCGAATTAAAATTGCATTAATTTCAGCGACTTATAGCAACAATTTCTATACTATAACTTAAATAATTAAATATGCAATTTGTTATTGTTGATTTTTTGTAATTTCTTTTGGCGTCATTAATTTTGAATTAAAGCGCTGGCTTTGTGTTTGTAATGTTTGTTTGTATGCGTGTGTGTGTGTGTATTGTGTGATTTAGTGTATTAATTAATTAATTTGTGTAATTAGATTAACTTGTTGATGCCTTTTTCTCTTGTATTCATCATTTGCATTTAGTTTGGGGCCGTAGATTTGCTAAGCGGAAGTTGGTTCTGTATATATATAATATATATATCTGTTTACATATATATATCTTGATTTATCTGTTGTGGGTTATAATATACAACAAACCCCATTGGGATCCCTTACAGATAAAAGTGTGAGTGGAGTGGTGTGGCGAATGTGTAAAATGATTTGCTAAATTAAATGCTAAACGGCCTTACTGATGCGTGTGAGATATATATATATATACATATATATATATACTCTAATCTGAGACGAGTGTGTTGCCTAGGATGTCTGGGTTGGTTTTGTGTGTGGTATTCTCATTAACTTGCTAACGACGACTTTTCACTTAAGCCAACAATTGGTTTACAACTATGCTTGTATGTATATAATATATATATATATATATATATATATGTATAATGACATCTGTCTGTATCTGTGTGTATAGGTAGAGGGTGAAATATATATATATATATATATTATAGTTATAAATTAATTAATGCTGTACAAATGTTAATCTTCTTTTTCTTCTTCTAATTCTTGTTGCTCTTGAGTTGTTGTGATTTGTTTTTGTTTTGTTTGTTTGTTTTGTTATTATTATTGGAGGACAATCGATCGATGGATCAATTGATCGATCATTCCATCGATCTGATCAATTACTATTATTAATTTGTTGCTGATCTGCTCTTAATTCAAATGAATCAATAATAACTTAGTTAACTAATGCATCTCACCAACAAATCCTAACAGCTATATCGTATTATATATATATATATATGTATATCTATTAGTATATAGATTTAAAAAAAAAAATCATAATCAGAAAATGGATAGGATAGGTCAGGGGGTAGGTTTGGTTATGAAAGGATTGGGTATAATAGGATTTGGATGGGTTAGGGCATACGGGACCTACTACTTCTTGTTGTAGACGGGCAATGCTGTAGGCGGCGCGTGAGCCATGCCAATGCCACCAGGACCAGTTGAATTGGGATTTCCCACATTGCCTGGTGCCATCATCATTGACAAGGAGTTGCCGCCAAGACCGCCCATGGATGATACAGATGAGGAGGAGGCAGCAGTAACAGCATTGGGTGCGGCGCCAGCACCGCCTAGAGAATTATAAGCGCCACCGGCTCCATTGTATTTAGAATAATCTTGACTCTTATTCTTTTTGCTCTCCTTGTCGCGATCTCGATCGCTGTGCTTCCTCTTGCTGCTGCTACTACTACTGCTGCTGCTGCCGGAGGTGCTATTACTCGCTCCACTAACAGTCAGATACGAGGCAATGGCCGAATGTGTGCTGCCACCCCGATCTACAGACGATGTACGCACATGATCGGCATAGCTGCCAGACAATCCGGCTGCTGTGGAATAGTTATTTGGTTCCACCTTATTTTTGCTGATTTTCAGCTTAAGGGGAGCAGCTGCTGCCGGACCGACCTGCATACTGCCATTGGGATTTGCCGTAGTTGCCGTATTCGTTTTAATTACCAGCTTAAGCGAATCGTTAGGCAATGAGATGTCCTTGCTGCTGCTACTGCTGCGATCCTTCTGCTTGTCCTTTTTGTGTTTCTTGCGCTCCTCCTTCTCCGTCTTGTCCTTGGACTTATCCTTCTCCTTATGTTTATGCTTGTCCTTCTTTTTCTTCTTCTCAGACTTGCTGGCACTCTCATCTTTAAGATCGCCAACACTGGTTAGCTTAGTAAGAGCATCCATTTCTATAGGGGCAGGAACTGATGGTAGATTCATAATAGGATTGACTGCCAGCGGTTCCTTCTTGGTAGCTGTCTGATTCACCACAGTTGGCGGCATGGGTTCGAGCAATTCAGCAGGTGGCTTTAAACCGGGCATGGTCAGGGCATCCGGTTTGAGGAGCGAGGCATTCGAAGGACATAGCGACTCTTTGAGCAGACTACGCACCAAATCTGGCGTTGTTTCAATCCCATTGGACATGCTTATCGGCGTTCCGTGCTTTTCATCATAGCCAGAGTATCCTGGCAGGCCGACACTGTTGTCAATCTTACGCATCTTCTCCCGCGACATGGCCATTCCATCCAGATCGTCCAGCTTGTTGTGCATATACTGGTTCAGTGAAGTATCACTGGGGCGTTTTAGGCTGGTGTTGACTTCGCGACTATCGTTGGGATTTGGAAGCATATTGTCGCCATGTGACGGTTTCTTGTGCGGGGGCGGCAGCATGGACTTGGCCGATGCACTGCTTCCAGATCCTACTGATGAACGATGCTTCTCCTTTTTGGTGGGCGTAAGGCGCTCCTTTTTGGGGCTCTCCTTGTCCCGTGGATGATTATTCAGCTTGTAGTCATGAGCAGGCGGTGCCGGCGGTGGAGGTAGAAGGCCATTATATGGCATATCCTTTTTAATGTCACTCCACTCGGGACTGAACAAGGAGTTATTTTTCGATTGACTTGATGAGGGTGGTGCGTCCAGAGGCAACTGCGATTGCTGCTGTTGTTGTTGCTGCTGCGTCGGCTGCTGTTGCAAATGATTGTAGCCCTGGCTCTGGGAATAGGGCAGTTGCTGCTCAAATTGTAGCGGCATACTGTGGACGGAGGAGCCGGATTTACTGCGATGACCACCACTAAAGCCACCCGATGACGGAGGCTGTGATCCATTGCTGCCACCTGGATAGCCTCCGCGCGACATTAATGGATTATTTGGAGCATTATTATTATATGGAGGCGGTGCATTTGGATACATTTTACTACTCTGCGATTTCTCCTTGGAGGATATGCTCGCTGACGATGAATTGGAGGCGGATTGATGTGTAGAGGGCGGCTGCTGCGACTGAGTCTTGGAATTAGAAGGCATTTTGTGGCTACCATGCGACGGAATGCCGACACCACCAACACCCACTGGCGGTATACCACGCGAAGATTTGTGATAATCCATCGGCATAGATGGCCGTCCAGGCTGCTGTTGTTGTTGCTGTTGCTGCTGCTGGCTCGATGATGAAGACGACGAGGATGAGGAGCTGCTTCTTTGGCTGCTACTACTATTGCTGCCACTTGTGAAAGAGCCAAGGCTGCCGCTGCTGCGCTGATGACTTGATGGCAGGCGATTGTTATAGCCGGGCTTGGATTTGTGATCTGTTGAATGGAAAGAAATTGATTTTATTCATGATCCTTAATAGAATCAAATAATATTTAATTGTCACACTTACCTGGGTGGGCCTCGGGCGGCATACCGCCCGGATAATTTGGCAACTTGTGATTAGATGATGATGATGAAGACGAGGATGACGAGCTGCCTGGCACACCACCCACAGACGATGAACGCTGATGACTGCCATCTGGACGCCTCTGTTGTGGCACCATCGATGGTGGCGGTAGCAGCGATGATTGATCCCGCTCTCTTTCCCGCTCCCGTTCCCGCTCCCTGTCCCGATCGCGATCCCGTTCGCGACTGTCGTTGCCATTGGGAAGCTCAATACTTGAATGATAACCCTTGATCATTTCGCCAATTTTCCAGTCCTCTTTGGGCTTGTTGTCCTTGCTATTGGATGACGTCCGATTGCTGGCTCCCTGGGCAATGGCCTTAATGGAATTTAACTTGGATTTCAAGCGTGCCGGACTCTTCTCATATATGGATATGAATTCGTCCGTTAGCTGTTTGAGGAGATCCAGCGACACACTTTTATCCACATAGTAGAACCAATGTTTGCCCTCGGTCGATTGTGGAATCTCCCAGCGTGACCATTTGCAGGCCAAATAAATGCAGAAGCAGGCAACAACAGTGGGTCGATATTGCAGGCACATCGAGGTCAGATGCAGGCTGTACCAGGAATGGGATCATTTATAGCACATTACATTGCAAATTAAAAACAAATTTCAGGCGATTGTCTATGCGACTGTGTCTATATTGAGAGCATGGCATGTCTCTATATATATATATATATATATATATATATAAATATTTATATGTAGAAATCGATTCCAAGTGGAATTTCTAACAAAAAGGAAACACATGAAAAATCACGAAAAACAAGCAAAAAAAAAAAACAAAATTTTTAGGGAATTTCGAGTGGAATTTTTCGCGGCAGGGACACCTTTATGTGTTCCTGGAAGTTATGGTAGGCAGGTAGACAGACAAGATTTCTAGGTAGGTAAATGATTGGCAGGTAGGTAGTAGAGGGATAGGTGGTAATTAGTTTGACTTTTCCATGTTCACGAAAACTCATGTCCATATGCCATCTATTCCGTATTCTAATGCGTTGGAAAGAATATTATTAAACGATTCCTGTGGCTACCACAAGATGTAGGTGTAGGACACTATGCCGCACATATATGCGCTCACACACACACACACAGATAGACAATCGCTTGTTACCATTAAAAGGCAGAAGAGGATTCGTAGCTCCATGGGAATAGTCCATGGATATATATGTATATATAAATATTACATTTACCGTCCAATCATTGCTTTTTCATTTGATTCGTTCATACCTGTTTGAGGCCAAAAAGTAGGAGGTCTGCGCCAGATCCTTGCATGCTAAAATATATCACATACAGTTATCAATTCGGATATTACACTGTGTGGCATTTGATTTTTGGTATTGGATGGGGGCAGTTTTTGCCTACCTTTGACCAGCTGACAGGTGCGTACAACATGCGTATGCGGATGATCGATGGCCACATCAAATCCGAGTGTCTGGAGTAGAACATTCTCATTGAATACCAGCTCCTGGGCCAAATCGGCATAGTTCTGATCGGTGGTTGGCGGCAGGCATTTGTTGGCCGCCCTGATGACATGCTCCAGCTTGCGGGGCTGCTCCTCCACTTTGGCGGCTAGAAATAAACTGGCCGATGCCATGGAGTTCCGATGGAAATGTGAAAACGAGTGAAACGCATAGAAGCGATGCATATACACAATGGCCGTGTTGATGCATAACTGAGAGACCTGCAGTCGCTGTCCCATTTCTTGGATTAGATAGGCGGTCATCTGTCGGTATTGGAGTTCATCGTCGACTTTAATGCCGCAACGTCGACTGGGCGAGTTGAGCAGTTGGTCGGTGGTGAAGTACCAGATTTTGTCCTTTTCAAATGGTAGACTGTTGCCGGGTGCTGAGCTAGAGGAGGAGGATGACGATGACGATGTTGACGCGGATGTGGCGGCGTTTGGGGCAGTTGTGGAAGAGCCGCCTGCGGGCATTGCCGTGGCCATGAGACTCATTGCAAGTGTTGTTGTTGATGTTGCTGTAGCTGTTATTGGGAATTTCACGTGCTAGCCTCTTTATTGCGCACAATTCCAGATTTCCGTACCTCACTCTCACCCGCGCTCTTACTCACTCTTTCTCTTACTCTCTCTCTTTCTCGCTCACTAGTAGGAACTGTACGATGAAGAAGAAGAGCGCTGCCTTTTCTTTGTTAGTGTGGCTGCTACTGCTGGTGTGGGAATTATGGTGCGGGATGATGCGGGGAGGAGCGGGTGACACATTTGCTTAAGAAAATTTGACATAAACATTCGATTTTGACTGCTTTTTAACAAATTTTTCCAAATGTATGTGGCTGCTGCTGCTCTCCTTAAGTGTGTGTTTTTGTATGTGTGTGTGGGGCTTGTGGTGTGGTTTTCGTTTTCTGGAAACTGCGACTGCGACAAAATGTAGAAAACGGGAGCGCGGGCACGGGGGCGCGTGCGATAGCGACTTATGCAACTTTTACATCAATTCATAGTTATCTGCTTTGGACACTCGGTTGCGTTATTCGCAAAGATCATTACGCTTTCCGTTTATACCACTCGAATTAGTTTTTTTCCACGCACAAAAATCACAATTCACCGTTGTTGTTGTAGTTGTTGCTGTTGCGTAGACTGTCCACCGCCAAGTATTGTGACAGAAGGAATAGTGGGCAAAATACTTGCGAAAATACGGGTGCAAATACTAGGAAGCAGCAACTATCGACTTTAACAGTATCATTTGCGAGTCGATTAATTTAACAGTATATGCACTGTTAAAAATCTACAAACGGTCACACTGCGCACTGCAGAAATACCTGTATACGCCAAATAGGGGTATGTTGTTTGGCGCCAATGTTGTACAATTACTTTGCCATGACTTTCTAATTCTTTTTTTTTCCCCCTTTTTCAAACATTCAATTTGTTCTTATTTAACCCTTAGAAAGAAAACTTCATTTTGGATTTATTGTTCTTTATAAAACAGATAATATTTATATATATATATATATGTGTGTATATATATATGTATTTTATAGTTTGTAGATTAAAATATACAAAATTTAGCTAAAAATCTTAAAACTCTTACGTCCATCATAACAGTTAATAATTATGCTAGCATGTTTGACTTATTAATGTTCCATTTCGGTAAAAAAAAATCAATATTAAGACTAATCCTTTCCCAATGTTTTGCTCTAACCATTAAAATTCACCTACATATCTCGTTGCCATCTGCTCTATTCAACATACGTAATACATATATGCATATACATTCATATACTTGTCATACTTTTCACTAAAAATCTGGCTGGCATTTGCTGATTCTACAGACAATTCTTTCAACTCGAATTGTCCGTTTAATGTACAAGAACTAAACAAAAAAAAAAAAAGTGTGTGCATAATACTCTTATAGTATAAGTAGAGGGTGTGTGCCTGTGGTTAAATACATTTAAATATATATATTCGTATATAGAAACTAGTTGGTAATCCCTTCCATACACATATTTTTTTCTAGGGGCCATGCCTTATATCAGAGAGATATAATCTACAATTATCCGGGGGAGGGACAAAAAAAAAAACAGATTTAAAACCTCTCCAAAATGTTTGCCCTTTTTTTTCATATTAACTTAGAATTTAAACCTAGAAATCTTGCTAGAGAGCATCGATTTTTTATATTTTGTTATTTATAATTTGTAATTCATAAATTTAGTTGGTCTTATCCAGCATTTTAGTTTAGCCAATTTAACAAATAATTGGTTTATGTATATATATGTATATATATATATAGATATATATATATTTAGATGTATAATTATGTATCGTAAGTGGAAACTTGAGGTCCAGAAGTTGTTTATATATATACAGATATAGTGCCATATTTTAAATGTTGGTGGTGAATGGAAAAAAAAAACAAAAAAGTATTTCCTAAAAACTATATATATATATATATATATATATATGTTGTTGTTGTTGTTTTTGAATTTCATTGTTTTGTTCTTTTGTGGTTTAAAGCTGCTTTCTGTTTTATACCTTTTCTTTTTCGTCGTCGTTGAGGATTTTGAGGGGATTTCTTGTATTATATATATATATATATACTAAGTATATATCTAAATATGTATATATATGTATATCTTTATGTGTGTTTGGGTTTTTTGAATAGATTCATCGTTGTACTTATGTAGTAAAATGTATTTTTCGATTGTTTGCCTATAATTTAAATGCTTCCTATAACATTGAAATATATATATGTATATTCCACTAAAATCTACATACAATAAACATGTAATGTATATATATATATATATATCTATGTGTGAGTGTTTGTGTGAATGTATGTATGTATGTATATATATATATATATAAATCCATGATCTCTCATATGATGATGATCTATTTGAAACCTCAAAAACTGAGACCCCATATATAATATGAATAATGAACATGTTGAAATGGAAACAGATTTATCTAAAATATTCTGTTAATCTGAAACGCTTTATAAATATGTTTATATGTATAGTATATGCATGTGAATGTATCATCCATATCGACTAGATGTATATAATATTAATATATGTATGTATATAGACTTTGAATATATTTTCAACTTGGGAGGTATATCTAGATTCCAAATTTGTAGCGGGTTGCAAATATTTGTATCATTTTTCTCTTCACATTTATCCGAGTTTCGTTTTTAATGTAAAATAAAACGCATGCAAAAACTGTCGAAATAAATTGTTTTCTTGGTTTTTTTTTGTTTTTTTTTTTTTTGTTTTTGAAATAATAGTTTTATTTAAAAAATAAAAAAAAAAAATAATCATAAAAAAAATTTGTTTACAATGAACAGAGAGAGAAGCGAGTTAAACTCAAAACTCATTTTTTGTTTATTATTATAATTATTGAACATTTTGCAAACAAAATGCAGGGAAATAATGTTGGTAAACTTCTTATAAGCATAATAATAATAATAATAATAGTAATAATAATAATAATAATAATAATATATAAAGGTACTTAGAGAACGCAACTAAAAGGAGAAATATATATATATTATAGAACTAGGAGTTTGTTTTTATTTTAATTTTAACTTCTTTTTGTTTTTGTTTAGTTATATTTCCTTTTGTTTTTTTAAGAGATTGCACGTTTGGGCAGTGTTTGGATTGTTGTAGTTGTTGTTGTGTTGCATTGAAGACTATTTGCATTTATGTTTGTTTGTGTGTGTTTGTGTATGTGGGTTTTGGTTTCTATATATATATATATATGTATGCATGTGGCAGTGTTGAAGTTACGAAAACCAGAAATCTATGAATAGTTTAGTTTAGTTTTGATTGCTTTTAAAGATCTAAAGTTGATAAAGTTGGATTTTTATAGAGGTTCTATTGAGTTTCTCAAGGATACCTGTGTGTGTGTGTGTGTGTGTGTATGTATCTGTGTGTCTAACCTGTAAGGCGAAACTTAAGTTTTGTGAAAGAGTCTTAAACAGATATCCATTCGCCAGTTTTAGTAACGGTCAGAATTTTAAATTCTTAAACCATTTCACCATTGAACTGTTACGTAGAGCCAAAACTCGTTGAGTAGCCTAATAACCGAACCGTTATATCCTACTCGTTACTCAGACTTTAACAGTGTGTGTGTCTGTGTGGCCGTTTCTTTAACCGAAGCGCGAAATTAATTTGATTCTGATTTTAAGAGGGAAATTTTCATCTAATGTTCCTTTAGTTTTCAGTGTCGTTTGTTTGCCTTACAGTTCGCTCTCTGGTCATTAGTTGGTTGTTTCATTAAATGTAGACATAAAAAAAAAACTTATTAAATAATAATTACAAGAAAGTATTTAGACCACCATTTTTTGTTGTTGTTTTCTTTTTGTTTGCACTTAATGTGGATGTGTAGTAGTTAGGATTTTTCATTCATTTGGGAGTTGTAAAGGAATTTGGGGGGGGGTGGAGGTTTTATTGGCAGGGATAGAAAGAAAGGACTTAAATAAATAAACTAAATGTAGAATTATACAATTATAATAGTTTTACTATGAAATAATAATTTTTTTTTACTTCTTTTCATTATTCCTCTCTCTCACTCACTTCTTACTTCTCTCTCTTTCTTCGTTTTATAAAATAAGCAACAAAAACAATTATTCAATCCCAGAGCGATTCTGGGATTCAGCTTAAATTGGTTGGGAGGGGGTGGTGGAGCGCGGGGGCCGAGGGGCAGTTAAAAAGAATATTAGGCTAGGTATGTAAAGTTAAAGATATAGAGAATTTTTCGTAGCTATAAAGTTTACAGTTAAAATTTTACAATAATATTTATATATATATATGCATTTACATATATATGTGTATATATATATATATATATATATATATCCAATATCAATATGAATCCATCAATAATAATAATAACCAATAATAACAATATGCATTAATTAATCAATTAAATGTTACAATTACAACACTAACGCCAATGAATAGATCATTTTTACTGCCAAATTCTCATTTTTTTCTTTTTTTGTTTTGTGGGTTTAGCAATTGTTGTTTTTTCTTTTTGTTATGTGTGTGTGTGTGTGTGGGGGGGTAGTTATATGTATAGGTATAGGGACTATCAGCTAATGTAATTTATACCATCTTGCTTACACTTCTTAAAACTCAAATTCAACATATTAAAAAAAAAAAAAAAATTATTCCTCTCATTTAAATGTAGCATAACCATATTTGATGTACGTTATATATATATATATAAGTATGTATATATATAATTCTATATAGATCGGATCTCTTGCTCTTGCCTACATTGCTACTATTGCCGCTTTCCCTCCCTACTATCCATTCTCTCTCTCTCATTCTCTCTTTCTCTCCCACTTTTACATTATCTTTCCTTCTAGTGGGAGAGATTTTATTGCCAACGTTTCAGTTTATTTACACCCGCCCTCGTTCATCTTACATACATACGAATTATCATTCCTAATTTATCAATCAATATTCACATCACTTTAGTCACCTCAGACACCATTGCAATCGATCTCGACTATATCCTTGGGCACATCAACAAACTGATAGACTAACCTTTGCCCATCCACCTTGGCCAAGATGCCACGCTGATAGTAATAACGTAATGCCCTGCCCATTGTCTCATAGTTCATATCGGGCTTATTCTTATGCATTCCCCAGAGGCGAGATACCGCCTTGGAATCCACTAGCTTGAATACGCCCTTCTCTCGATTCGTCCATTTAATGAAGCGCGGACAATATTCGCGATCCTGCAGCAATTTGAGCAGGAATTCCCACAGATAGGTGGTGGAACCTTCGCGACTTCGCCGCTTCACACCCATCTCTAGTTTGGGTTTGCGCGGCTTCTTTACCTTGCGCTGCTGGAAACCGCCCAATTCCAGCATATAGGAGAGATCATAGCTCACGCTTGACGTCGCCGGTTGGATGACGCTTTGCGAGACTGCCGCTGCGCTTGCACTAAGCATGGCTGCAGCTGCCACAGCACTGCTGCTGCTCACCACGGCCGCCGCATTGGCAATTGTGGAATGCGTGTGCTGCTGCTGGGCTGAATGAGGATGCGTATGTGAATGCGGATGCGGTGCTTGTGGACCGCTTAGCTGGGAGTGCGGGTGCTGCTGCTGCTGTTGTTGCTGCTGTTGCTGCTGGTGTTGCTGCTGCTGCTGCTGGTGATGTTGATGCAGTGCCTGTTGTTGCTGGTGCGACAATTGCTGATGAGTGAGTTGCTGTTGCTGCTGCGATTGCTGCTGCTGCTGCTGTTGTTGCTGCTGCTGCAGGGAATGATAGCCGTTAACAGATGAGCTGCGTTGCGATGCCGCCGCTGCTGTTGGTGTATTGAAGTAGGACGTTGTCAGATAGCTGGGCGTTTGGGGATTGCCGCCTGCGCCGTGATTACCTCCGCCGCTGCCAGCTCCACTGCTCCCATAGTAATTATCGGGCACTGCAAATAAGACGGAAAAACAAAAAGAAAATTTCTAATTTAGCAAATTTAATTCATTCACAACGAAAACATAATGGCAAATGGTTTAAGGGAACAATCTCAACACCTATAGATCAACCTTATTTATAGAGATGGGATAACTGTAATTGATTCCTCAATGTTCCTCAAATGTTCTATGCTCTTCATTAAATAGTTTCATTCATTGAATTGTTTCATATTGCCCTATAGCACATCATTTGGCCGTTTGCTTGTGACTATTTCACACTGTATAAAGGCACAGGTATAATTTTGTATGCTATTTAGTAAGTTGTTGTTTTTCTTTTTACATCCGGCGTCAGCGTAGCGGTCGTCATCGTTGTCATCATCATCATCATCATCACCAACTTCGTTGTCGTTGCCCAATTCAACAGTCAGTTGGCGGCTGGTGGTTTTTTTTTTCTTTTTTTTTTTTTGGTGGACCAAGCGGACCAAGGGTGCTGAGAGGGCAGCGAAGGTGGCAAAGAGAAGAAGAAGATGGAGGAGGAGCAGGGGGGCCGGAGTGGATTTTTGTGAGCGTTGAAATAAAAACAAAAGTGCTTCGTACAAACACAACGACAATTCGCTGAGAGCAACGCACGCTTTCGTTAGCTGTTCGTTTGTTCGTCTCATCGATGTTGCATTTGCGTTGGTGTCGTCGCTACTTTATCGCTCTCTCTCTCTCTGTCGTTCTCTCTTTTGCTCTCTCTGTCTCTCATTTTCTGTGAGCACGAGCAGAGCCCCATCATTGCCACATTGGCGCTGCCTGCTGCTGCTATTGCTGCTGTTAACGACGACGCTGACGTTGTTGTCGTTGTCGTCGTTGCTGTCGTTGTCGTTG
Source organism: Drosophila austrosaltans (assembly GCA_035045865.1). Lineage (NCBI taxonomy): Eukaryota > Metazoa > Arthropoda > Insecta > Diptera > Drosophilidae > Drosophila > Drosophila austrosaltans. Next base: position 4,914,222 of record JAWNOQ010000211.1, read on the forward strand.
TGACCTTCACAATTTGCGCAAAGGCAATGTGTCGATGACCACAGATTTTTATACAGCGGCTCACACACACACACACACACACATATTGGGAGAGAAAGAAATATAAACGAAGAGCATAAAAGCAGCGAGTGCAACACATTCGCATTGCAATTGATTGCGTTGTAAGTATGTGTGTCTCTCCGGGTGTGTGTGTGTGTGTGAGCTGTTTGCTCGCCCCCTGCCTGACATTTTTAAACGTATTCTAATACCCATTAGAAGAGTATTTAAGAACAAATGCAATTGAGTAACAATATGAAAAGACAAAAAACTTCAAAAGCTAAACATTTAATGTAAATATAATATTTGAATATTATTTGAAAACTGCGAATTGAATTGAAAATTATTGAAAATTCGCTATTGAACATATATAAACATATATGTAATAATGATTTTTTATTTCTAGACAATCTTTCCAAATGTTAACTAACGCCAAAATTTCACTTCAATTTCATTAACAATTGATATCATCTAGTCGTACCCTTTGTTCTAATTTGATTATCCTCCTGCTTTTGAAAGCTGAACTGTCTGAACTTTTGCCTTTGTACTCACATTCAGATTCAGTTATATCTACATTATGTATATACACCCAATACATAATACATTTGTACATATATGTATCTATGTATCCTATGTACATACATTTGTATATATAGTATTTATATATATATACTATGTATGCAAAGTGATTACTTATTATACTCACCCCCAACACTGCGATTCCATATATTCCGTAACGAATTCGCTGCATTATTCTGATATAAATTCGGATGCAGAAATGTTCCCGTATGCAGGTGTGCTGCTGCTGCTGCTGCCGCTGCCGCCGCTGCTGCCGATGCTGAAGCTGATGTGGTTGCTGCTGTGGGCATGCCCAGGCGTGCCTTCAATTCATCGGCACAGGGCTGGCCGCCGGAACTGGAGCTATCCACATCGGATACACCGCTATCGGCTGGACTGGGCGGAAATGAACCTGATTGTTGGTGAATGCCAGGCGAGACGTATACAAGAAAAAGAAGAAGAAGAAGGCAAAAGAAAAAGAAGAGGACGAGGACGAAGACGAGGACAATTAGCATTTTGAATTCGATATTGTTGTCGAGGGCGTGTGCAATGGTGGTTCACCTTGTTGGACACGGTTGCCTTACTTACTACCTATTTACTACATCTATGTATTTAACTCACCTGTTGTAGCTGTCGTGTAGTTTCTGTGATGTGGATTGTGGATTGCACCGCCGCTGAGCAGATTGTGTAGTAATGGCCGGTGTGGTATGGCCAAAGGTTGTTGCTGCTGTTGTTGTTGTTGTTGCTGATGTGCATTATTGTTACCCGTTGCACCATGTAAACTATGTTGTTGCTGCTGTTGTTGTTGCTGTTGCTGCTGCTGTTGCTGTTGTTGCTGCTGCTGCTGTTGCTGCTGGAGTGGAGTCAATAGTGGATTCTGCTCGGTTTTGATGTGAAGCAATGCTGAGGCTCCAACAAATGCATTAGCATTATGTTGCTGTTGCTGATGTTGCTGCTGCAGGTGTTGTTGGTGTGGCTGTTGTTGTTGCGGTGCCGGACTCGTTGATTGCTTAACAATAGGAATTTCAGTATCTAAAATTCAAAATAAAACGAAAAACGTAGAAATTGCATTAGATGATAATTGAAATGGGCTGTCATAAAAATTAACACGTCTTATACTCTACACTATACTCCTATGGGAGTTGGGTAAGATCACTCTAACTTGATGTCTTTGTGCTATTTGCAGAAAATTGATTGCTGAATAGCGCGATCCTAGTAGATGCTAAACCTTTTTCTTTTATCTGTGAATTTTTTTCAATTAAAAAATTGATTGAATTCAATCAATTGTCTGCGTTTATATAGAAATAACTTAAATCTAATCATAGATCAGATGTATGTATAACTGGAAAGATCACGACTTTAACTAGTGATTCGCAAGGATATGGAAACTGCCCAACAATGATGGTGGTCAATTGTTGAAAACGTTTTGTATCATCAGCCAAGCCAAGTTACTGTTATGACCCAATTTTGTTAAACAAAATATAAACCACTTAACCTCACTGAACAAAATAAAGAGAGAAAAAAAAAATACAATCATCCTTATAACTGCCAGCACTGTCCTCTTGAAAGCTGTCAAAATGTCTACTAAAAACCTACAAGTCAACAACAACAACAGCAATGGCAATAGCAACAAAAAAAAAGAGCTAATAATAAAATTCGCATCATAATTTCATAAGAAAAATTTTATGTTGAAAGAAAAAGAAAAAAAAAAAACAAACAACAATTGAAATGCCCCAATTTGGTGAGCCATGAACTCAAAGCAACAACGGCAACAACTGCAACAGCAACATTAACAACAGCGACAGCAGCAGCAGCGGCAACAACCGTTAAAAGCAATGATAAAAGAAATGCAAAAGAAGAAAAGGAAAAAGAAAGAAAGAAAAGAAAAACGGCATCTCACTTTCTTTTGCCATGCAAGAAAAATGCACAAGTTGCTGCTGTTATTTTGTTGCTGATAGCAGTTGCTGTTGTTGTTGTCGTTGTTGCTGAAAAGTAAAAGTGCATTTTCACTTATTTCATGAGGCAGCAGCAGCAGCCGCAGCGGCATAAAAATGAAACAAAAAGAAAAAAAAAGAGGAAAAAAAAATTGCATTGAATGTCAAGCTGTTCACACACAGTGGGCAAGGCAAGCGTGTTGTCTCGCTCTGGTAAGTGCAATATGCAGAGGAAAAGCCAAGCAAACAAGCAATGAAGCTTGCAAGCACACTCACTCATATACACACACACACACACACACAGATACGCGAGCAAGCACACATGCACACAATTGGCAGCAGCAGCAGCAGTAAGAGAGGAAGAGAAATCAGGTCAAGGCTTGTCGGCGACGAGTTTACAATTTATGCTTTGCTGGCTGCATTATTGCATGTTGTACGTTTGTCTCTCTGTGCGTGTATTTGAGTATGAGTGTATTTCTGTATGTGTGTGCTTTTTACAGCTTTTTAAATACACAAGCTTACAGACAAACAAACAAACAAGCAAACCGTCGACGTCGTCTCGTTTTGATTGCCCCCCCCCTCTCCGCCCCTACTACTACTTCACCAAGCACCCGCCCGACCACACGGCAACCCGCGCTGCTACAGTTCCTTCATTCCGTTTGCGTCGTCGTCGCTGTTGACGTCGACGTTGTGGGTGAATGAGAAGCATGTAAAAACAGAAAAAAAAAAATATTCATAAAATGTAAAAATTCAAAAGCCGCTGTATGCGGAGACACCACGAGAAAAAAGAGGAAAGCCAAGGGGAGGGGAAAAATACGAAATGTGAAATAAAAATAAGAAATATGGCACACAAAAACAAATGTAGAAATGTACATTTCTACATATTTTACCCACAAACCGACCAACCGACCAACCAACCGACCAACCAATTCGTGACGGAAATTGCGGGAAAAATGAGAAGAAAAAAAAAATAAAGAAAAACAGCTGTGCGAACAGGCACTGACTGCAACCGCCCCCGCTCCCTCATTCTCTAACTACTCTGAAATACATATTCAATTGCAGTTGACTGTCCTTACTACATAAAAAACTATAACTAATTACTTTTAATTAAAAAAAGAAAAATAAAAACAAAAAACCAAACCTATAAGCAATCAGGAACCAAACTTAAAACCGATTTTCAATTGATTTTAACAGTTTCAACATTCAAAATTGGGCTTAATGGAAATTCATAAAGGGTATTCAAATTAATTTTCAGGATAGCCTTCATATATGTACATATATACATACACACATATATATGTACAAATGTTAAAGATATCTAAACAATTTGTTGCAACTTGAGAATCCGATTCCAACGAAAAACTGTTGCAAAATCGGTATAAATATGTATTAGGATATGAAATTTCGCCATAGTCAGGTAGAGGCACATTATTCCGTTAAACGGAAATTATAAATATATAACCATATATATACATATATATAGTTTAAAATTGTTTTTGTTGTTGATTTTTTTGTAGTTGAGAATTTCCTTTCTTTGGTTTTTATTTTTTCTTGTCGATTTACTTAAATTTTAATCGCCTGTCGATGGTCGTGTCGGAAATGCCTGTCAGTTTGTCCGCTTTTTTTTAGTTTACCGTTTCTTTTGGCTCGCTGTGGAATTTACTATGGGAAATGCTCACATGTTCGCTAGTTGTGCCTGGCCGACGTGGCGTATGCGTAATTTGCAGCAGGTGTGCATGACATTTGCAAGAATGGCAAATTGCAAATTATTGTACATAGATTTTTAATTTTCATTCTACTAATTCATTAATTTTTCATCAATTCGAGCGAGAGATGAACTAGGCGTATAAGTAATTTTCAACTAATATTAAGCATACGCATAGTTGGATATAGCTTAATAAATTAAGTGCATTAATTACTTAGTTTAACAAAGTTTGCCCTAATCGCAGTCTAGCCAGATGTAAGCTTTAATGGTGCATAAAGAAACGCACAAAAAAAGTTTAAATCAAATAGCAAAACCCCAAAAAAAACAAAGATAGAGAAAGAGAAAGAGTGAGTGGAAGGGAAGGGAAGGGGATGGGGCAAACGCATTGCAATGCTGCGCCAAATGTGCGCTGACCTCTAAAAATGCGGTCTAATAAAAATAAAAATAAAATACAAAACAAAAATAAAAAAAAAAGCAACAACAACAAAATTAAATATATTACGAGAAAACAAAGCGAAATTGGCAAACATGTGTACATATGTATGCACATATGTATATGTATCTATGCACAGGCAGACACATACATACACACATATGCTTCAATGTGAAAGAAATTAACGGTAAAGTCATATGGATATAGTTTGGTTAGCCATAATACCCTGGCCCAAAAAAGGGTATGTGCACTTTATCACTGCAAAATAGTTAACTGAGATATATATACTTGAACAACAAAATGATGCCACTTAATAGGTTTTCAATCATTGCAAAACTAATTAAATCTTTTGCCCAAATGTTTCACTTCATTTCAATTTGATCTATGCCACTTGAGAAATAGCCTAAAAGTCAGAAATTGTGGAATAGTATGTCTGTCTGTTGTTTCAATCATTTTAGGGTTTATGTGCCCTAGGATTGAACCATCATTGGAGGGTATTAGACACTATGGTATAGCGGTATTAAGCCCGTCCCTCTGGTTTTATATTGTTGCTGTTATTCGCTTGTTTTTTTTTTTTTTGCTATTTCTTGTTGTTGAATTTGAATTATTTCCCCCGAATTTGGACTTGAACTGGCTTGTTGATATGTGCGCGGCGTTTTGGGACAGTTACATCACATTCAACCAGCCAGCTAGCCAGACAGTCAGTCAGCCAGTCAGTCAGTCATACGCACAGATATACGGGCAGCATTTGCGGCAATAGTAGGTCAATGTAGGTACGAGCCATTATTGTTGATGTTTTTGTTGTTGCTGCTGCTGCTATGATTAGTTGTTTATAATGCCTCCGATATGCCCAGTGCCAGTCTCTCTGCAGCAACACCAGCAGCAAAGGTCTCGTGGTTTAGGCACACACACACACTCACTCACTCACTCACTCACTCACTCAGTCAGTCAGTCATTCATTCATTCAGTTACTTATCCATCCATCGTCGTCATACAATATTATTCCCAATATGTTTACAATTTCATAGTGTTTTCCGAAAGTTCGTAGAAGCCGCTCGCTTGTTCGCTTGTCTGCTTAACAACAATTGCAACAACAACAACAATAACAGCAACAACAATAATAACAATTTGTAATTGTTTATGGCATTTGTTGTTGTTGCTTATTGGCCTATTTTTAATGCGGTTGCGTTTTGTGGGCGTAATTTTTGGAAAAAATTAAAAAAAAAAAAGAAGTGCGTCTATTTCTTTGTAAATTGAAGAGTGTAGGTTGAGCGGCTTTTTTTTTCTTTCTATCTCCTTTTTGATTTTTAGCTGACATAAATCATAAAAATGACTTATTAAAAGCTTAAAGCAGGCTTTTTATTATATATATAATTATATATATGTATGTATGTACGTACTTATATATATTTTGTTTAAATGTGTCAGAGGATCAAATGACATGAGAAATTTTATGAATTTCAGTTAAATGTTGTTATGTGAATTGTATTTGACATTTCATCTGAAACTTGTATACACTTTCTATAGTATAGGCAAAGATTTACCGATTTAATTTTTTTTAATGAATCTTTCCTTTATTCCTATTTTACAGATTGCCTTGTATTTTAAAATTTCCTTTAGGATATCTAGAAAACAGTTTTTTTAATCACTTGTTTGCCAATTTCAAAGTCAAAATATTGAATAAGTGATGGCAGAATGACTTGTTTTATTTGTATATATTTTTCATATTCAAACTTTAACATTGAATGCGCAAGTTAATCAATCAGAAATCCTTTCAATTTCTGCTTCAATAAACAGGAAATCAATTTCAAATGAATTCTCTATGCCGTTTATCTTGTTTTTTATTTTATTTTTTTTCGTTTCTTTCCTTTTGTTTAGAAAATTTATGTAAAATATTGACGATTCGGATTCTATTCAGTATTCTCATGTAACTGGATAATCGGCTTAATAACAAATGCAAAACGGTCAACCAACAAAATGTATCAAGCATTTTGTTCAAATGTGTCGCAGAATAACCGGAATTGATATGAAAAAAAAAAAAAACGATAATGATGTGTGTGCACTTTGTAGATACGTTGATACACACGCACACACTCTCGAGGAGGAGGAGTAGGAGGAGGGGGGAGGAGTCAGGCTGGCGCATACATTTATTTATTTATTACTAATAATAATAATATATTTTATTGCATTGCCAAAAAATAAGAAAGAAACAACAGCAACGGCAATCAAATTTATGGGAATGCCAGAGAAAGAAAGCAAATTCAACTTAATTATACGACCAAAAGGCAAATACAAAATCAAAAACACATGCAAAATCAACGACAACGGCAACGGCGACGACCGATTAACCGAAAGTAAGCAGCAGAAGGAACATGAAACGAAACCAGTTGTTGTTAAGAACACCGTTTTTCAGATACCCTACCCTCCATTAGGTGGACAAGTTCCTGTAAAATGCTTAGCATTAAATTCTTCCACTTCACAAAGTCCTGTTATGCATAGCGCCATCTAGCGGAAACTAGTGCATAGAATCTGCTATCAAATCTTTAGGTGTTTAGACAAACGCATTAAGAATTGTGTGAATCATTTGAACTAGATATAAAATATATATATTTCTATACTTTATATAGGGTAGCAAATGCTTTCTTCTACCCTTTTTGCTATATGGTTAGGAGTCATTTACAATATCGACGACAATAACTACACATATAGAGAAGAAAGGCAGCAGCAGCAGCAGCAGCAACATCAGCAACAACGGCGACAACAACGCAAAAGTTCTATATTTAAATATTATAATTTATGTGTTTGTTTAGCTATTGTATGTATGCTTGTGTATGTATGTCTCTCTCTCTCTCTCTCTCTCTCACTTTGTGTCTGTGTGTGTGTTTGACTGGGATGTGGTAGATGTCTCTTCCCCATTCCCATTCGATGATCCCCTCAAAAAGTTCCCCCAGTTCCCAGTTCCCGGGTTTTGTTCCCAGTTTGTAACGTCAGCGGCATATTTTGACAGTCCCTCTTCTTCCTCCCTGCCACAACAACAGTCCATCTACCCTGCATGCCTACCCCTCTCTTTCTCACTTTATCACTCTCTTGTCGTTCGTCTTTTTCTGTTCTTCCCTTTCTCTTCATTTCTCTGTCTCTCTCTCTCTCTCTTTCTATCTTACTTGCTCCTCTTCCTCTTTCTCTGTCTAAATTCCTGTTCTGCCTCTGCTGACTTATTTTGGCTTTCATGCCGACACATTCACTCTTGTCTGTGTTCCTGTATCTGTATCCGCAACTGTTTGGGTGTGTGTGTGTGTGTGTTTGTGAGTGTCTTTCACAGGCTGTATGTATAAGTAGAAAGAATAAAAACTGACTTGCTGTTGTTGCGTTGGGTGTCTGTGTGTCTGTGTGTGTGTGTGTGTGTGTGCGAGTTGTGCGCTTTTTGGAAATTCAGTCTCAAGTTCAAGGTCTCGCGGATAACGCACACACACACGGACACAGACATATGGCAAGTAAGAAGAAGCAGCAGTAGCAGTGAGTGTATATACATATACATACATACATACATACAAGCACGATTCTTATTGTTTATTGAAGGCACATACAAACATTTCTATATTATATATACATACATATGTATGTTTATATGTTTGCATGTGGCAAAAGTAATTTCTCATTGTTGTTAATATGTACTATATAATATAAATATATATATATACAAATACATATATATATATTTAATACACAAACATATATATGTACCTATACAGAGCTTCGAAAATATCTTCTTCAATATTTCCGCATTAAGAAATTATATGACTTGTTGTTGTTGTTGTTGTTTTTGGTTGCTTTTTTTTCTTTTGGTTTGATTTTCGTGCTATTTGTTGTTTTCTATACTAAATACTTCACAAAAACAAAAAAAAAAACAAAAAAGCACCAACAAAAAAAAAAAATTAATGAATATAAAGGAAATATAATGTAATTTTGTTTTGTTTTTTTTTTTTTTTTTTTGGTGCTGGTTTTGTTTTAATTTGTCATTAAGTACTTTTATATATGTTTTATTGTATGTGGTATAATATGCATATAGATTGACGCATTTGCCTGAAACGCAATTTGTATAATATTTAAATTGAAATTTTGTAATAATTTAAATAAAGGCGAAACTCACTGATTGCATATGCATGCCCCTAACATACTTGCATACATATTAACATTCCTATATAGACATACATACAATATATCTAACGAATTTAGTTATTCAAGAATTTTCGATATTTGCAGGTGGCACAAGAAAGCGGATACAATCGATCTCAATGTATACATATATACTTGCATATGCATATATGTATACGTGTGTGTGTTTGTGTGCAACAATGTATATAACATTCTATATAACAGTATTTGGATCAAGACTGTATAAAAATGAATGGGGAGACTTTAACAGTACATATTACAATTCATATAACAATTGTTGTAGAAACAAATAGTTGGTATAACAGTTCCAATTAACAATTAAAATACAATATACATATATATATATATATATATATTGGCTATCTCTCTTCAAGGCTTTGTAACCAATAGAAGAGAATAAATCCAATTCTTGATTGACAACGTGTCGTATGAGTGATATGTAGATTTATTTCACGACATTGAACAAGAAGTTGTAATCTCACAAATCAAAAATGAATAAAAATAAACATTCTATAGAATTATGCATATAAAACAAAAGCTAAATTTTATATCCCAGACAAAATTTGATTTAATGAACCAAAATAGATGACATTATCAAATACAATTACTGGAAGAACCTTAGTTAAGATAACGATTCTTTTTGGACAAAACTTTAAAACCTTCATTATAATATCGATTTTTCCTAGAGAAAACCTTTATGATGCCTTTTCTTACTAGAAAACCCTTAGTTCTTGTATCGATTCTTTTTCAAAATCTTATTTTCTTTAATTTCTTTTTGATGGTGTTATGTCATAACTAATAATTTGTTAAATAAATTAACACTTTTCACTCGCAGCAGTAATCATTCGTTCTTAATATATGTATCAGTTAGGAAGAAGAGTCGAAGATTTTTCAATCACAAGACCATCTCATTTTTGGGCATTACATGTGTTAATTGAATGGGGATTTTTGATTTCTAGTATGCAATCTCGTATGTAGAAAGAATATCGTTATTTTCATTGTTCATTTTCTGCTACTTTTACTTATTAGAGAGAACAATTTTGTAAATATTTCATGAACAAAGTATAAAAATTAAATATTCTTTACATTTTCCTGTATGAAGTGTAACCTTGACCTGACACTCTTAAGCAAATTCTTCAATTCCCTTTAACTTAAACTTATTCTGTCTCTCTCTTTACTTCTTCCTTTGTTTTGCGCTCTCTCTCTCTCTCTCTCTTTTGCTTGTCGTCTATGGTGTTGTCTGGGCCAGTTCCCATAACAATTTATCGATCTATTGACCATATGCTATTAGACTTCATTACTCACAGGGCATTAGTTCCTTTTTATTTTTCTAAATACAATTTGCCAAGCAGATTTTGTAACTGCATTACGCCAGATATATATGACATAATCATTTACTATATCACAGACACCACACACACATACACATACACACGCACACTTCTATCTCTCTATTTTCTTGACTTATTATCGTGTGCCCCAATCAATGGGCAACAGATAAGGAGAACTTCCATCTTGGCAATTAAAAAAAAAGCGATTACAACACGCAGAGTAAAAGAAAGATACAGATACAAATACAGATATAGTAGTTGTGGACTGCGGGGGAGAAGGGAGGGAGACGGCCGGGTGGCAACTGTTTGAGAAGCGGCACAGGAGGAGGTGGTGGTGGTTGATAGACACAGACTAGCTTACATAATTCTAAAACGCAGCCGTATTTGGGTTAAAGCAAAAGAAAAAAAAAAGAAGGAAAAAAAGCGAAAAAAAGAAGAAAAAAAAAATGGAAAATCATTTGCTAATTTCTTGCCTCGAAACGAGAAATTTAAGTTTTTCCGCGCATTCGTTGAGTTGTGTGTGTATATGTGTGCTGTGATGTGTGTCTGTGTGTCTGTCTGCCTCTATGTCTGTGTGTGTGTGTGTGTGTCTTTGCTCAGTTGTTGCCAATCTATTCCCAACCTACCTCAAAATGTTTTGCGTTAGGCCTCAAAGCAACAGAGCGAGTTGGGTGGCTATAACAAGAGTGAGGGCACAGAAGTATGGAAGAGATGGAGGAGCACGCGCTTGCGAATAAGGTGGGGGCCGACTTGCGCTCTTTTTTTTTCCACTATTTCCCACAAAGCACACATACACACACACACACACACACACTCTGACACACAGACACTCACTCATTCACTCAGTTACTCAGTTACCCAGCCAAGCTAAGCTGGTTTGTCATGTAAAAAGCGTAGAGGGGAGCAAAGAGAGTGAGCGTAAGTAACAGGCTCTCTGCCGCATGTCGCAATTGAAAGTTGCCCCCGCATATTCTTCTCTATGTGTGCCTCTCTAGCTATCTATGCATATTCGAGTGAGTGTATATATGTGCAAGTGTGTGACTGTATGTGTGAGTGTGTGTGTGTGGGTGGGTGGTAAGAGGAAAGCCAACGGCATCGCAAAAGGTTGAAGGTAAAACGAAAACCCAAAACAAAAACCCAAAAATGAAGTCGTGTAGAAATAAAAAGGTTAAAATAAAAAAAAAATAAAAAAAGCGGAAAAATAAATAATAAAACAGCAACAACAACAACAAGAAAGCTAAACTAAACAAAACAACAAAAATGTCTGCAATGTTGTAAGCGGAAAATATATATCATACAGTAGGAAAATACATATACATATACGAAATCCTCTTCTCTGTGTGTGTGTGTGTGTGTGTGCGTGTCTGTGTGAGAAATAAAGTTTTTTGTCCACAGAAAACGAAACGAATTTTCAATTTGCCACCGACTTGGGAATACTTAAAAAAAAAAAAAAAAATTATAACAAAAACAAAAGTTGAAAATGCGAATATATATATCTGTATATATATATATATACATACATATATATGTCCATGTTTATGATGGATAATACCAAAGATGATGAAGGGCCACGGGTCGGTGGTATTTGATTTGTAGTTTCCAGAGAATGGAAATGGATTTTGTAATAATTAAAACGAAACGTTTTATCAATGTCTTTTCATTAACATTTGTAAAGGTTAAATAGCATTCGTTTTCATATTTATATATACATATGTATATATATTAATAATAAACAATTGCGAAATCGTAAGACTATCAAAAATAAACTAATTTTTAAAATAGGTCAAACGAATTTTCAAGATTTCGTAGAAAACTTTTCTAGCTCTTCGAATCGAAAGCTATTGGCAATTGTTTAATTGAAATTATATTCACTAATATTTGATTGCATTATTATTTGTTATAGTTATATATTTCATCATTTGCAATTTTGATTTTTAATTTATAAAATGCAATGCAAGTTCTAATTCCGTTTTCAATTAAACAAATTCTAGAACCATTCATAATTCATATAGAATATATAGTAAAGATTACCAAAATTTTTTAGTTGCACACAGACACAATCGTGTGTATATGTATATTGACATACGTCTATCATTACCCTCGCGAATACCTCAAACCCCTGTGGCACCATTCACTCAATAACCCCAATCTGGACGCCCACTTTGGCCAACTTGTGAGCGAAGCGCATTTCCGCACAAATACAAGAGAGACTATGCAAACAAACCACACACACATGCAGACATATATACATATACATATATATACTGGTGTGTGTGTGTGTTAAAGTACATACAAAAAAAAAAAAAATAAAATTCAAGTGCCTGACGCCCTTTTTAAAAATGTATCTACGTTTAGTATGTATCTTAAAGCTGCGAGCCAAATCTGCGTTGCAAAAGTCAAAAGTAAAGTAAAGCGAACTAAAGTGAGGTAAAGTAAAGCTGGCCAAGAGGGAAGTAGGGATGGTGGTGGTGGAGCAGCAGCACCAGTAGAAGTTGGAGCAGGGAATTGAAGGGGCCAAAAAAGGCAGCTGACTTTGTTGCGTCGATGTTGCCGACGACGCCCCGTGTAAAAGTCAAATAGAGGAAACAAGTTGTTTGGCTAGGGTTACGAGCCAAGAGTCATATAAATATATATTATATATACTACATATGTATATATATATATCTCTTTGTATATATATGTACCTATCTATATATTGCTATGTAGCAAGTGTAAGAGCTGAAGCTGAAGTCGAAGCATTTAGCAGTTGGTAAGTTGGGTTGCTTTGGCAGTTTTAGAGCAGCACTCAAGTGACTGGGAAACTATTTCACACACACACACACACACACGCACACATACAATGACTTTCGTATACACACACACATACAAAGTCATAGAGAAACGAAGGAAACTAGCGAATGCAGCAGAGAGACAAAATCAGCCCCAGCTGAGAGACATAGTTAACTCTCGCTAGATCCCACACTCTTTACTTTGCTTTGCTTTGGTTTGGTTTGCTTTGGTGTTCTCTCGCCGCTTTTTGTAGTTGTTGCTGGCGCTGCTATTGCTTCTGTTGCTGCTGTTGCTGCTGCTGCTGCTGCTGCTGTTGCTGCTGCTGTGCGTTTGCCGCCTAAAGTAATCAATAAAATTGTTGAGGTGGGTTAGGAAACTGTTACGAAGCGGTCGGTGGGTCGGTTGGTCGCTTGGTCGGTCGGTCGTTCAGTTTTGTCTGCTTAGTTGGGGGCTCTCGACTCTGTTTTGACTTAGGCAGCGCGTCGACGCCAACAGCAGCTGAGAAGTCGACGGAAATTGCGCTATTTTAAATAATGTTTATTTTGCGTTTGGTTGTCTTTGTTTTTTGTACTTTTTTTTCCTTCTTCTTTTTTTTTTATTTCATTTTTTGTTGTCTGTTGCGGGAGGCATTAGTTTGTTATTGTAGTTGTTGCTTTTGCTTTTATAAATTTTTACTTTTCGTTGTTGTTGCCAAATTGACATTTCACAATTTTGGCAAGTGAAAGATTTGAGAGGAAGCTAAGCTAAGAGATCACAGCATGGCACGGTTTGCGTTGCAGGGGAGAAGGGGGCAAAGGGAGACTAAATAAGATAATGATGAAGGGGTAGGTGGAAAGGAAACGGTAAGGAAACAGTTTTAATACCCTACAATCATAGGGTATATGTGAGACATCATACATCTACTTGCTATCCTCCATGGCTTATTATATAAATCTATTCCTGATCTAAGCCTATCAATTCTAGATCTTCATCAACAAATAATATTCACAACGAGGTTTTTGCTTATGTTTCTCTTTCTTAATACAATTAAAATTTAAATTTCCAATTAAAATTTAAATTTCCAACTACATTTTTAGTTAAAGTTAATTATTAATTTCGTTGATCTTTTCTATTTAAGGGTATAAACTCTTCGTAATATTTATATGAAATCGTTTAAGCAGGGTATTGCAGGGTATTGCAGAGCCGTTGCCCCAAATTAATTGGTCTATTGCCTGTCATTGTTATGGTGGGAGTCGATTGGCAAATGTTTTAACATAAAAATAACAACAACTTGAATGGGATTTATTGGCCAAGGCATCTAAAATTGAGTGGAAAAAAAAAAATAAAACACATATATGTACATATATCTCGTAAAACACACAATTTTCTGTTGTTGATGTTCTTTTCTGTTTAAGTTCTGTCTTAATTTCACTTCATTTTAGAAAAGTATTGTCTCAATAGTTTGTCTTCATTAGATTCTACCTCTAAATGGAGTTGAAATATTCTCAATAGATATAGATAGATCTATATATATTATATATAGAAATTGGTCTCGACACTTGCAACATTTTCTACACAACTGTTTCCCCACATTAAAATTTGATATTGTTAACAAAGTTATAAGCAAATTGTTTATGGTAATGTTTCAAAATATATAAAATTTTTTTTTTGATAATCCCTTCCTGATTTTAATATGGGCATCATAACTTACAGTATCGCTTCATTAAGCTCTTTTTGTAGGCTGCCGAACGTTCCGCTGGCTTGAGACGCATTCGCGCCCGTTCACATTGCGCCGAATCATCGGATTCTGTGCCAGAGTAAGTGCGTCCTCGTCGTCGGCTGGCCGCTGTGGCGGCTGCTGTTGTGGCACTACTTAATGACAAATCCAATGGTGAGTCATAGCCATCTTGATATTGCTCTAGCAACTCTTCATCATCGGCATCCGCTTCAACATCCGCATCGGCATCAGCATCCCCATCGACATCAGCATCTTCTTCGAGCGTTGTTTCCTCATCCTCAATGTCGCTCATCATTTGCTGGGGCTGTTGTATCATGGCCTGGACGTTGCTGGTGATCACTGAGCCGCGTTGTAATTGTTGTTTGCGTTCCCAAAGTATTTTGGATACATCATCTAATGTGCTGCGGGTTTTGTCAGCTGTTGGCGAGGGTTGCTGTTGTTGTTGTTGCTGCTGTTGCCTTAGATGATTGTAGAGCACCTTGAATTCACGACAATCAGATGACTCCTCTTCATCAGCTGGTGACGATTGCTCCGGCTCTGGTTCCTTCTTGGCCTGCGGCTGTTCAACTAATTCAGCTGCTGAAGGATTTGGACTCGATATAGGACGCTTTGCTGCCGTCTCTGACTTGCTGACATCTATGGCACCTGATTCCTGTTCAACTTTGACTTGCATTTGCTTTTCAGTTTGCTCGTCCTCTGCTCCAGCTGCTAATGGAACTGAAGCTGGTGAAGGCGATGAATTGGATTTCTCGACTGTGATGGTAGCTGTTGCTGGAACTGAAATTGGAGATGGTGGAGTGGCTGCTGCCGGTGGTGGCGTGGGCGATGTCCTGGCTGTGGGCGATGTGGGCGTTATCGGAGATGCCACAGGCGTTGGTGTGGCCGAGGCCGATGATGTCGAACAGGAGGACGACAGCGATGATGATGATGATGACGACGACGACGACGATGACATCGACGATGATAATGATGATGACGAAGACAATGATGAGGATGATGAGCTGGATACGTTGGCTAGGGCTGCCGCCTGGCTGGCAAAATTATGCGCTGTGGCAGCCACCAAATGTTGCACCATAATCATTTTGTACACCGCGGCGTATGCGTGATGTCTTCAAGAATATATTTCTATACTTCTATATATATATATTTATTATATATATGTTTTATTTTATATGAAAAAAAAACAAAAAAAATTAGCCCCAAGAGTATTGCGTATACGCAATGTTTTACATGGGGTACATTGGAATTTTTACTTCCATTTAATTGCACTAAAATTGAACTTTTCCTTATCCGTTTCCGCTTTTTGCTCTTGCTTACGCTTAAATATTCGCTTTTATTTTATTTTATTTATTTATTTTTTGTTTCTTATTTTTGTTTTTTGGATAATTTTGCACTTTGTTGTTCGTTGTGGGTTTTGTAGTTGTTGTTTTTTTTTTTTTTGTTTGTTTGAGGTATTTAAATTTGTTGTTTAATTCTTCATCTGTTTTGCACTAATATTGGACGTGTTGATGTTGTTGTCGTTGTTTGTTGATTGCTGCACTTGCAACTGCGGCAGCAACATTAGCCTCTGCAGCAGCTGTGACGATGCCGGCATCGCCTAAACACATCTCATAGATTAAGAGAATTTAGAACTTGGCTATGAACTTGGCCACCTGCTGGTTGTATTGTTTTGTGGCATGTTGCATGTTTGAGGCGAATGTTGAGACGAATTTTGAGTTTTGATTGCTGTTGCCTGTTGTTTATACTTTTGAGTTTTTGTTAATTTCTTTAATTTTTTTTTTTTTGGCTTTTTTTCAGTTATTTGGTGTAGTGCCGCCGCGGCACGTCATTTATCTCTTACGGTATCAGCAAAACTAAAATCTAAAGTCAGCACAAAAACCGCTGCGAGTGTTTGTTAGGCGCAAACAACACAAAAATGTTGCAGCAGCAGCAGTAGCAGCGGCTGCGACGACGACGACGACGACGCCAACGATGCCAACAGCAGCAGCGTTGTTGCGTTGACAGCGAACAGTGACGATGTTTCTCGCAAAAGCGCGCGCGCGCCCCACTCACCAACACACACGCAGGTGTAAAAGGCAGACATACACCACAGACAGTCAGTCATATACAACAACCACAACAAATGCAACAACTACGATGACAACAATATCAAGAAATAGCAACTACACTAAACAACAACAAAAAATAAAAAATAATAATAATAACGCCAAGTGAGTAAGCAGCAACGGCAAATTTGAATGGGGCTCGCTTGCTTTGCTTGACTCGCGCCGACTGAACGCTGCCAGCTCCGCACAAAACGTTCAGTCAGTTCGCAAAGTCGCTCTCTCTGCCGCAGTCGCAGCAGCTCTGCTGTGAGCGCTAGCGTCGACGATTGCGAAAACTTTGCCGGAGAGCCACCAGCCAGCCAGCCTCAGCAAGCAAGCAAGCAAGCCACCCAGCCAGCCAGCTAGGCAGGCAAACGACGGGCTCCACTCGTGACGACGACGACGAAGCCGACGTTGACGCTGACGCCGACGGCGACGAACAAAACACCAACGAAATGGCAAGCAAACGTAACAGTTTGGCGAGCGAGCAAAAATGTTTGGCGCTCTTGCTCTCTCCCTCTCTCTTCTACATACACACTCTCGCTCTCTGTCATTGTTACTGCTGCTGCTGCTGCTTCTTGTTGCAGCTGCTTGTTTGTTTGCTCGTCAGTGTGTCTGTGTGTGTTTATGTGCGTATATGTTTGGGGGGGCGGGGGGTACTTTTGTGTGCCACATGCGCATTTGCATGCAATTCTTGTTGTAGCCCCCATCGAGTGGCAAACACCGCGCTTTTGGTGGGACGCTTGAAGAACTTGGAACGTTAAATACGCACAGTGGTTTAATCTCTCAGAGATTTCATGGTGATCTTCGCACAGGACACTTTAATACTTGCAAGTTGTGACTTTTCTGATATTACACATGGAAAGATCTGAAGTTCTGAAGAGGTTTAGCTCCTGTTATTCAATAAATGTATCTTAGATTAAATTAGATCAAAGCAGAATTTCCAATCGTATGTTCAAAATCGGAATTCCCTAAAAAAGATATCATATTAAATCCTTAAAAGATTGTCGATAATATTATTGATTTAAGCAATTCCTAGTATCATTCATTTTAAAGAAATAAAGAGACCAACGAATTGTATTTTTTATACTTTTCCAAATCAAAAATTGATTTGAAACCCGCTAATACACAAGTATATCATTCTATTTTCCCTAGATTCAAATATAGTATTGTAAAATAGAAGTATAATTGAATAGACCAAAGCTAAATCAGAATACAACCCTCCTTAATCTTTCCCCAATTGTAAACTGATCTCACAGATTTCTTGCTTCAAACATTGGTATTATTCATATTTATTCTAAAAGTTAAAAAATTCTATACAATTTTTGGAAAATTCTCCAGAACATTTACTGAACATGGTAAAGTCAAGGTTGTTTGGGAACATTTGAAATATTATTTCATACACAAAACGATTTCATTTTAAATACAATAAAAGAATATATACTCATAGACTATATAATTCTATCAGATACGTAATAACGAATGAAGTCTATAATTAGTTTAATACGAAACAATATTATTATTCAATTTAATTTAATGAATCGTAAATCATATGGCATTTAAATTATTATTAATATAAATATATATGATTTGTTTCATCTGAGAAAAACCCGAGTAATCACGATTATATACTTGGTTACTCCATGAATAATATATATACATACATATATACATTCTCGGAACAAGATTGAATAAGATCATAATATATATACTATTTAAATCTCGATTTTTCTACAAATATAATAATTGGTTAAATTGATCTGTTGGATCGGTGGTCGTTATGAAATCTCTTTTTCTCCACTTGAAATCATTTCCTGTTTCCCTTTTCTTATTTATTTATCCTCCGATTTCCTTATTTCCTTTACTTTGAATTCTTAAGTCATTTCGAGAGATTTCAAGATCAAGATCATTTGCTTGAATATATGGGATATAAATATTCCTCTTACATATAGGCCCTATATAAAATTACAACTACACTAACAAAGCGAACTTGCATATACACACATATGCACGCACGTACACACACAACAGATGTATAGGCCATGCTGACTCTCTGGGTGATGGCGATTAAAAAACATTCAACGACCCAGACCCAGTGCTCTCCTCTTTGCCAGCAGCATCCTCATTTTCCAGTACAGCAAGTGTGGCGTGTGGCATGTGGCAAGAAGTAAACTTCTTTGAGTATGTCTGCGCGTGTGTATGTATGTGTGCAGCTATCGCTGCTTCAAATGGGTCAGGCCGTATAAAAAGGGCTAAACGATCATTGGGGGCATGGATTGAGAGGGCGGAGGAGGTGTGTGTCTATAAACGAAAGAGAGAGATAGAGGGGGAGAGAGAGAGAGAGAGCAGGAACATGTTTGGGCAAAGAGCAGGCAATGCTGACGCTGTCGCTGTCGCTGGCGTTTTCTGTTGCTGTTGGCTTCGCTGTTGCTGCTGCTGCTGCAATCGACACGATTATGACTCAATGCAAGTGTGTGGGTATATGTGAGAGTGCGCTCTCTCTCTCTCTCTCTCTCTCTTTTTCTTTTTTAATTTTTTTTTTCCTTTTTTTGTAGCTCTCTCTCTGGCAGTAGAGCAAATTTTCACTTTCCGTTTGTTTGATTGTTGTTGCTGCTGTTGGGGGCCTTTCCATTTACTTTGACGATTTGCGATTGCAAGTGTGCGAGCGGGAGAGCAAGTTGTTGCAAATAAAGGAAGCAGAGCAAGTAGACGACGACGACGACGACAGCGACAGCGACGACAACGTCGAAGCAAAGCAGGCACATCAGAAGGAAGAGTTTTGTTTTTAGAACAAGAAGGCGGGTGAGAGGGGGAGAGAGAGGGGGGGGTGTTAGCTATAGAAGAAGCTAAATGAGGCGACGACGACGACACAGACATACTTTTGCTTGTGCATGTGTGTGAAATGAGTCCAATGTACCGACAACTGCCATCTAAAGCGCGGGCGGTAGGGAGGAGGAAAGGGGCGGTTTGGGGAAAATGGACAGGGTATTTTAGGGTTTGGTTGCCGCAGACGGCTCCTTTTTTTTTTCTTTATTTTTACTTTATTTCTGTTTTTTGTTTGCAAGGAGACTGAGTCCAAAGGGAGACAGACAGTCGTAAAAGAAGAACTTTTTTGAAGAGGAAGCGCATTAGGTGGCTCTGAACTGAACTCAGCTGAACTGAACCGAACCGATGAAGAACCAAACCAAACTGGACTGGGCAGCCCTCCCAGTTGGAAGTTTCTACTGAGCTCCTTGACTCCTTTGAGGTGTGAGCGGACTTGTGTAGCCGATTCATGTTTCAACAGAAGTCATTGAACAGCCAACAACGAACGCATGACGATGCAGTGGGACAAAAACTGTTTAATTGTTTTCAAAATATTTCCAAATTATATCAAAGTAAACATGATAACAAAAAAACACTACAATAATATTATTATTTAATATCAACTTATAAAAAATTTCTTGAAATTGTCAATTTAGAATGATATTTTTCAAATATTCTTAAGTTTTTTAACAGCTCTGAACTGAGCTGCATTTGAATGGCTTCCTTAAGAATTGAATTGAAGAAAAATTGTTGAACTGGTAGGTACCTTTTTTCCATTTTCCATTCATTGATATATATATAACATGAATCTAATTTGCTTACGAAATAGAACATCTAACTTAAGTACAATCTACTTATACTAAAGACGATGGTATAGAATCCTTTCTTATCATTTCAACTCTTCTTTCTGTGTACATATATTAATTGATCATGAAGAAATACGAATAAAACCACTGTGCCAACGATAATGACGACTGCAAGCAAAATCCTCCACCACTGCCACCGCTACCAGCACCTCAATCCGACTCCAGTTGCCGCCTGTCCAGACACTTGGACGATGGGTTAGGAAGATGTCGGAAATGTATAAGCAGCGCAGGACAAGCAAACGGTTGGGGTTTTGGATATTGCTTACAGTCGCTTCCAGCTCCAGCTCCAGCTAGCTAGCTAGCTATCCCAGCTCCCAGTTGCCAGTTCCTTTAGTTTTAAAGCCAACAACAACACCGTCATCCCCACACACACACGCATAAACAAATACAAATACACGAGCAATCCAAAGAACGTCGACAGCAGCAGCAACAGCAGCAAAGACGAGACAACATTTTTTCTCGCTGCTTTTTTTTATTTTTTGGGTGTAAACAGCAGTGAATGACCTCATATCATCATCTAATACACGCGCCATGCACTCAAACCCAGTAATTGTCGCATTGACTGACTGACTGACTGACTGGCTGAGTGACTGTATGACTTGACCGACTAACTAACCTGCAGACAGACACAGAATCAGAAACAGAGTCAGAAACCCGAATTTCTTACTCTCTCCCCCTCTTTTTTGTCTCTCTCTCTCTCTCGGTCTCCTTCTTTCTTTTCATCTTTCACTGTCAGTTCTCCAGTCGATTACAAACGATTGCCAAAAACGACAAACGCGACAAAATGACACAAAAGCTGAAAGCAGACTTGTAATTGTTACGGCTTCGAATGGTCCGGGATTGGATAGATGGCCAAATGGGTGGCAAGTTGGTTGATTGGTTAACTGGTCGACTGGTCGACTGGTCGTTGGGTTATGTTAGTAGCATTCTCTTTGTTCTTTAACCGATGCCAGCAGTTAGTCTTTGTCTTTGTGCGTTTTGCTTGAGGGACGCTTGTGGGTTAAATGAGTGACATTTATAATCGCCCAATGATTAGGGGGGAAAAAAGGGGGGCAAAGGAACGAATGGAAATTTGATGCCTGATGAGATTTCTTGAAAGATTAGTTCTGATGCAGTTTTGGATATGTTCATATATGGTGGATTACATGAATGAAATTAATTGCGTTTGCAAAAGAGACGCAACGAAAACTAAGCAAACCAATTAGATAAAGAATAATAGAATAATAGATTAAGGCTTAAACCGAAAAAAAGGTAAAAATATCTTTGTTCCATCTTTCTGTTATTAAAATCTGTTCTGGAATATTCCATATCAATTTCAAACCTGAAATGGATTTTCAATTATTAAACTCTGATTGTTGAATATGACATTCTTATCTCATTTGTACTTTATAATGAGCTTTCTCACACGGGACAGCAAAAAAAAACTTCAGAAATATAGTTTGCCTGGATATATAAAAGAATACGGAAAAGTAGAAAAACATTTTACGATTTCTATATTCTTTTGCTAAGAACCTTCGCATTTGGTTGAGGAAGTTTCCACAATTATCATGCGACATATGTTTTGCATATTTATCTCTTATTTCATTTCACCTTAAATCAGCACATTTTCATTAACTAATTTCAACCTTGCCGAAGCACCCTAACTAACTGCTACTCTTTATTTATTTCCCCCCATTTTTATGGCACAGAAGATAGAGAAAAATTTAAGAGTTAACTTTTGTTTGCACTTGACCATCGGGCAAATTAAGACAAGTGAGAAGAGAAGACGACGTATGAAAAAGTGTCAACTGTCGCATGTTTAGCCACATTGCGTATGAGTAATATGTTGTTTTGCATGTAATGCGGCCATTACAAGTGTCAAAATGTTTAAGCCGTAGACAAAATATTGTTGCTTTTCTTGTTGTTGTCAGAACCTTGACCGCCACTTGTGACCAAGTTAAGAGCCAGTGGCATCTAAGTGGCCAGTTCTTAGTTGGCATTTTTTGTTATTGAAATTACATAAAAAAAGAAAACCAGAAAATTATATGAAAAACAAGCAACAAACGAAAATGAGCAAAGTGCAAATTTCCATCATGATGACGAACAATATTATTTTTGCCTTTTTCTGTTAATACTAAATGCTGATGAGGGCAAGTTTATAGTCAATGTCAATGATAAGATTGGTTAACGTTTTTGGTTTTGTTTTTATTTTCTTTCAGTTTTTTTGTCTCTCTGGTTTATTTTTTTTTTTTTTTTTTTTTGTTTCTTTGGTCTTACTATCTTTTGTGTCAGTCACTGTCAATGACAAGAGAGAAAGATGAGATGCGTTAAGAGCCGATGCGATGCGATGCGATGCGACGATGATGAGACGACTCTAATAAGCAAGAAAAACAAAAAACCAAAAAAAGAGGAGATTGTTGGCAAGAGGTTTTTGGAATCCTTTTCATCTAGACAAGCGAATCAAGTTTTATGCGTTTTAATTAAACGAAATCGAAAGCTCTAGACAAAGATGGAGAAAAGTAAATGCAAAGGAAATTGCTGATTGTTGTCCGTTGATGTTAGTGTTGCTGTTGCTGTTGTTGTTGCTGCTGCTGCTGGTGTTGTTGGCCATTACATTTTACTGCTCATTTGACCACAACAACATTCTACGCTTTTCCACTTGCACTTGACAACGAAAATGTTACAACAACTGGAAAAACTTGTCGTCGTTGCCACTGTCATCGTTGTCGACGTCGTCATCAGTGTCGTTGTTGTTGTTGTTGGTATTGTTGTTGCTGCTGCTGCTGCTGCCACAACCGCAAACAATGGCATCCTACTTTTTGGCCAAAACAAGTCGTTCATACGCCCCATTGGCATTGTTTTGCTTTTCCTTTCTTTTGCAGTCAGCAATCCCCCGCTCTTTCACCTCATTTCCCCCACCACTTTTCCCCTTCCTCACCGCATATCTTTCTATCGTCTGCTTTGGCTTGCACTTGCACTTTCTTTTTGCATTATGGTCGTCGCTGCTGCTGCTGCTGTTGCTGGTGGAAAAACTTTCGATTTTCTCGCAAAATAGAAAAACAAAAAAAAAAAAACCAAAAGCAAATTATTTCTATTTTTGTTGCAAAGAAAATGAAAGCGAAATGTGCAATGCAATGTGCGAAACAGAGGCGCGATATGTTAGTTAGTAAACATGTTGAAGATTCAAACGGGGGAGATGGATGAATCGTACGGGCGGGGTGGTTGCATTGAGATAGTGTGGAAACATCACACCGCCGTTCAGAGTACACCGGCTACAACCGGCAACTAAGGCGTCAATTGAGAAAATGGCAGCATCAGCAACAGCAACAGCAACAAAAAACAGTAATCACAACAACAAGAAAGTCAGCGTTGTTGGCCATTTGATTTGATGGCGTCGTCTTGATGGACGCTGAACTTGGCTAACATAAAGACTGGCCCTTAGGCCAAAATAAACTATAAGTTATTATGCAGCGTCTATAAAAGTAGCAAAAAAAAAAAAAACAAAATAAACTCTGCAATCAATTTAACAACATTCAAAATTAACATAAAAAAAAATACAAACTAGCTAGAGGAGATTTTCTTACAGAATTCATAAAAAAAAAAAAACTATTTTGCTATTAAATTTAAAAAGAAAAATATAACTATTTTGGCACTAGAAAATACTAAACTATATTAAGCAAATTAAATTTAATTACTAGAAATTACTAAATTAAATTAAGCAAATTAAATTTAATTACAGCCAAAAGACGCAAAAGTTTGGAAAACTTTGCCAAAAAAAAACTCTTTTTAAAAAGGAAAGAAGAAAGATTATTTCTTTTCAAATAATTTAAACTAAATATTTATTTTTGTATTATATTTGATACCTTATTATTTCATTTAATTATTATTAACTATTTAATTTGGAAATATTCTTATCATGGCTAAACATTATAAAGCTTCTTGTTGCATTTAAATAATCAAATTTTTCCTTAACTTTTGATCGTAATCAATATGAGAAATATCAGAAAACAAAATCTCTATGTGTGTGTATTAGTAGAGTTGTGTGTGTGTGTGTGTGTGTGTGTGTGTGTGTGTGTATAACTCTATTACATTTTCACACTTTAATGTATAACTAGTTACAATTTACAAGAGATCTTTAGTCACAGTTGGCCGCACTTTTGTGGCCAATTAGCCCAGAGTTGACCACAGGCTAAAACGTAGCAAGAGCAACACAGCAATTGTGGCAATTGTGACTTCAATACCAATAACAACAGCAACAACAACAAACAACAACTTTGACGACAAAACAAACTGCAAGAAAACATGAAAATCATGATTTTCCTAACCGACTTAAGTCCAGGTTGGATGACTCGCATTTGTATGCATCGCCGGTCATTCATAATGAAAGTGAATTTCGCATAGTTTTTTTTTTTTTTCTTCTCTCTGTCTAACTAACCATCTAACCATCTATCTGGCCATTTGCCTTAGTATTGGCAATTTCTAATGCGTCGCCAAGTATCGCAAAAAAAAACCAGTTGCTGCAACGACGGGCAACAACCACAACAGAAACGTTGCCTCAAGTAAAAGTATCTTAGTAGGCCGCTTTTGGCATCGTCATCGTCTTAGCTATAGACATAGAGCCATCGTCATCATCATGATCATGATACGAAGCCATCGGGTAACACTGACTGACTAACTGACTCAATGGCTAACTGACTGACTGACTGCTTGGCCATGCCAGCGTGTGCAAACGTAAACAGAAAATTTTAGCAGAAAAGAAAAAGGAAAAGCGAGACTTGGCCACATGTGATGTGATTTCACATTCGCTGGCCATGTTGATTTTCCTATGGTTTTTCTTCTTTCTTTTTTTTTTTTTCGTTTCGTTTTCTTATAATTTTGAAGTTTATTTTTTTTCGGTTTTTGGTTCAAGTCCAAGCCGGAAAGTATTTATTTTAATTAAAGAAATGCCGTTCAAGTGTGCCCAAGTCTTTGAGTGTTAAGTGTTGAGTGTATCTATATGTGTATGTGTGTGTGTGTGTGTGAGTGTGTTTTCGGCATTTTCATTTTTGATTTCCGAAAGCTATCAATTTAAAGTTTTTCACTTTCCCTAGGCTCACTTGTTATGCCGCTTAAAGAAGGTTTTCCATTTTCATATAAATGACCCAGTTAGGATTGAGTATTGCATTTTTTACAGGAAATTGTTAGAGATAGATAAGTATATACATAGCTAGTAAAATGAAACTTAACTATAATATAAACTAGAAGGATGGGCTAACTTCGGAAGTGCCGAAGCGCGTATACCCTTGCAAACTGTTATTTGATAATTATATATTTGTAATGTGTGACAAGTCGAACCTATATTAAATGTTCATGGCTTGAGAATTAAATAATTCGACTGATCTGATTGTTCCAATGGGACCTATAGCATATAGTCAATCGCTTTGGCTGAAGCACAGACATTTCTATATATACTAAACATCCAAATACCAAGTCTCGTGACAATCGCCATTAAAATAACCAAGTTTTTGCTCTAAAACTATAATCTAGACCGATCGTTCCTATGGGAGCTATATGATATAGTCAACCGATTCTGATGAAACTTGTAAGATATGTTCGAAAGTGTATAAAGGTTATAAACACCAAATTTCGTAGTAATTGATAGAAAAACAACAAAGTTATTGAAGTTTAATACTATTCTTGACCGATCGTTCCTATGGGAGCTATATGATATAGTCATCTAGTCTGGATGATTCCGAGATATACAATGCCTGCAGCAAAAAGAAGCCTGGGTGCAAAATTTCAGCTCTGTAGCTTTAAGGATCTCGGAGGAGAAGCTGTTGATCCAGACAGTCGGACAGATGGACATGGATATATCAACTCAGCTCGTCATGCTGATCAAGAATATATATACTTTATATAGTCGGAAACGCTTCCTTCTATGCGTTGCAAACTTTTGACCAAAATTAATATACCCTTGCCAGGGTATAAAAATATGGAAATTAAAGAATTTATTGAACAAGGCAACAAATTTAGGACAATTTGTTAAGAGAAATCATTAACCTGAGTGATCTTTTGCGATATCGGTTAGTTGAATATATATATATGTATATATATGTTCACTTGATTAAGTGAATGCTTGGTATTATTTTTTTTTTTCTAACCATTTAATTCTTAATCTTTAACTAATATCTTTTAATTTGTAATTACTTTTCGAAAGGTTACAAAATCAAGTATACGCAGTGAGGAACTTTAGTTACAAGAATTTCAAATTTGTTCATGTAATAAAAAAAAATACAAATAAACGTTTTTTTTTTGCCTATTTCAACTCGTTTTATAGGCGACCGGTTCCTTATAAACTTTACATATTATTTTTTTTTGTTTTAAGTTTATTTTTAAACTTAATTACAAGAAATCTCCGATGATCTTGAATCAAAGACGACAAGAAAAAAAAAAAAGGTAGAAAAAAAAAACAGCAACAGCAACAAAAGAGGAAATCACTGTAGTAATGATTAGCAGCTAAAACATTGTTTTATAGTTCTATATACAAGATATTAAATCGAAATAAAAAGTTTTATATATATTTTAGTTTAGAAACTATTTGGTTTATATGTATGTATGTATGTATGTATGTATTAGTTGAAATCAATACAATTAAAGTTTATTATTTAAACATTTTCATAGTCAGCGATAAATGTTGTCTATGCATAACTGACCTACGTGCTTATATATAGATATGCAAATTGTTTAAACAAAATGAATATTTCTCATTTATACACACACACATACACAATATTAGATGTGTGTTTGTATGTATGCATCTAAGACTAAATGCATTGAAAAATGTTGCTTCTCGAAGTCTCCTCCTCTCTCTCTCTCTCTCTCTCTCTCTCCGTCTGTCTCTTACTCGCTCGATCTCTAGCCGTCGCCCGCTGCCCCCTTTACACCCCATCTCTCTCCTCTGTCACTGAACAAAAGTTGATTAAACTGCCACAATAACACGGCAACAACAACAATCGTTTTCAAGTTCAACACAAAGATACAAACAAATATACAATGCATAAATTCAAAAGAGCATTTCAACTGGAAAATTCCCAAAAAAAAAAAAATAGAAAAAAAATACATATCTATGTACATATATATATATATAAATTTTACAAATATTGTGTTGCAAAAGCATATTTATTAAACGAAAGCAACACAAGCAACCAGCCGACTGCAACATAAATCACAACGAAATTCTCACACATTTATTAAGTGCTGATTAGTATGGAGAGGAAAAAGCAACAGCAACAACAACAACAACAACAATAAAAACAGATAAAGAAAAACTAAAAACTATTAACTAAAAGTGCAAACCAAATGCAAAATGTTGCTACTGTTGTTGCTTTTGCTATTGCTATTGCTATTGCTGCTGCTGCTGTTGTTGTTGTATTTGTATATCGTGCGTTTCATTTTCATTAGTTGTTGTTTTTTTTTTTTTTGGTTGTTTACGTGTTTTATTGAAAAAGATTTTCAATGCCATTATAGTGCATTAGTGTGTGTGTGTGTGTGTGTGTAAGTTGTAAATGCAAGCAAAGCAAATGTCCGTCTAACTGTACGACCGTCAACCGTAGCCATTTGAGGCAAAGAGACGTTAGAGGTAATGTTAGAGGGGATATTGCAGGGTACGGGGGACCACAGACTGACACAGCAACTGCGACGCTGACTGCAGCAGCAGCAGCAATAGCAACAGCAACAGCAAAAGCAACAGCTCATCCGCTCGACGTTTGCTAAGTAGTTACAGCTACTAAATTTTAACGAGGGTCGCTTGAAATATTGTTTGTTAAGTAAATAAATAAAATATTACATTAATATTTTTGAATTCTAAGCTTTAAATAAAAACTTTAAAAAAGTTTATGTTTTAAGTCTTATAATTCAAAATGTTATTAAAAATTGTGACTACTTTTAAATTACATTTAACATATTATAGTATCGCCTTAACTATATTTTTCTTTTGTCCAGAATAGATTGAAACGTAAGAGAGCTAACAACAAAAGCAGCAACATAAACCAGAGGAAGTTTTTCCTTTGGCTAAAGAGCAGACCAAACCGATATTTGATCATTTATGAACTACTAATTGATATCTATTTATATTCCAAAGAGTTATAGAATCTATATTCTATATTTTAGGCCTATATTTTAGCTTATTATATCAAATTATAGATGAAATTTTATAGATTCTTTAACGAAAGGATAAATGTTATGCATAACCGTTACCGTTGCCAGCATAACCGTTATATGTTTCGGTTTCGGTTTCGGTTGCATTCCCCCTATTATTAGATATGCTCAAAGAAAGTTTTCCAACGATATGCTTGGCCGGCAAATTGATCGTGCAATAATTACTGCATAGTTGCAAGTCGCAAGTTGTAAGTTGCAAGTTGCAAGTTTGCAGATGATGATGAAGTTGTTGCTGCCGCTGCAGTTGCTGCTGCCGCCACAAATGGAAAGCAACGAGAGGGAAAGTGTTGCCAGTTGGCAGTTTTCAATTTTCATTTTCATTTTTATTTTTCTCTTACATTTTTCTTCTTTTTTTTTTTTCTTTTGTGTTATTTTACTTTTTTGCTGGTTTTTTCCAAGTTGTTGTTTTTTTTTTTTTTTTGTTCAGTTTCCATGGCATGCTGCTAATAATACCCAATCATAATGCCGCATAATAGACACACTGACATTGAAACGAGACAAAGCAGAGAAGGAGGCGGGAAAGGAGGTGAGTCTGTAGTTGCAGTTGCTGCTGCCAACACGGTAGCCCAAGTGAGATCGATTGGCATCGTCGATCATCGCCAGCAGCAATAGCAGCAGCAGCAGCAGCAGCAGCAACAGAAACAGCAACCGTCTAAAACTAAAAAGCAAACGTCAACATCAAAAATTGTTGCTGTTGTTGTATATAGTTTTGTTGTTGTTGGTTTTGCAACGTCGACAACTGCAACGACATTCAACTGATAGAAGTCAAAGTTCTGAGAGAAGGCGACAGATAACACGTCACTTGATCGAATGGGGACATGGACAACATGCGTACTGCCGCCTGCCCCTCCTCATAATACATAGGCGTCCGCCGTCTAATTCCCCTACCTTCCCACCGCTTACCCTTCTCCCATTTAGTTAGGCCGCTACCACTCGACATGAATCGTCGTTGCCGTTGCCGTTGTCGTTGTCGATGTTGTCGTTAGCTTCGTTAGGTACCCCACGGGCTCACCCTTCCACCGAACCCCTACTTCCTCTTGCCCCCTCTATCATGTGTCTCTCTCCCTCTCTCTCTATGTCTCAGGTCTGTTTTGTCTCTTGTTTAGTTTATTTAGTATTATTTTTTTTTTTTCGTTCTCTATATTTATTCTATATATATATATATATTATTATATAGAATAATGCGCGTATCGAACATTGCGGTTGCATGTTGCAACGGGCCGCCTAGTGGGTGAGCAAGAGACAAATACAGAAACAAGGTAGAGAGAGGGAGAAAGAGATGGTGATGAGGGGGAAAGGAGGTAAGCGGGGAACCGGTGACGGTCGTTTATGGCCGTTTGTGTCTGTCCGTCTGTCTGTCTGTTTGTCTATCTATCTATCGGTCTGTCTGTCTGTCTGCCTGTCGGTAGCGCAAAAACATTTTTCAATTGAAAAACTATTCATTGTTGTTGCTGCTGTGGCTTGCATTTTATTTGATTTGATTTCATTTGATTTGAAATTCTCATTGCATTGCACAGTTAAAGCCTATTGCAATTACTTTTTGCCATTTGTTTCTTGGCTTGTTGCAGTAGTTGAAAGCCAATGTCTCTGCTCCATTGAGACTATATAATGGGTGATCCCCACCCAAGTTCCCTTTTTCAGAACCCAAATAGATAAATATAATTAATGCCACATGAAATGAAGACAATCAATTGATCTAATGATATATATCTAAAATTATTCATATATGTTTAGTATATCCAATAAGAGTAAAGCTTTCCATGCCATTAAGGATCTATTTTTAATCCAAATTCTATTATCCGTTCTACTATCCATTTATAGAAAGTAATTCTAAGGCTTTAGGAATTACTTCAAGTTTAGTTACTCGATATATATATATATATATATCAGTTTCGATATCAAATTGCAATAGGAACAACAATTTAATCAAACAGTGGCTACTCCTTTTGCTTGTTTCTAATTATACCTTTAAATTTTCTACTTTATTAACCCTAACATCATTTACAGCCACCCTGTATGTTTTCGAACTAACGCACAATTACCCAACACTTATACAAAGTCATTTTCTAAAAAGAAATATAGATACAGATACACAGACACTATACAACTCATACAACTAAACAAATTGAATGCATTTTATTTGCCTAGGCATATTTTTAATTTGCGAGGAAGGAGAACATATACAAGACAGAGAGACAAAGAGAGAGAGAGAAAAACAGAGAGGGAGTAAGAGAGAGGGAGGGAGCAACTACATAGAATACTTAGAGCGAGTTGCTAAAGCGAACAAACAAAATGAATAACGAAACGAATGAGTATGAGTAAACGAGTACGAGTACGAGTAATAATAATAGCAACAAAATTTCCTTTTCTAGGTCTAGGCCAGATGCACAATTACATTCTAAAATATGCACACAGCCTATGTCTATGTGTGTGTGTGTGAGTGAATGAGTATATCTGTGTATGTGTGCGTGTATATGGTAGCTCCAGCTCCGGTTAAACAACAGGTAAGAATTGAATGGAAATGATATGTACGCGCGTTTGTTGCAAGTACGTTTATATGGGCCACCCCACCCCCTTTCACCCTTTGCCACTTGACTTTTGCAATTAAACTGTAGTTATCATTTTCCTCCTTTCCCATAAAGGAAACTTTGATTATGCCAACAGCAAGTGTTTGTTCTATGTGTGTTGCAACTTGACTTGTTCCCATTTCATATAATTCCTGTGCAACCTATAAATATGGACAAATGTTGTCATATACATATATACACCCACACACTTGCAATATATCTATATGCATATGTATATATATATATATATGTATATATATGCCGGATTATAGATGCACACATTGTAGTCAGACATCCGCCTAATATTTGTGTGCTGCAGTTGCCGTTGCTGTTGCGGTTGGCATTGCTGCTGCAGTTGCTGTTGTTACTGTTGTTGTTGCCTCTTACGCATGCAATTTTCGCTTTCGTTTTTCGCGCATGTTTATTCTTTTTGAAGGACAAGCTAGCTATACATATATAAATACATATATATCTATATAAACGTCTATATGTCTGGGTGTCGATCTGAATACCGTAGCAAAGTCTTTCAACTAGCCTGTTTATACATATACAGATATATATATATATATATATATATACGTTTGTATGTATGTATGTGTGGTAAGAGTAAGCATGCACATTTTTCTCTTATAACAAATGTGGGAAACGGTTTCAAATTCTTTACGCACATTATATTTATGCATATTCCGATGGTATGGTAATATCTTTTATAGCTTCATGCAAATATTTTAAGAAAAGCAAAAAAAATGCTTAGGAACTTAAATAAGTTAAGAAAATAATAATAACAACAAAGTCGAAAAAGAAAATAAGGAAATTGAATGAAGAGTTTTTCAGTTTCAGGGTAAATATTGTACAGAATTCTGTTTATCTTTAACCGAAACTTTTGAATTGATATCTACTAAATATTACAAATTTTTGTAAACTAATTCAAGTTCATTAGGATAATAAGTAACTTTTGTTTTAAAGTCATTGATTTTGGTTCGAGATTCAGTATAATCATTCAATGAATATTTCTGAATTCTTAAGGTATTTCAATTTTTTACCTTATAGTAACTTTATATTACCAATACGAATTACATACTCTTTCAAGTTGATTTTAAGAAAAAGTTGAGAAGTTTTATACTATATATAATGGAACATATTATATAATATAGATCCAATAAACTATATTACATTCAAACTTTCCTATAATGACTTTGCATGAGAACTTAATTTAAAATTAAATAATATATATAGTATATATTACTTATATTCTAAGAGTTATTATTGATTTTCTTTTGAGCTTAACTTATAACTCTTACAGAGCCCCCCATGAAATGATTAATCTTTGTCTTATGTTAGATATAGATATATGTATGTACATATATGTATATAAAAGTATGTCTATATAAGTCTTAACTGAAAAGAAGATTATATAGTAGTTGACTATATAGAAATTCGACTATTTATTGATTCCAAGTTATAAAAGCTAAACCAAAACAAAGAAAAAAAAAACAAACTTTCTCTTTCTATATACGATAATTCCAATATATTTGTATATAGCTCGTATATATAGTATTGGCAACTAGTAAGTGTCTCTTTGCAATTGACCGCAATTATTAGAGGGGTTTACGACCCAAATTCTATTGTATATATGCATCGACGAGTAACGGTAACAACGAATGTACCCAATACACATCCATCCAATTAGTCTTTTGCATTTATGACACACATATGATACGGTTTTCCGCTCATTTTCCTCATTTCCCGGCAGAAACGCAATTTTCTTTTTTCGTTCAAAGCAAGAAAAAAAAAACGAAGAAAAACAAAAATCAAAACGAAAATAAAATGCAGAAACAGGAGGAGCAAAGCAAAAAAACAAACAGAGACACAAAAACACAAAATCAAAAAAAAAGGTGAGCAAAGTGAAAAAGAAGGAGAGAGAGTATGAGAGAGGGAGATAGAAGGACAGACGTACGGACATCTATCATGCATATCCGTTTCCACAAATATATTTCACGAGAGTGTGCGTGTGTGTGTGTGTGCAAGTGCGAATTGTCGGCATGATCAGAAGGCCAGACATAGATATAGATATAGATTTAGTTATAGATATATAGAAGATGACTGATTATAGAAAAAAAAAGAGAAGCTGCTGCTGCCGCTGCTGCAATGTGAATAATGCGTGGGATGATGATGAGTCTGGGCTGATGGTCTCCAAATCGACTGACAGGAGATGCTAATTAGGGGCAACACTTTATATGCCAATTGAATGTTTGCCAATGGGTCAATTAAGGAGACTAAGGGAGGGTGAGAGAGGGAGAGAGAGGAAGAGAAGTGGGATATAGTCTTTAACTAGAAGATATGCTTTGGCCCAAGTCGGAAAATGGATATGGAAACAAGAAGCGTCAATTTGATGTCGCTATATAATGCTAGCGCCAGCCAAGCAGCAGTTTTATACACACACACACACACACACGCAAACGGCATACATATATATACTATATATGTAGTGTATAGTATATGCATACAAACACATACATATATTCTTTTTCTTTCTTTCTAGATTTCATTTGTTGGGGCATTGCAAAAGGGGAGCCTTAGCTTTTCGCACACACACACACACACACACACACAAGTGCGCACGCTTTGCTTACACACAAATATATATATACATACATACGTATATATGTACATATGTAGCTGACTGCTGTTGCTGTCTATGTGACTCGTTGTATTTGTGTGCGAGTTTGTGTGTTTGTCTGTATGTTTATAACAGGCGGGTGCAGCGAACTAATTCAAGGCTGCATACCACACGCTATGGCAAAAATAAAGCTATCAATGTGTTTGTTGCTCTCCGGCCACTGAGTGAGCGCTCTGCTCTGCTCTGCTCTCACTGCCGTTTGCCAGAGTATATGCATGTTCGTGTGTGTCTGTATGTGTGTGCAAGACAAGTTCAGCAGCGCTAAACATTCAAAGCCAGCCAAAGTCGGTATTGCTGCTATTGGGTTTTGAAATGAAGTGAAGTGGAGGATGGTTGAAGGGTAGATGATGTTGGGTAGCTTGATGGGGTGGGGGGGGAGGGGTGGCCTGTTGTCCGCATCGCAGACTGTGACTGAGAATTTTGTAAGGTTGTATCATCGTCGCCGCTGACGTCGCTGCTGCTGCTACTATTGCCATTGTCGCTGCCGCGGACGCCGACGTTGCCGTCTCTGTTGACTTTGCCTTTTGTTTTCATTTTCTGCTGTTTTAAACGAGATGCGACTGCGACGGCGACGTAGTCAGTTGGTCGGCACACGCTCTAATGCAATCAAAAAGCTAAACGAACATCGAATAAACTGGAACTGGAACTGAACTGAACTGAACTTGCCGACTGGGCCGGTCCTCCTCCCTTCAATGCCAATCATTTTAAAGGGCTTAAACTAAAGCAAAACAAACACCCTATACCTTTACCTTTCTATTTAACAAAAAGTGTTCACTTAAGAACTTCCAACTGATATCCTCTATCTTTATTCATTTCAAACTATAACTGTTTCATGTGGGGGCCCAACTGTAAAATCTGTTTAACCACTCCTGTCCTGTGTCTTCTATTCATCTCAATTCGTTTCCCCCATTTGTTTTTCCCATTTTTGTTGTCTCTACCATTTCTCGTCTTTGGCCATTGCAAATTCCCATTCTGATTTCGCAGTTTTACTTGAATAATGGTAGAAAGGATGGGAATGGGGATGGGGGGGAGAGATGTAAGGGAGCGTAAACCAAGCTTCCTTTACTAACTGAGTAGAAAATAAAAGCAACAAACTTTTGCCACATTTCATTTTCATTGGCCAATATGAAGAGATGCATATGAAGAGAAAATCGTCATATATGTATGTATGTATGCATGGTACACATACATATACATGCATATGCATACATACATATATATATTTATATATATACATATGTATCTACATTTTTCCATCAAATCTCCTTTAGCCACCCGTTTCCCCTTTATCCTATTTCATTATTTTTTTTTCAGTTTCTTTTGCTTTCGTTGTTGTTGTCTATTTTGCATTTGCAGCATTGTTGTTATTGTAGTTGTTGTTGCAACATGTTGTTGCTGTTGTTTATATGGGGTGAAGGTGAAAATTTTGTTTGCAGCCGCAGCTTGTGGCCCCTTTTCGCTCTCTCTCTCTCTCGCTCTTTCCCTCTATGGCTAACGACAAACTGACAATGGGATGCCCCGTGACTACATACAAATAGATATATATATATATAGTTGATTGTTGTTATAAGTCGCTCTCTATATGTGTATTTATCTGTGTGTGTGTGTGGTGTTGCTGGTGTGTTAATGGGTTACAGTGCAATTAGGACAGTGTGTGCTTTTACAGATTGAATTCGATTAACTTATAATGAGCATCATGAACAGCAGCAACAGCAACAGCAACACAAATTGCCGATGTAAATCGTTTTAAGGCATATAACGAGAGTCTTGTTTTATAGATATGAAACAATTTCATATAATTTATAGTGTAAAACCCCAAGTTAACTATAGTTTACATTGAATTTTAACGTTTCTAATTATTTAATAATCACCCACACAGAGACAGACAGATAAATTTCAATTATCAGTCTAATATATATATATCTATAAATATATAAATATGATATAATAATTCTAGCTAAATCTATTGGTATTACATCAAGTAAAGGAAATTTTATTGGTATATTATTTAAACGTTTCTTATGAAAATTTTTTTATATTGCTTTAAAGGGCTTTTTCCAATATAGACAATTAAACATTTTCAATTATATAATCAAAACGTTATTCAACTTATCAATTATTCAATTTCATTATCGATTAATAATAAGGTAAGGTTAAAGCGATCGGTTTTCAACATTTAATATTAGGAAATCTATTCTTATTATAATATTGGAAATCTTTCGAATAATAACCTTAAGGTTCAATATTGTTAGATGTGAATAAGTAAGGTAAAAAATGAAGCCAGCAAGTCGTCCCTGTCGACATTGAGTATACCCTGTACCAACTAGTTACATACATATGTACATTAAATAAAGTCGAAGACAGTCAAAATCGCCATCAATTTCATACAAAATTCAGTTTAACATGGAGCAGCAACAGAGAACGCATGCTATCTCGCTCAATCTTGTCAGCCACAGTCGCCCTTGACATTTTTGAGTACAAAACGAATATGGGTATATCTCCGATGTTTATTGTCCGATTTTGGCCAGATGGTGCAGTTTGTCTATATAATTAGGTGTGCCAAGTAAGAATACGATATCTTTTATATGGCTTTAGTAATTCGTTTTTACTAAGATCCGGGGGCGGAAGTGGGCGTGGCAAAAATTTGAGATAAACTTGATCAGCCTATGCATTAGACGTATTTTTACACCAAATTTGGTAGATCTAGCTCCTATAGTCTCCGAGATCCAAGTGTTTATACAGACAGACATGGCTCAATCGACTCAGCTAGTGATGTTGATCAAGAATATGTACATATATATACTTTATGGAGTCCTTCTGCCTGTTAAATACATTTTAGCGACTTTAATATACCCTATTACCCTATGGGTACAGGGTATAAATAGTGTTCTTAGATAAATCAGCAATAATTTACATAAAAAATCACTTAAAATTTTCTTAAAAATCGGTAAAGGGAGATATTTATATGTATTTCTGACAGTGGATTATGGAAAGGCATAGAAAGAGATATCATCTTCCTAGCTATATATATAGTTTACCTATATTTCTATATCCATAGCATAACTTTTTCTATATTCTACACTCTTATATTTCCAAGTTTATAGTATAACTATTTCTATATTCTGTACTATTATACTCCCAACCTATATAGTATAACTTATTCTATATCTGTCATTTTATATTTCCAACTATTTTGTATACATATCTTATTTAATATCCATGGCCAGCTTTATATTTCTCAAACTTTTACAAATTTTCTTTCCTTTTTCTTTTTGCCATATAAAATATATGTTTGATTTTGCTAATTGTTCTCTTTTGGCTGACTAAGGCAACATTCTTCATCCATTGACTGAAAATTATAGAGAAATAAGCCAAGTTACAGAAAACCAATTAAACATTTTGGCATCCTTAAATTAAAAGAAACCGAACTTCAACCCAAATTGAGAATGAAAAATGTTGACAATAAGCCATTAATCAATTTGTTCTCTCTATTGACAAAATGGCGCAGATAATAATGACTTCATTTGCAATCACAAAAGACATGAACGAGGCTAAGGCGAGGCTCCTGCCAAAAATGAGAACAGCAGCAGCAACACCAGCAGCAGCAGCAGCAGCAACAGCAACAACAACAACTAAACGATATCCGTTAAAACTTGAACTCGGCGGTCAACCTGCCATGCGTGCAACAACAAAAATCACAAATTTAGATAAAAACATACACACAACAACAATAACAACAAATGCCAAACCAATCAACAAAATTGCAAAGTGCATTTAGCAGTGGCAACGTTTGGCACTCACAAATGTTGCCAGTGGATGAATGGGAGATGGCGAATGGGATATGAGAGAGAGATGGGGTATTGAGGTGGTACTAATGGTAGCGATAGCAGCAGGTTTGAGAGGTGAGAAGAGAAGTAGGGGGATTATATATGTATCGGTATTGTATAGGTTGGATTGGGGGTTTGGTTAGGGGTACTCAGTTGTCGGTTGGTGACAGTGACGTGCTCGCTCGGCGGCCTGCCTGGTTCGGTTCAGTTCGTTTGCTTTGCTGGCTGGCTGGCAATGGACAAATGAACGCCCCTGACATCGTTAGTTGTTGTTGTTAGTTATTGTTGTTGTTGCTGCTGCCACTGTTACTGCAATTGTTGTTTCAGTTGTAATTGTTGTTAGACGATTTGCTGGCCGGGGCACGCAGAAATCCTGATTTGGTTATAACAACGCACATTTCAGGCTAAATAACAACAACAACAACAACAACAACAACTGCAACAACAGCAACGACAACAAAGCAAAAAAAAAAAAAAAACCAACATGATTTGAAATTCAAATTGGCAATCCAAAATCTAAAACCAAAAGGCAGCCAAGAAATGCGTGCAACGAGCAAGCGTCGAATAGTTCTCCCATATAGCCATGAGGCATGGCTAGAAACAAGCACAGAGAACATGGCAAAATGGCAGTTGCAAAAAACAAAAAACAAAAACAAAAAACCAAAAAAAAAATCACAAAAATAATCAAATAAATAATCGAAACAAAATGTGTGCGAGTGTGCGTGTGTGTGCCAGGGATGGCAAATACATGTAAAAGTGTCACGAATCTTTTAAATTATTTGAAAATTCACTAAAAATTAAAGTAATTGAAAACCAATTGAAAGATTGAAAACCAAGTTGAATTGAAATGAAATGCCTTACATTTTCAATTTTACTTGGTTAATTGATGCTGATTGAAAATCAAATAAAATTGAACGAGACATGTACATACTCGTGTCTACTACATTTCGTTTTCAATTATCAATTTCAATGATCAATATTGAAAAGCATATTGAAAAGTTAGTTGAAAACCTTTTACAAATTGAATTTTGGTTGAATTGAATTTGTTTGAGTTGAACAGAAGATTGCCAGAAGATATGGAATATGATATGAGGATATATCTTTTCAAATATCTGAACAAAATTGTTTAATAATTGCCAGAAAATGTGGAACAAGATATAAGGAAATATCTTTACAAACTGATAATTCTCTTGAAGCATTTCGCAAGGACAAAGAATACTATTTGAATCCATAAATCGTTTTAGATATATATATTTGATATTTAGCTTAACTTTTTTTTATGTTTATCCATCCCTTAAAAGTGAGCGGTTGCGGACTAAAGCAGAAACTAACGCACTTTTTAAAAACTGCAAAAAGTGCAACTTGCGTCGCTTGGTCGTGTGTGGAACCCCTTGACATTAATAGCGAGTCGAGAAGTCAAACTCAAACTCAAAGTAGTAGCTCAAGAAGAGTAAAGGGGGGGGTGTAGATGGGTGGCGGAGGGAAAGGGGGAATTGGTATGGGGGAAAGGTGGCCGCAAAAGAACCTTGGACTAAAGCTGAACTCGCACAAAGTGAACAATCTTTGCCACATCAGCAGCAGCAGCAGCCAGTCGACGTCCGTCTCTATTCTGCGTGGCCCCGCCATCCCCTTAACCCTCAATATCATACCAAATTGCGTCTCTGTGGCGTTTGTCGGTAGCGTTGACGA
Source organism: Drosophila austrosaltans (assembly GCA_035045865.1). Taxonomy (NCBI): domain Eukaryota; kingdom Metazoa; phylum Arthropoda; class Insecta; order Diptera; family Drosophilidae; genus Drosophila; species Drosophila austrosaltans. The sequence continues at coordinate 4,953,571 of JAWNOQ010000211.1, forward strand.
CCGCTCGCAATGTCAACGGCATGCCTACAGACTAAAAACCGAGACCAAGCAATAGCAACAACAGCAGCAACAGCAACAACAACAACGACAACATGCCTAAGATGAGAGAAGTCTCAGTGATTGGGCTGAATTTGTTGCCGCAGACTCTGCCACATTTGCTATTGGCCAAAATAAAGAAAAAAGTAAAATAGAGAAGAAAAAAAAAAAGAGCCTTTTCCCTCGCATCCTTGAAAATTAAAGTTCAATGCTTGAACGGCGCTTGAACCCACCACAAACAGACACACGCACGCAAACACCGACACAGACACACACACACACACACACAAACAGGACGTCGCAGGACGTAGGATGTCTAGCGCCTGTCAGCCAACACCCGCCAATGCCACTACCTCCGACACCGCCAACAATGATTGCGCCCATTTACAGCCTGAACTTCAACGAACAAATTTTTCAAGTTCAAGGTTGCCGGAAAAACTCAAACCAAAATAAAAAGGGAAAATGAAACACAACCAGCCCAACCACCCACAAGAGGCGAGTCACATAAAACCAGTCTTTGTCTGCGGCACGCACACACCCGAAAAAAAACGTAACAAAAAAAAAGCAAAAAAAAAAAAAAAAACAACCCAGAGACGACACAAAAAAAAAAGGCCCAAAAAGTACATTTTTGGCAACGACTTGAAAAATACCCTCAAAAGGGTGAAAGTTATCCCGTGAGTGATCTAAGGATATGTAGAAAATGTTGCAAGCAGCAAAATATATAGTTAAGTGAAAGTCTAAAGAAACTGACAAAAACAATCTGCAAACAAGACTTTATCGATGACTCATTTGTTAAGTCTACAACAAAAGTTCTACATATGCCCTCGATTCCATCCTTCCTTCCTTCCTTCCCCTTCAATTGCCCTTGCTTTTATTGCTTTCGTTCTTGATATATATACGCTTTCGCAATGCCTTCCATTTGGTCTATATAACTCTCATCTTCTTGTGGTCACAGGGTATAAAAAATGGCCGACACTGTGTGACCCACCATTTTGTCTGTGTGAAAAGCCCAAACACCAATACAGCCATAGAAATGCGAATGAGCCAAAATGAACGTGGAAATGGAAAATATGATGATGGGTAAAGAGGGAGGATTAAGGAGTCAAGAAAATGGGCGGCAGACACCAGTATAAATATACGAAACATTTCCTACACACACAGAAAATACATTTCTTTTTTTTTTTCCTTTTCCAGCCGCCCAGCACCAAGGCAATATCCTTTTGACCTTGAGCTCGAAATTTCCACACGCAAAATTTATTGACCCGACACGACGTAGGACGTAGCAAGTAAGAGGAGCAGCAGCAGCAGCCAAGGTACTAACCAACCTAATGGGAAGGAGGGCTGGGAGGGTGGATGTGAAGTATGCGGCAGATTGGTATTTGTCTGACTTGGCTTCGTTTCGCATTCGTTGAAGGAAACATGAAAACCCGAAAAAAAAAAGCAAATGTATATATATACAACATGGCCGTCTAACGCCTCAGCTCCTCCCGCAGATCCGTCTGGCGAGGTTTTTTTTTTAGAAAAGGAAATAGGTGCCCGCAGAGTTGTGGGTGGCTAGGGGCTGTCTGTTGTGGTTCCCAGAACCAGATCCAGCCGTCGTCGTCGCCGCCGCTGCTGCTGCTGTTGCTGCTTGCTATTGCTGTCAGCGTCGACGTTGTCTGCCTTTCGTGTCAATAGACGTTTATTTGTCTGCCCTTCTCCATCCACAAGAGTCGAAACATACTCCACTTTCCCCTGTCCTTGAGTCGAGCATTTATATTTCAGTCACTGTGACTGAGCCTGGGCGTTGCCTTGCCATTTTTGTAGGGAGAACACCCAGTCGGGATTTAATAAACAAGTGACTGGCCTTTTTATTTCTTATAGTTAATGGTTGACAATTTTGTAGAAGGGACTCTCCTCTCTCTCTCTCTCTCTCTCTCTCTCTCTCTCTCTCTCTCTCGCACGGTTAGGGACGAGGAAAAACTGTGTAAACTTTTCTTCTTTGAATTGGAAATTTAATTAAATTATCACAAAATTGTTCGTAGACTGTAAAAGGGGCAAAGATTTCAAGAGATTTACAAGCAGATTAACCAAAAATATATATACATTGTATATTTGTATATAAAACATTTTCCTAACCATCAAGGACAAATTCAAATAAATTGAGAGTAAACCTTTGGCAGAATTAACCCAACTACTTAACCCAAAGTGTCAGAAACGATGGCTAAACCCAAAAATCAGTAATTTGATATAGAAAACTGTTCGATTACTTTAAGAAAAGTAATTGAAATTATTCAAATAGATTGCTAATCATTCAATAAATAATGAAATTTTAAACAATTTTAAAAGAAAATTTTCAATTGGCATTGGAACATGGAAAATATATTTCCGAAAATATGAAAATAGGGGGAAAAGGATACATTTTTAAGACAAAAAAAGGACTGATTGAGTTTAAGCCTTAAGAAATCTTTAAAGCTAGACAAGTCTAAGAATTAATCAAGTGAGTAATTGTAACTCCCTAGAAATATTTCATAAAGAAATCTTCGAAATACTTTCAAGATCAGAAAAAGTTGTAATTGACATTAAAGTATTTACCACAAAGGTTTACGAATTAATTGAACAATTTGAATTATAATATGATTCAATATTCTTAATAAGCCAATTTGGAGAATTCGATTAGATGTATCAAGAGAATATAAAGACAGATTTAGCACGATTATATAATCGTATCTGTTTTAGATTACTTTTATTCATAAAGTTTATCAATTATTTGTCATTATTGCATCAAAAATCTTCCTATAAAGATTATAAATAGTATTCATTCACTATTATATATGTAAAATGAAGATAAAACTGTGATTCACAGGACACACTGAATAAAACTTTAAGCCCGTGTGTCCTTTATTTAAACATCCAAGTAGTAAGAATTGAGCTTTTAAGCTCAAGCAATGTTTCTTACCAAGCAAACTTTTTGAGAAAATTTGCTTAGCTTTTCGTGCAAAAGCTCATTGAAAGCTTACATTCACAATAAGCTTTAAATCGTTTGAGTCACTGACTCTCAAACTGTAAAACGCCACCTATCGACTTATGTTTGCTCCTCGCAAACAGGCAATACAAATTTGAAAGCCCAAAAGTAGGCAATACAATCATTATAAAAAATATATAAAATTTCAAAGTTTACAAAATTTCCCCAACTATATAGATATGTTTATATTTGTATGTGTAGATAAAAAATTGGACTCACCATCAATTTTATCCAGCCGCTTGTCGATATTCAGACACTTGGACATTAACTTCTCTACTAGCAGGGGATTCGCTGCTGCGCTGGTCACAAAACGCGGCTCATCCGGATGCTGTTGTCCATTCCCAAGTAAGCCATATTCCAGCTTGGAGGTACAATCGCCAACATTTGGTCCATTATTGCTATTGTTGTTGTTGTTGTTGTTGATCAAATCACCACATAGAGCAGCCGCCGCTGCAATGGCCGCTGATGCTGATGCCGCAACCGCTGCCGAATTTGAGCCAAAGGCCAATAAGGCTTGGCCATTGTCATCACCCGTATCGGCCAGACTGGCACCCACCGTATCGACCAGACCCTGGGCACTAAGTTGGGCATTCTCTTTGGCTAAAAGATCATCACCGGCCACAACGGCAGCGGCAACACTGGCAAAATCATCAGCCACCACATCGGCGGCAGTAATGACATTGTTGTTATTCTCCTCCTAGGAAATATACATATATTTGTATATAAAGAAAGAGAGATAGAGAGAGAGAAAGAAAAGGGAGAAAAAGTGGTAAAAAAAAAGAAAGAGAACCGAAAACAAATTGAAAAAAAAAGTTGGGAAGAAAAAGAGCAAATAGAAACGAAAAATGAATGATGTATCAATTGGAAAATTTCCTTTCCTTTCCTTTTTTTTCTTATTTTTTTTTTTCTTTTTTTTTATGGGAAAGTGTTTGTTTTTTCATTTTCTTTTTTCTTTTCATAGATAGAGTTTTGAAAACTTCTCTGTTCTCTTGGCGGATGTACATTTTCGACTTTAACCTCAACGGTGGCCAAATCCGATAGCAGACTTTCGATTTCGAAACTGCTTTCAGAAAATTGACGAAATAGCTCATCAGATGAATCACTGCCGCATAATGGTTCCACAACCACATTCACATTGCGAGCTGCCGAACCATTCAGTTCACCAGTGAGACCAGTTCCATTGACACCGCCAGACGATGAACCGACACCAACACCGCCCACAACTCCTGATCCACCACCGCCTCCGCCGCCGACGCCGCCTCCTACTAATGCTGCCTGTTGTGGATTATTTGGATTGCCAGCTGATTGTATTGTTGCATTGATATTTTCTCCATTGACTGTTGAATCATCCTAGAAATTGGAAATCTCATTATAGATGGATGGTAAAGAAGATAGAAAGGATAAAATCGAGTTCGTTTGAAGATCAAAGGATCGTTAAAGGTTAAAGTCTTTCTGTTTACTCACTGCTATGCATGTTGCCAAATCTAGACCACCAACAAGACGACCATCATTATCCGGACACCAGAGCAGTGCGTCATCGATAAATGGCATCGCTGATAGGGCAAAGCCTGCACTGCAAATACTGTTAACTGCCAGCGTGTAGCCGTTTCCTCTAGCCCTTGGTTAATTAAAAAAAATTACAAAAAAAAAAACGCGTATCCTGGTAACCCAAATGAAACTTTGTTTGGGTTCTTCAAATTGAAAACTTCTTTCTTCTGTTTCTGTTTTTTTTTGTTTGTTATCACACTTTTTGTTGTTTTTTAACAATTGTGGTTGTGTTTTTTTTTTATTTTTGATTTTTCACACAAAATTTTATCATAAGATTTTCGGTTTTTTGTTAGTTTTTTAGGCACTTGTTCTTTTGTTTAATGAGACGGTTTTGGTTTGGTTTACAATATTCTATATAAAATTTATATTTATGTATATAAAAAAAAATTTGCTTTTTGTTATATTCTTTTAGTCTTATTTCGATTTGGACGTTGCAGGAGAGTAGAACGCGCTTGTAACGAATTCTCTCCACTAGGCGTATACTTGATTTCCGTTGTTAATATGAAAAGTGTAAAAGTTTTCGTTTCCGTTTTATATAGTTGACAAAAGTTTTGGCTTAGTTTAAAAAACAAAAAGGTCAAGTCTTGGAGTCTGCAAATAGAAAAGTAGAAAAAAAATAAAAACAAATAAATAAAGCAAAAAATGTTTACTAGTTCAAGTTGATAAGATTACCAAGGATATATGCAATTCTTTAAACAAATGTGCTAAGAAACTAAAGTAATGAAGAAATCTGAAAATTTTAAAAGTACTTTTCATGTTGCCTTCTCTCATTATTTGATCCTTTACTCTCTCCCTCTCTTAAGTTCAATTTCCGGTATGGCTAATCTAAATAATTTCTATAAATAATGCATTAGCTATTGTTTAAATATATATATATTCGTATATTCAATGCAAATCGAAAAACAAATTCATATTAAATTTATTAAGAAAATGTCGATAAAAACAATTGAGGCATTGCAATTGGCAATTTGATGCAGAAAAACCCAAATGGAAATTTTCTTCAAGGAGGTGCATCTGCATTTCAACAATGCGCCACCATCATTATCATTATCCCAACATGATGATCGGGCAATTAATATATATATACAACCAAAAAATAAAGTAAATAACAAAAAAAAAAGAAGATAAATAAATGTAGAAAGTCGTCTTGTTGCATTGTTTCAATTTTTGTTTTGTGGCTTCCGGTTATAACTAATTTTCAGTTGAATCAAAGTCTGTTTTTCATTTTTTTTCTTTTTTTATTATTATTTTTCTTTTCTGTCTTCTTTCTTTTGCCTTTTCTTGTTGTTGTTGTTGTTTGTTAAAGTTCAATAACATTAGAAATTACGAATTACAACATAAAATGCACACACACATACATACATAAACAATATACATATATGTATACATAGTATATCTATATAATACACAAACAAATAGTTGGGTTAGAGCCCTGCAGTAAGAAAATGTAAGGAAAAACTATAAACAACAGCTGCAAGAAAAAAAAAAAAATAAAAGACGAGCGAATGATTGAACAAAAGGAAAAACCAAAAGAAACTTGGAAAATGCTTTTTACATAACATGTTATTGAACTGCATGCAAAGCAATACCAAACAGCAACAACAACAACAACAACAACAACAACTGCTGCTGCTGCTGCTGCAACAAGAGCAACAAGTTTTCCACTCGCCAAATTCATTATAAGTGAAAGTCTAAAAACAACAACCACACGAAAAAAAAAAAAAAAACTGCAGAAAAAGTTCGTTAACATTGAACTACGAAACGAAGCGAGGCGGAATACGAAAAATTGCAAGCAAACTTGAAAGCAAACTGCAGGCAAACTCAAAACTAGAGAGTTAGAGACAAAGATAGACATATACACAATACAGTATGTGTGTGTGTGTGTGTGTGTGTGTGTGTGTGTGTGAGAGGGAGAGAGAGAGAGTCTGCGACATTACAACATTTTGCTATTGCCTGGCACCCGCGCCCTGCTGCACACTGGAACAATTCGCTTCAAAAAGCCAAAACAAAAAAATAATTGGCAATCAGAAGAGTGCCATAATTAGATTCTATTTAAAAGTAATTTTCCTTCCACAACGGATGATATATTTCTATTAAAGGAAAATCCATGATCGAAAGGATAAATGTTATAATCTCAAAGGCATTAACTACTACTAGATACTACTAGATATTTAAACTGCATTCATGAATATAAAACGTATAGTCTGGTAACTCCTTTAGCTTTCGCTTATTTATACCTCTAACTCTCTCATTCTGCGTCTGTAAGCTCAACTTGAAAATGTTAAGAAAATGTTAATTAAAAGAAACGCTTGGTACGAGTCAGAACGACACTATAAATTGAATAAAGAAATCCAAATAGGATTATCCAGAAAATTTCAAGTTTATCTTGCACAATTTTTCAAATTTACTGCTATAAAAATTGAATAACTATCTGTAACTAGCGCTTTATGAAGAACTTTCGATCAAATAAAAGCGTTAGATATGACAGACATATGTAATAGTCAGATGGGATTCTAACATAGCTGTAAGGCAATGTTAAATCAAGCTAATAAAGATTTAACTAGATGGGATTAGCTTTTCTTGTGGCAAAGAAAGAAGAAATCAATGTCTAATAAACTCTAACATAGTCACATATAGTAAACTTCTATATACTAAAGTTCTTCGTATAATGAATTTATTTCAAAGACACAGCTTTCTCATACTATTTTCAGTTTATACATTTTAATTTTTATATAGTAAAGTTCCTACAGATTGTAAACACACAAAAGTATATTCGATTTTACTTTAATAATATATAAACTATAATATAATATCTAATTGATATGATAGATCTGCTCCTTTCTGTAGCTCTTTAATAAGTCTTTCAAGAAACTACAAAAATTTTAAATAATATATATATATATACTAACTATTATAATCAATCGGTTTTTCAGAATATTTCGAGTTAGTTTTCATTGGTATACAAACTGTCAGATAAGATAGAGCAGATTCAGTTAAGGAATCTTTCTGTTGATCTACTCAATCAACAGTTTAAAGTTTCTCTTTAGTATCTATTTATCTATTAAATAAATTTGTATTAAATTTCTTCTTTTTTTTCTTATATTTGCAAAGATTATCTCTAAATTCTTCTTCACTGTGCGGCACGTCATCATCAACATCATCATCATCATCATCTCTCAATCGTTTCGGTTTGGCCTGTTGCATTTGCGCTTTGGTTTTTCCATGTTGATGCGCAATGCTGCGCGGAAAACTTGTTTTTCATTATTCAATACAAGCAGCAGCAGCAGCAGCAGCTGCGGCTGCGGCAGAGGCAACAGCGGCGGGCAACGTCTATTTCACTTTTCTGCCTGGTCAACAAGCAAAAGCAAGTTCAACTTGAAAAGAAAATGCTGCAGAGGAAAAACCTTCAGCACCATTTCTTGTTGCAGTAGTTGTTTTTGCTGTTGCTGCTGCTGCTGTTGTTGTTGTTGTTGTTGTTTTCGCTTGGCGCCAGTTGTGGCAAAATTATAATTAGACATTTGCCCGATCAGCGTTTATGCAAAATATTGGGTACATCTTTGCTGGTTGGAAATGCAAACTATAATAATATTACATATCTTTCTTTCTTTCTATCTTTCGATTCATTCTGCCTGCATAGTTTTATTTTCTTTTGCCTTTTTCTTCTTGCATTTCTAATCACAGTGTAACAGTGCGTATACGCAATCTTTGATTAAACTGAAGCATCAATTGCAATGATAGATCATTTCTATGATTATTTTTTCTCCATCTATATAATTGTGTGTGTGTGTGTGTGTGTGTGTGTTTATAAAGTTAGTTCAACTTCCTGGTATTTGCCTACTTGCCACTGGCTAGCAATGAAAATTCTTGATTTGGGTGCGGTTCACTGAGTGAGTGTGATTAAAAGTGTTTACTTTGTAAGTCCATTCGAAAGCTGACGAAAAGCTTCATTGCAAATCGAAATTGCAATCCCAATAACCATAAACTATATAAATATAACTAAACGAATTTATACAAGTTATTTAGTGTAAAACACAAAACACAAAACACACACACACAGGCACATTTACATTAATTAGTTTCAGGGGCATGGATGAGAGAAAACGCTTAATTAATAATTAAATTCTATATATTCTAAATGATGATTCAATTGTGAAACAAACAGGGAAATCATTAACACATAGATTAATCTGCTATATAATATATATATATATTTGTTAGTTTAAGTTTAAAGATTTATAATTGATCCAGGAGCTATAACTAATGTAGATATTACATATCATATCGATAATAGTTTTGCAATGAAAAGTTGCCAGGATCCTAAACTATATAAATAATAAAAGACTAAAAATTTCAAACTGACCAATTTCTAATTATTTACAACTCTTTTTTTTTTGTTTTTTTGTGCTATAGCATATAGAAAGAGTTTTCTTAACTTTCCAGTAGTTCAAATATGATTCAACTGTCGTCTAAGAAACAATTTTGCCAGCGACTACTTTGCTTTTAGATTTTGAATTTTTGCAACTTTTATTCGACAATTTAAAATAAAAAACTTTCATAAATTAGTTAAAATTCTACAAAAATCTTAAAAATAAAGTACAAAGTTTTGGAAAATTTAAACGTTTAGCAAATTTCGCGAATTGTTTGCTTTAGATTTTGTCCAATTTTGAGATATGAGCTCACAATTAGATAGATGATCTAACGAACCAAAACAAGTTTTGGTAAATCAAAAAATTCATAACTAAATAATATTACAAAACAAATTTGATAAACAATATTTTGATAAATCTGTTAAAAAGGGAGAAAAAGAAAAACATTTCGAAACTAAACTAATTCAAATATATTTTGGCTAAAACTTTTCTATCGATAACCAATTCAAATATATTTCGACTTAAACTTTGTTAAATTTTTAATAAATTAAATTTTAACTAATGACGCTGTTCAAGAATGCATATATATATATATATATAGTAGGAAGGAAGAATCTTTCTAAAAATTTGTTCAATTTGGAACTCACCTTTCCGTTATATTTGTTGTTATCCTTGTTGGGATTTCCTTGACGTGTTTCTAATTTATATGGATAGATTTCTATTTCACGTTTTTGGCCGCTAAAATCGTTGCTGAATGTGTTGTTGTTGTATATATATATATAGATGTATATGTATATATAGATATTTTTCTGATCACTTATGTATATTTACTTAGATAATGTTCGGTATTTGTTTAACTTGTCTTGGTTGAATTATTATCCATAAGGCAGTGTAAAGTTATCAAAAAATTGCTGTTTTTTGATTTGAGTTACTTCATTTGTTGCACGACGTTGCTGGTGCAAGCTCTTCACTTGCCACTTATTGTGGCAGTTCTTATTGTTGTTATAATTATTACTGTTAATTGTACTTTGAAGCGCTTCTAAGCGCATTTTAGTTTATTTTGTTGCAATTGTTTATATTGTTTGATTTTGTTGCACTTGTTGTCACTTGATATGAATATATGAATTATTGGGATTATTTTTTGGGGGGGATTGGGAGCGGGACAATATATAAGATGTCACGCTTTAACACAATTAATTGCTAATTTTATTTTACAATGTATGCGATAGATATATAAAGTTTTATCCCCATTAACAGCATCGGCCAAATTTGCATGTGTTCCCAGTTTTTTGCTTTGGCCACGCATTTATGTTGTTTGATGGTGCGCAAAGGCATTTGGCTGGCCAATGGCAGTGGAACGCAACGCAACGCAAAGCAACGCGCTTTCCCCCTTGTGTTTGGATTTGGGTTTGGGTTTGGGTTTGGAGAAGGTTCAGTTCAGTTCACCTTCCCTCCCCTTTCGCCTTGTCTTTTCCTCTAACTATGTTGGATTGCTGTGCGGCATCTGTAATAAGAAGAGTACAAAATAATTATAATCAATATAAATATTTAACCAAAAGACAACAAAATAAGAAAAGAAAGAGAGAGAGATAGAGAGAGAGAGAGAGAGATAGTAAAGAAGAAAAAGAAGCTTAAATCTCGTTGCTGCTGCATATGTTTTGAATTGACATTGAGAACCGGTTGATAAATTTCGAGATCGAAGAATTGGCCGGATTTGATGGTTTTTTTTTTTTTGGTCTCGGATCAATCGAAATTTCAAATTGTCTAGGAAACACTTTAAAGTTTAATAGTAAATTAAATTTTAAATTATTTTTGTCGTCTAGCAAATATTAAGGCAGGATTATCATTAACCGAATTTTCCATACACTGCAAAATATGCAACTAGCTAATTTTGTTTGACTTCAAAAAATTTGAATAGGTATTCCTAGAAATAAGAATAAGGAATAGGAATAAGAACATAACAAGAATGGTCCTAAAAGTAGGCAATGGAAATATGTATATACAAGGACAATAGATAATGTTGCTAAACGAATAAAGAATATGAAAGCTAGATCTATGGATTATGCATATATTAGAGATGGATATCTATACATTCAGCTTTAGATATATACATTTAGGTATATATTATGATCTATCTATATATTATTTCATTAATTTCAACAATTATTCTTTGTTGTTAACACAAAAGAAACTTAATTCAAGAACTCCACAAAAATGTATTTTTGTATTGTCTGTATTGAAAAGCTTTTAGTTTTTTTTTTTCTAGCCAGTCAGTGAGACAGTCAGTCAATTAGCTGCCATGCAAGTCATGGAAGAGCTTTTTTCTATCAATTTTTAACGAAAAGCTACGGAAAATGCGTTTAGCTGGGAGTTAAATGAGCTAAGTAGCATTTGTTATATAGAATTGAACGAAGGGTTTTACCTTCGGATATAGAGAGAGAGAGAGGGAGAAGGAGTTAAAGAGCCAGAGAGAGAGAGAGAGAGAGATACAGATAAGGGGAGCTAGTAAGAGAGAGAGAGGGAGAGATAAGGAGAGCGCATAGACAAGTGCGCCGGCGTCTTTGACTACTTTGTAGGTGCTGGCTGACTGTTGTTGCTCATTTGCTGCGTAAATATTAAATGTTGTTGCTATTGTTGTTGTTGGCTATGTTAGCTTTTGCACCATTGTTGTTGTTGCTAGTTTTAAGTATTTATACGCTCATATATCTGTCTGTGTGTGTGTGTGCATTGTGACCTTCTCACACTGTCATGGCTACGTATAAACATGAAAAAAAAAAATAAAAAAGCTTTCGTTTTATAATTTGTATGCAGCTCTCAATGCGTGTGTGAGTTTCCCTCTCTATCTCTCTCTCTCTATCTCCCATCCACTGTATGTGTGTGTGTGTGTGTGTGCGTAAAGAACATAAGCGACTCGTGCTTAAATATCAGCAACAACAACAACAACAGCAGCAACAGCATTTTATTTCATTGAACAAAATATTATGAACGTTCCGCTCAAGATCGCAGTTGTATGGTTGTTGTTGTTGCTTTTGTTGCTTTAAAAGGCTAACAAAGTTAACAACAAATTCAAAGATACTTCCGATTTCGATTGGAAAAGCTTTTGTTTTAAGCGTGTGGCAAAGATGACAGAATTGGTATTTATTCATATACAGATAACTATTGTACATATATATAAAGATATACATATATATATATATACATTATAAATTTGCATATATCGTAGATTTGGCAAGGTCATCATAAAAGATTTCTATGCTAGTTTTCAGTTTCTTTTATGGAAGAAGAAGTAAGATCATTTGAGTACTCTATTTGCCAGAGAGAGCATATGCATTATGTCATCCCTCAAACAATTCAAATTCAAATCGATTCAATATAACAAGTCTTTCCAATATTATATATATTATATTGTAAACTGTTTTCAAAAGGAATATAGTTTTGTTTTATTCTTTTTTAGAAATAATCTCTTAATTTCAATAGCCAACAGATTAAATTAGCACAACAAACAACAAAAAAAATAGCAAATTTAGCAAGTGGGCAAATTTTAACCTTCCTTCCCATTTTAGTTTAGTTTTTTTTTTTCTGTGTTGTAACCGCAAAGCTTTTAGTTTTTGTTATTGTTGTTGCTGTTGTAACCTTCTTTTTCTATTCGATTCAAGTTTAAGGTCAAATATATTTGAGGGCCACCAAGCCAAGTCCCAGCCCCAGCCCCAGCCCCAGCCCCAACGTTAGCCCCTTGAGGTCTAGACTATGATAGTTGCTAATGCTGCTAATGGTTGATGTACAGTGAGAGAGAGAGAGAGAGAGAGAGAGAGAGAAAGAGGGGAGGGAGGCTATGCGAAGGGCATAACAAATGTTATAGAAATATGACTGTTTAGTTTATAGATTTTTTTTTTCTTTCTTGTTTTTCTCATCTCTTTATTTTTTATTTTTGCTTTCTTTCTTTTCTTAATTTACTAGTTTATATTTGTTACCATGCATCAAGTTAGTTCGATTTAACGGTACACGTATGCTATAAAGCAAACAGTGTGACAAATTATCTGATTCTATATACATACACGTATACATATATATATATATATGTACATGGACTCTACTTGTTTGATCAGCTCTGAAATCTGTTGACAAAGAGCTTACAGAAAATACAAACTTTATCAATGTTGTAAAATGTAGCGAGATAAGTAGATCAAAAAAGAATTCCGATTTTGATAAGAATCACAAAAAAAAAAAAAACAAAACAAAATAAATAAATATGCAAATATTTTAACTTTGCTATAACTAACTAACTAAATGCAAAAATTTTCAGCATGACTGTAGAACTATTTATATAGAGCATATCAAGGGCAAATTGGAACAATTCCTACCAAATATTATAAATAAAAATATTTAAAATTTCAAAAATATTCAAAAGTCTTTGAATTTTGCTTAAATATGGCCACAATTATGTTTTTGTTATTTCTTTAATGTAGTTTAAAAATCAGGGTCATATAAAATTTTATGAACCTTTTGACAAGATTTCAGTTTTTGCATGTCTTTCGTATAAAATTCTTTGTTAAAAATTCAAATATTAAATCGAAAGGAAATATATACATATATATATACAATGTATAGGCTATAAAACATTTAAACAAATGTTGGAAAAGAAAAAGAATCGCCATAAATATAAAATAACTGACATTTTTAAAACTTGGAGGAGAAGAGGCGCCACTGGGCTGAGATGAGATGAGATGAGCTGAGCTAGATATGCTGCCCCTGACTTCCTCTTTATGTGTCACTACGAAATACATGAAAAAAAAACAACAACAATTTCCCATTCAAAATTTCAATAACGTTTTCTTGTCAAGGTCAATATCACTCATACGTCAGGTGGGCCTATCGTATTGATTTAAAGAAGTTTGCTAATTGAATTTGAAATAAACGTGAAATGAAAAAAAAAAAAAAAGAAAAACAAAATCAAATATTTTAAATATATATAAAATGCCCTTAAAAATCAATTACATTCCATCAGCATGATTATCATTAATTATGGAATTTAGTTTACGCCATACAGGACGTATGTGTAATATAGTTTTGAAGAGATACACACACACACACGCACGCACACATTTTGATAGACAGATAGATAGAATCAGAATGAAGAAGGTTAACAATGATGATCATGTTGATGAGGCCTTCATAAAAACTATACCCTAAACTAACTCTATAACAAAGAACAACATGAGCGGCAGCAGCAACAACAACAACAACAATAACAATAGCAAAACATGGCAACAAAAACGAGGCTAAAATGCATTCTAATTAACCATAAAATTCATATGTTAAAAACAATGTTAAATGGATAAATGGAAAATTTATTCACTGCCCATAAAAAGTATGATTTCAAGAAATTGAGAGACACAAAGAGATAGAGATAGAGATAGAGAGAGAGAGAGACACACGAGACATCGGCATAGACATAGATATATCATGCCATATAATATGCATAGGAGAAACAAAAAAAAAAAAAAACACTTGAGTTGAGCTGCTGACGCGCCTATTGTTCTTGCTACTTTGTCGTTGTTGCTCGCTGCTGCTGCTGCTGCTGCCTGCTAAACTGTAAATTTAAAATAAAATATTATAAAAAAAAAAAACAAATAATAACAACAAGAAAAAAAAACAACATACTCAGCATATTTTATATTCTGGCATCGAATTTCGTTTACCCTTACCCTTATAGCAGATAGTTAAATGAATTGCATTAGAATAAATAACTCCAATTAAAGTCTACAAATGTACTTTAAATATTCTTTTTAATTAGTTTGCTTTGCTCCTGGGCAAACTACAACAAAAGTCTATTGAAAATTTTTAATTTTAGATATGAAAAACATTTTTAAACATAACTTAAAAACAAATTTTTAAACTAGACTTGAAAATCTTTAAAAAGCTTTAACTTTGGCTTGTTCAATAAATTTTTTAAATCAGTTAAAAAAGTTGTAGAAATATGTACAAAAGTGGTGCAACAATGTTTGCCTTATAATTTTCCCATATTTTACAGATTAAAAAAAAAAAAAAGTTAAAAAGGAAATTTTATAATATTAATACTCCATTTATAGATGGTAATATAATTACAACTATTCAAACCCTTCACAAATTATTCACAACATAGCAATATTATTTTTACATATTTTCTACCGTTTTTAAATTAGCTTTAAAAAAAGTCTTTCTAAAGTTATTGTGTTAATTAGTCTCAAATATTTTAACAGAGAAGCAAGATTTATTGGGTGTTTTGTCACCGAATGAGTTTACCCTTTCAATAAGGGTATCGAAAGATATAATAGTAATAATAGTCAAGCGCTACTAAGCATAGACAAAAATAGAAATAATAATAGAAAAAAAAAAAGAAGCAAAAGGCATATCTTACCTACTACGAAAAATTTATGTGTGTTTGTATGTCTGTCTGTCTGTCTGTCGCACATTTAGCCAAAGCAAGTGCATGTTTGTGTGTGTGTTAGGTGTGTTTGTGTGAGTGTGTGTTTGTGTATAAAATACGCAACCTTCAAAAAAAATCTAACAAAGCAAACTTGTTCAATAGTCATATGCGTATCAGGAAGTCAACATTTCAAGGATTGACTCATTGAAAAAGTCGAATGCGACGACGGCAACACAAACAAGTTAGGCACACGGATACACACACATACATACGCATACACTGAAAGAGAGATAAACTTTGAAAAGCCCGCCCGGCAAAATGCAATGTAAAGAAATGTATTTACAATAAAGCACAGAGAGAGAGAGAGAGAGAGAGCAGCGTGAATTGCCCAAAAGAGATCACTTGCAATTGCATTTTGTTGCTCTCTCAAAAAAACATACAGTCTCTTTCTGTCTCACCATCTCTCTCTCTCTCTTAGTATGCATATCCGTTGCAGAGAGCGAGCTTTTCATGAATTGCAAGTGCATGTATGTGTGAGACATTTTGCGGCTTTTCTCTTCTTATTATTTGATTGGTTTCTCTTACAACACGCTCTGATTTCATTCAACATTCGGGCATTTGTTGTTTTTACTATTCTTCTTTCTTTTTTTTTTTTTTGTTACTGGCCAATTGTTTAACAAAAAGTGCAAATACCGCAAAATGATGTTGCTTGTGTGCTTTGCTGTTGCTGTTGCTGTTGCTACTCCAGCTGCTGCGTCAGTGCCACGCGTGGCGAAGGCAACACAATTTTACTTTTCATTGTGAAATGATTTTAAAAAATAAAAGTTAGCAACTGCTGCGAGGTAATCGGCAATATTGGCTAAGAACTTTGTATATTGGCAGATAAATTTGGAACAGTTTTCAAACGAAAACAAACGGTGGACTATGTGATCTCTGATGTAGATGAAGGGTTCAATGCCTCATTGTTGCAAGGCAAACCGAAAAACAAAAACCAATCAGTTGCACTGCAGTATTGAAATGTGTAACGGTACTTTTATCGTATTTTCATATCGATAACACATTTTGAGAATTTTTTTTTCGTTTTCGTTTGAATGCAACGGAAATCGATTTCGTTACCAATATCGACTCCGTCATGGCACTTAGCACGCTTTAAAGGTTAAATTGCGGTTATTCAACGTTGAATATGTTTTATTTTTTTTCATTTTGCATAGCATGAGTAACCGTATACACATATGTATTTGTATATATTGGGCTACTGGTATAACGGTTAACTAACATTTTTTCTGCTATCAAACGTATCATCAGAGTCCAAAGCTTTTGGTATAATTGTTAACATACATTTGGCTTATGCAACAACAATTGCAACTGCATTCCCTGAAAAAGTTTTCATTTGTTGGCTTTAGTTATGCACACACACACACACACACACATACATACATAGAAAGATACTTCTTTTTTAGATAGTTTATTTAATCAATCAAGTCACATTATTTAATGCTCTCGAAGTCAAATTTCCTTCAACTGTTCGTTGCCTTCAACCTGCCTTTACAAAAACCATACAAAACCTTCAATAACTCAGGTTCAATGCACACCTGGCCGAAACCGAAAACTGTATTTTTGTTGTAGTTGTTGTTGTTCATGTTTTGTTTTTTTGGTAGCTTACTCTTCATCTACTCTGTCAATAGCGATAACTCCTTCAATTCCCTTACTCACTCACTCATTCACTCGCACACACACACACACAGAGATATAAGCGTACGCACACTCACACATTAATCTCTTTCAATTGAAATGCGCGTTGTCGTTGATCGCAATGGAAGGTCGTTGCATTAAAGAGTTTAATGACCAAGGAAACTTTTTGCCGAAATATGAAACAAAAGCGAGTAACAGCAACAACAACAATAACAACAACAACAACAACTAGAGACGCTGCGTAAACTGCAAGCAACGACAACAACAACTCGCAGCCACAGCGCCCACAACTTACGCCTCCAGCGTGCATCGTCTCACCACCGCCCGTCCGTCCGCCCGGTTGCTCGCTCGCCTCCGCCACCGCCGTCGTGTACTCCTTTCATGGCAACAACACTTGAGAAAGGTCAACGAACAACATTGCCTCGTCGGTCAAAAGCAGAGTTCACACGAACACTCACACACTTGTATATTGCTCACACACTTACACGAATGAGCGCAGCGAAGAGCAGCGCGCCAGCAGCAGCAGCAGCGGCAGCGCAAAAAATATCCAACGGGCTGGCAAAAATTTTTGTGTTTTGCTTTTGCTTTCGCGTCGAGTGAAGTGAAATGAGCGAATGGAGAGTGTAAGTGGTGAGTGAGAGCTTGCAGACCGATACGATATACGATCGAATTTGATACGTTCGGGGATCGAATCGGATTGGATGGAATCAAATCGGGATGTGTATCAGTTTTGGGGAATGCCAAAAATTCATTGAACAATTTTTTTTTTTTTTTTTTTATTTAAATGATGTGAAAGCAAATGAAAGGAGTTTTGAAAATAATTCATTAAAATAATTTCTCCGCCTTTCAATATACATTACATACAAAGTTTTCTGAATTCTTCAGAAGTTATATCTTATATGTATATATTATTAACTAGGTAAAGTTATTGTAATATCGTTTTAAATGTGATTTAATAAATATCTATAAAACTATAGAAATTATCATTATTCAAATGAAACAGTATTCAAATTTTACAAATGTTTTCAAACATAAGATAATTACCCATATTAATGATTTTTTTTATATTTTTTACATTTTAATCTTAAACAGATATTTTTGTTTAAAAATGTTCTATAATAAAAAAAAATAATATATATGTATATTTATTTATGTACGTTTCTATATATTTTCGAGAATCAACACAATATTCTGAAACGTAATAGACCTAAAACTATGCTATAGAAATTTAATTGAATTTCTGATGTTGCAAGAGAGACCCGGAAAAGAATTGAGATCTCGTGATGAGATTTCAATTTTGAACTGGCCAAAAAGTTGATGGCTGCCCCTCCCGTTTTATCCATGATATTTTTGTATGATTCATATATAGCTCTGGCGAGAGAGTAATTAATAATTTATTAATTGTTAGTCACATTTAAGCTATTTTGTTGTTGTTGCTGATGCTGCTGATGCTGTTGCCGTTTGTTTCATGTAAAAGCCCATGCGTAACAAGGCAGTGACGCCTACGCCTACGTAGACGCTGGCGTTGACGCAACGTTCGCCGTTCGCCCCATTCGCATTCATATTCATTCACTTTTGTTTTTTTTTCTCCCTCTCTCTCTTTCTCTCTTTCTCTCTTTTTGTTTTTTTTTTTTTTTTGTGTTTGTAAGCTGCGCCGAGATCAACGCACTTTGTGTTGATCCCACGAAACAATTTGCCGTTTAATGCACCCAAAAAAAAAAAAAAAAAAATACAGGAGAAAAAAATGTGTATAGAAATACAACAAAAATGCAATTCAAATGCAGTCAGCAGCGAGAAATTGAGTTCAAAAAAAAAAAAAAAGAAAAACAAATAAATAAAGGAAAAAAATTTGTGATTGAGTAACGAATTTTTATTTTGGTTTTGTGTTTTTCTCTCTTTGGAGGATTTCACTTTTTCAGCCAAGAAAACGGCATCTATTTAGATTTTATTTAAATAATTTTCACTTTATAAATAAATTCAATAAAAAAAAAAGAAAATTAACAAATACAATCGACAGCGACGCCAGCAGAAGCAGCAGCAGCAGCAATAACAACTGCAGCGGCAGCAAGTTTTGTCATTGAACGCAGCAAAAAAAACAAAAAAAAAACATAAGCAATAAATTGCAGATGAATCAAAGAAGCGACTTTAAATTACCCTTTAATTATATTTTGTATCTATTTCAATTAACTAATCTACAAATCTTCTTATCTGTTTCTTTTAATAGATAGATAATCAAAATCTATTAAGTATTCAATTATATAGATAATCTGCATTCACATCGAATATGCATAATTTTAAATGCATATTTAATTGATATACCCTTTGACTTCTTACGATTAGAGGGTGTAATAAAGTAAAATATGGCAGACAACGAAAGTTGCAAGCAAAAGACATTGAAAAAATTACGTTTGCCGAAAAAAATGACCAACAACAATAACAACAAAAACAGCAACAAAAAAAATGCCTAACATGAAAAACTGCAGATAAGCCCAAAAAATAAAAAGAAAAAAAAAATACAGCTAAAGCAAAATGTGTCGACAAAATTCCTTTCGGACCAAGCAATAGGAGTAGGAGTAGAAGGAAGAGAAGGTGGTGCAGATGGAGGTGGAGGCGGAGCTGGAGTTGAAGATCGAGGATGAGGATGCATTGCAGCACTTGGCTCTTTGGCCAGTCGACTCTCTGGGCCTTCAGGTACTAAACTCGTTTGAAAGTTGCAATTGGCGATAAGGCAAAGTTGCTGCTGATGCTGATGCTGTTGCAGTTGCAGTTGCTGGCAATAATGTAATTTCATTTCTCTTCTTTTTCCTTTTTACTTTTTTTCTTTTTTTTTTTTTTTGGAAATTATGGATTACAGAGTAAGAAAGAGAGGGAGAGAGGCTGAGTAGAGATCGGGCACAATTATAATCAAAGAATCCAAGAATTTCGGTTGAAAATTTTCCCGGAAAAGGAATGTTTATTTATTTTTTGAAAGCGTAGAATTTTATACAACTCCCAGAACAAGTAACAAAGTAGGGAATATATATAGTATGTATGTATATAATATATATATAATCTGTAATATATATAATGTAATATATACATATAATCTGTAATAGAGCTAAATCCCTTTACAATTTTTGAAAAAAAATTTCAGAAAATCTTCGAAATCTCTGACTCACATAAATATATTGAACTTGAGTGCTAAAAACTGTGACAACATATTCTCCCTAGTTGTAATGTCGCAAGTTCAATCGATTTGAAATTTTGCCAAGCGAAAGTTGCATCAGTTCACAATTAGATTCTGATCATTTTTGCCCAAAAAGGCTTTTAAGAGGAATATATACAGATAGATATATGTAAATATGTAACTTCTTTTTTTTTCTTTTTTGCATGATCGAAAAAAAAAACAAAATAAAAACGAATCCAAACGGCAGCAGCAAACAGCAACAACAACAACATTGGCAACAATTTCTCATTGAAATTGAATGCAGCAGCGACGCAAATAAACATGAGCAGAGCATAAATACACATGCACAAAAACACACATGCATACATACATACATACATACATACATATGTAAGTATGCATATAAATATACATACATATGTACAAACATATATGTATGTATGGAGCAAGCCAAACATTTGAAGATGCGCCATAAAACTAGCCAAACGCCAACAGCCTCAGAGCTTCAGCAACGGCAACGGCAGCGCACATGCAGCACTAGCAGCAGCAGCAGCAGCAACAATAACAACAACATCGGGCAGCTTCTTCTCCTAACTATAGGATAGGCCCCCAACCAACCTCTAACCATGCCCATTCCCAACATGCCATGCAACATTAGAAAACTGCAACCCAACGACAGTCCGCTGCTGCAGCAGCAACAGCAGCAGCAGCGGCAGCAACAACACTAACAACAACAAAAACAACAACTTTAGTGCAGTTTGTGCAGTAACAGCAGCAAAAGAAGCGAATGAACGAAAACGAAGCAGCCACGCACACTGTGACAACTGATCGACAAAGTCAAACGAAAATTGAAAAAAAATTGAAAAATGTTCAAGTAAAATACATTAAATACCATTTTATATACATAAATATAATTTAATGATGCACAAGCGCGAGATGAAGTTTTATATTGATGAAAAGTAAATTTTTCAAAGATTTTGTCATTTTTACTAATATTATCTATTTTCCATGTTGTTAATTATTAAATGATATTTGCATTTTATTTATGTAACTAAGATGAAGCAAAAGTTTTCTCATTTTTTTCTTGATTAACTTTGGATGTTCTCAAATTGAGGAAAAATGTGATTGGCTATCATATGTTTTTTGTTTTGTTTTTTTTTTTGGAGACCAGTGTGCTGCGCCAGCGTCGACGTCGAGTGTATGCATCAAAAAACAGACAGTAAATCTGATTGTTTGGGGTAATTGAACTTTCTTAAGAAATTGCGACATGTACACTTTGAAAAGCGCTGGATTTGCGAGCAGAGCAGAGCGCAGAGCTGCTACAGCAGCAACAACATCAGGCAACAACACCAGCAACAGTACAACAGCAGCAGCGCAGCAACAGCAGCAAACTCGCAGCAGCAGCACAAAATGTACGCCAATGACCGAGTTCGGGTGAAAGACCTTCGTACGATAACCATCGTCATCATCATCATCGTCGTCATCGCCATCCCCAACATCATCATCATCGTCATCGGCACCATCGTCATCATCATCATCACCATGAGCAGCAGCAACAGCAGGCATAGTGCAGCATTTTGCAGAGTCCGCAACATCATTATCACCATTAGCAAGTCGGGTAACGTGCTTTGGTGTACTTCTGCTGCTGCTGCTGCTGCCTTAGTGTTGCGTCTGGCTGAGTTGTAGTAGTCAATGCACTAGGTTCCCCCGTTCCTATCTCGCTACCTCTTCCACCTCCTCCTAGTCCATCAAAACGACAACAATAACAACAAAACACAAACAAAGTCTGGCAGCTAAAGAGAGTCGAGAGAGTTGAGAGTGAAATGTTAAGAGAACAGCAAAATGTGCAAATTCATTGAACTAAATTTAGCTTTGTGTGTATGTGCAGGCTCTCTTTTTTATTTATCCACTCTTACTCTCTTTCCCTCTCTCTCTCTCTCTCTCTTTCTGAAAAGCGCGGGAGTTGATTTTGCTTTAGTTTTTATTTTTATTTGTATTGCATTTGTCATGATTGTTGTTGTTTTTATGCATTCGAGGTGCATTGCAAGACCTCAACTAAGGCTAAACGCCGCGCGTGTTTCTTTGTATGTGTGAATGCATTTGAATGTGTAACTGTAGTGTATGAGCGTGTGTGTGCGTGATTGGCGCTGCCGCATTTGGGGGCTATTGAGATAGGCGCGTAATTTGTCGCAGCTCAAACTGTAAATAAAGCCTTGGGGCTTTAGTGCGGCACGTGTTTACAGTTTGAAAAGCATAGCATAAAGAATCAAGAATAATTCTATAAGGATTTGTATAATGTAATTCATGGCAATTGTTTAAAGTTCACTTTTTAGTAATTACTTACATATGTATGTATGTATATACATACATACATAGATGATTCATTGCGAATTTATGTCAAACTATTAGATTTATGCCTAAAGATCATTTTCTAAAAATATTTACAAAACATACAAAATTTTGAAATGAACATTTCATGATCATGATAATGTCATTTAGTCATGCAACATTGTTTGCTCATATTGCAAAAATATATATTCCCAAATCGGTAATTTCCATATCCATATCAATTCCACATCATTTTAATCCTGTTTCCTTTTTTCTTTCCTTTTTTTTGTTTTGCATATTCTAGAATATTACACAATTTGTTATTAATTATACTATAAATACTTTTTTATAGATATTTGACCAGTATTTTTGGCCAGGCTAGGCGGGAGCCATTCCCCCTGCATTGTTGTTGTTGTTTTTTTTTTTTCGGCACAAAGTGAACGTACTCTGAGTTGGCCGGCGTCAATGCACGCCGAACGTCAGTGGGAATGACGACGAGATGACGACGATGTCGACGACGACGACAACGGCAACGGCAACAGAAGCAATGACACTGATCCTGACGTTGACCTCTCTGTTGGAGCAGGGCCGACGACAGCAACAACAACAACAGTAGTAGCAGCAGCAACAGCAGCTGGTTGAAAGTTTCAGTTTCGGTTTTGGTTTTTTTTTTTTTTTTTGAATTCTTGTTGTTGTTGTTTTCTTCTTTTTGTTGGTTTTGTGTTGTCTCTTTTTTTTGGCAATGACTTGAACAAATTTTCAGTTTCATTTTTCGGTTCTACTTGGACTTGGCTCTTATGTTTTTAATTATAATGCTTGAAGCTGTTTTTTTGGGCAAGGTCATGTTGGTGGTGGTGTTGTTGTTGTTGTTGGTTTTGCTGGTGTTGGTGTTGCTATAGAGGAAGGCAGGCAATGGCGGCGGCGGCGGCAACAACTTCTGCTGTTGCCTGCCATTGCTTCTACTTTTCGGTATGTCTGTGTGTGTGTGTGTGAGGTTTTTTTCTTCTTTTTTTTCATTCCGTCTTAATCAAGGTGAGTCACCTTGGCCTTATTTTCGAGCAGCGCACTCTTTACCTCTGTCTCGTTCTCTCTCTCACTCTCTGTACTTCTGTGTAGCTGCGTGTCTGTGTGTCGCTCACGCATTGCCAAAAAAAAAAAAAAGCTAGAGCCACAGTTGCTCACGCTCACGAAGGCAAAGGCAAAAAAAACACACACACACACATATACACAGAAGAAAAAGAGGGAGAACGGCGAACGGCACTCAACTGTTGCTTGCTGCTGCTGCTGCTGGCATTGTGGAAGGTCATGATTTTTTCGGTTATTCGTTTGCGTATGAGTGAATGTTAGTGTGTGCGTGTGTATGTGTATATGTGTCGTGGTACTCTAGCGAGTTGACTTGACTTGCTGGCATTTGTGCTTTGCCGAATCTGAATCTGAAACACAATTTGAATTTGATTTCCTTGCTTTAGGTTTTGCACACACGCACACACACACACTCACACACAGATATACATTATTTTGGCTTTGTCATTGTGAGCTTAGTATCTAACAGATACATTTGTATAAAGGGTGAGAGAGAATACATTGAGAATGTTATAAAACTAAACTAGTGGCTAATATATGTACATAGTTTAAACCAAAATCAAATATTTATCAAATTTTTCAGTTCACCTTTTCGTACGTATCAATTTAAATGAAATTCAAATTCCATAAAAAATTTAATTCAACGTAACAAACATATTTTGTTCAGATTTGCTACAAGAACTTGATAAATACCAATAAAAATCAAGCAGATAAGAATTAGGCTTATCCAAAGTAGCTTATCAGACACGCTATCGGAATTTTGGTATATCTACATTTTGTATAGTTCTTGGATTTTTTTTTTTTTTCAGAAATATTTTCAAGGGCACAGTTCAAACAATAAAACTTGATTTCTGTCTATACATTGATATGGTTATTATAATTAATAATATATAATAGGATTTAATAAAAGAACATTTAGTCAACCCTTTTGGCTTATTTTTAGTATATAGGCGAAACCTTTTTTTTTTAGTAAATCAGTTTTAGAGTTTTCATTTTTCTTTTAAGGTTAAAAAAAAAAAAATACTTTTAAATCGCTTTTAGTTTGCATATAAACTGTTTTTTAGCTACTTCCAAATGGGAATCCTTTTTTCTAGAGTTTTCTTACTAATTTCAATAATTTCATAGATTAGAAAAAATAGAAATATATTTCAAGATTTTCAGTTTATAATAGTTATTATCTAGTGTATGAGAATATGTTCTTGATCAAAGATTCTCTTGGATTCTCTTTACCATATATGCAAATTCACATATTTCCTATAGAATAATTAGATAGACTTTCCAAAAGTATCTTAACTTTATACATTTTCTTTCATATTCTTGAAATCAATCAAAATTGCCCTACATAGAGTATCAAAGAGTCGTTTAGCTCTGAATCAACCTTGCACACTTATCATATATCATTTTTTATAGACGTTTTTATATACATATAATATTGGTTAAATGTTTAACTGGGCACGTGCTAGTGGCCCACAAGACACACACACACACGCACACACAGAAAGAGACATATTGATGATGGACATCACTTGCCATTTTTAGGCCTATGCAGTAAAATTTTTTTGTTGCTGTGACTCTTGAGCATGGATAATTAACAACAATATCAAGCAAGAGCAACGCAAAACAAAAAAAAAAAAAAAACAAAATATAGCCACGACTCCGGCTTGCACTTGGCCTTGCGCGGAGTCGAAGTTGGAGCGCGTTTGCGTTTAATTCGTAAATTTGCCTTGAACCTCAATGTGCCGAATTGTGTGTTGTGGGTAGAAGCCAAGTGGGAAAGGGAACGGCTGATTAAGTGATAGAGACGGCCAAAAAAAATGATGCATATATGTATGTATACATATATAGATTTACATACATATATAAAAGTTGAGCCAGCAGTATGTGCTTTTTGCTAGATTTTGATCGTTAATGTTTTGTTGAACTTGCCGCAAGCAGGCACAAACAAAACAAAACAGCAACCGAAACAGAAACAGAAACCGAAACAGAATGCCAACAAATCAACGTAGTAACCAAAAACGAAAAAAAAAAAAAAATTAGCGGTCGCAGACCCACAAAAATACAAACGTGACTTAAGGTTAAACACAAGCCAACCAAATAACCAACCTCAACTCAACGACAAGTGCCAGTGCAAGAGTGACAGAGATGGGGCAACACCAACTGCAGAGCAAGACAGATAGATTTAGTTTGTATCTTCAGAAAACACCGAAAAAAAAAAACTTCATTGGCACGAAATATCTGTTGAATGTGTGTGGGGTTTTTTTTTTCTTTTTTTTTTTTGATATATCATACAACATATTTTACATATCAAGCACAAACGATATAATTTTTAGAACTAGTTTGTTATGTAGAGAAGGCTCTGAAGGGAGAATGAATCAAGGTTGCCCTAAAGTCTAGACTAAAACGTTGCTAAAGGTTACAAATGTAGGTAAGCAATGCGTATATTAAGTATACGTCATGTATGCCACAATATACAAAAATATTAAAGTTGTATTTTTGCCTCAATTGAAACAAAATGAACAAAATATTAATGTTGCAATAGTTTAGGGCATATCTATGAAAGTTGCATTTAGTGTGAGAAAGGATAACAAATAAAAAATAACACTAAAGTTTTTAAAATTGTTTTACCTTAGCTGCGGTCTCATTACTAATAATTACATTTGAACTTTAAAATTAGTGTATTTCTATATAATATTAGCAACTTTCAATTGTGGTTTTCTTAAGAAGAACTTTCTGCCTGCTCTTTTTTTACCTCACAGGGTCATATTTATAACGACATACATATGTATGCATATATGTATGTATATTTGATTTTGGTTTTTATATTTTGCTTTATATATTTTTTTTTTTTTTTCAAAGATTATCCACGCATTAATCTTGGATCATCAATAATTTTGCTATTTAATTTTATGCTGTGGCCTTCACTTGAAACTTGACTTGACTTAACAGTGAATTGGAGAAACGTTTAAACCATTTTATAAGAATTTTGTCTAAGAATATGGTACCCCCCAACTCTCCTAACACTACCACCCCTGTGGAAAAAAAAACATACACACATTTGTTTATACAGACAGAAGCAGCATATAGCTTCCACCAAAATTGGAATTCTAGCTGTAGAGGTCAGTTGAAAACTAAATGGAATTCGGAAACAGGGAATTAATTCAGTGTGGACTCGACATTGAGGAACCCACAACATGTGTACATACACTACTACAACAACACTAGCAACAACAACTATTATTATTATATCATTTCAATATCCAAGTTTTCTTAAAGAGAAGGAAAGGAGAGGGGGGGATCAGGATTGGGATTGGGAAAACCTTTAGTTTAGTTTAGTTCAGTTTCGTTTCGCTTTTCACCTCCATCATGGGTTTGTAGCCCACTCTAATTTACAGTATACAAATGCGACCTAGCCTAAACTTAAAAAAAAAGCCCCGCCACATTTTAGTTGATTTTTTAGAAACAAGCAGCAACAACAACAACAATTACTCATACTTATACAACTAAACTAAACTACACACACAATGGCGAATAATATCATTCGCACACAGAGACATATGTATGTATGTATGTTTATAGTGTAGATATAGGAGCCTAGCTATATAGACAAACGACAGACCCATACTATACAATAATATACTTAGTATATATTTTGAATGGTTGCGCTTTGTATTGGCCTCCGCAATGTGTCTAGAGAGCCTCAATAGCAGGCCAGGGTCAAGCGACATGGGAGGAAAACTGAGCAAACTAGACGAATGTGTGCACGACACGAGTGCACGAGTATATGTGTGTGTTTGTTTGTGTTTGTATGTGATTGTTTGAGAGAATGACTCTGTGTGTGTGAGTGCCCGTTATCGGAAGAAAACGCCAAAAGCTCGCGTTCATTGCCTTTGCAAAAGTGTTTTTTCTTTTGTTGTTGTTGATGTTATTTTTTTTCTTCGTTTTCTATGATTGACTCTCTTCTTCCCTCAAACAGAGCGCGCGCACAGGTTTTGACGTTTGTCTCTCTTTAGATTTGATTTGATTCGAATTTGATGTGAGATTGAATGTGCGTGTGTGCGTTTGTGTGTGAGTGCTTAAAAATGCAAAACGCTGACTTTGGTCGCTAGATAAGGAAGAATGCCGCCAAAAACGAAAGAATATACCGACATATAAAAACAAAAAAAAAACCAAACATTAAGAACTTTGTGAAGAGAGCCTTGGGGAAGACTCTGACGACGCTGACGGTACGGAAAATATTCTTATCAAGCGATTTCAGGGCTAACGTACTACACGGTTTTTTTGTTTTGTTTTCTTATTGTTGTTGCTGTTATTGTTTTTCGAATTTTTCGTGAATTTTGATTTGGGGGGAGAAGAATGAGAGTATTAATTTTTTTTTTTCTTTTTGAGGTTGGTCAGTGTTTTTCTGTGGTTAATTTGCATAAGGGAAATGGGTTTCGGTTTTTTTTCCTTTTACGTTTATAAGAAGTTCGCTGCTGCTGTTGTTATTGTTGTTGGTTTTTTTTTTTTTTTTTTTTTGCAGGTCATCTATCACTCAAGTCGAAGGTCGTACGCATATTTTTGCAGTAGATATTGCCGAAAATCATAAAATCAACGAACAAATTGATTGACTTGATAAATAAAAGACAATAATTTATTATATTTATGCTAGTCTTAGCAATTTTATTGTATCGAATTTTAATTATGTCTTTTAGCCAAAAGAAATCAATTTAACTTCTTCTTCTTCTGCTTTATTATACTATATATATATATATTTTTTTTTTGCTGTTTTTTATTATTTTTTTTTTTTATTTTAACTGGGACAATGCTCTGACTTTGGCAAAAGTTGAAATTCTAGATGAGGATCGGACGGACGAGCCGCATATGTTTTTTGTTGTTGTTTATTGATATTTTTTGAAAAGTTTGCAGAAATCATAATAATACAAATTTTCACTCAATTGCAAAATGGGAAATTCAGCAAAAATTTGCCATATATCAATGAGTCATTTGGTATCAATAAAAATCTATTATTGTTAACTGCATTTTGAGATCTTTAACAAGTTTATTTTGATTAAATTTTTTGTAATAAAAATTCGTATGCAAAATAAAAAAATTTAAAAAAAAATCGAAATCAAAATTGAAAATTGAACTTTAAATTTTAAGCTGTAAAGCTTTATTTAAAGTATTTAGAAAATTTGTAGAAAATTTATTGAAAAATATTAAACAAATTTTTCAAAGCATAAATAATATCATAAATTTATGATATGATGTATCAGTATATTTTATTTTTCATGTTTGTGGATTTAGAAATGATAGATTGATTGACCAATTGACTCATTGATATACATATAATAACAAAAGCTAATCTTTTTAAATTTGAACACAATTTCAATTGTTACAACTAAATTATCTATCTTTTAAGGTCACCTGATTGGTTCAACGAGCTTTTAAAAACAATAAGGAGAAAAAGTTTTCTGTACAAACTAAATTAAGCGTATTATATTAAAAAAAGAAAAAGAAGAAAGAAATCAAGTGACATTTATTAACCTTCTGACAATTAAAATGAATCTCTTCAATCAGTATTCCTTTGTTTTTTTTTTAATGACTTACAAAATTTCCCTATATAATCTATTTAAGGTTTAAACTAAAACAAAAGCTGCAGATGACAAAGTATATTTTTATATATATTATACTTCATTAAATTTGATTCAATATATTAAAGACGAACTATAATATTCTTAACTTATAATATATTTTTATATAAAGAAATCTTGAACAAAGAAAAGCTCTTATACTCGATCTTCAAACGAAACTGTAACACAAATATTGTAAAAACGTTTTTCTTATATGAAAGGAAAAAAAAAGATTTTAATTCCTTTCGCCCGCCCATAAAACTTTCACAAATTTTTCTTTTTCCTTTTTGGGGAAAAGGGTAAGGAAAAGTAACGAAAAAAAAAATGTGTCCTCAACTTTCATTTGAAATTGTTTTTGATTTATGTCTATATATATTAATTTTCAACTATTTGATGACGAAATAAAAGCTTTTTTGCTAAATGCTTCCTGTATCTGTTGGGTCTCTTTTTCTTTCTCTCCCTCTCTGTCTTTCGCTCGCTCGCTCGTTCAACTCCGCCATAATGGCGAATGCAACGCTGCGTATGAGTGATCTCTACAATGCAATGGAAAAGCGCTAAAAAGTTCTCGAAAGCAAAGACATTTTACTTACCATTTCAAGTAAAAGTAATCCAATTTGAGATATATCCATTTTGTTGCAGCAACCATACAAAAAGTTAATATTATTAATTATAATTATTAATTATATAGTTTATTAAAGTTTCCTTTTTTTTTGTAACTTTTCAACGATAAACAAGAAAAAAAAACTCAAAAAAAAAAAACAAATTAACAATTGCAAAAATTTGAAAAATTGTAAAGGATTTTCAATATTTTGTATTTTATTTCATTATTTTTAATTTTTTTTGTAAACACTTTGTTTAGGCACACTTTGAGGCACAAAATGGATTAAGACAGGTAAAAAGGTTGGCGGATTGTGGTTTGTTTGAGGTGGGACGGCGGGGTCATTTGATTGCTGCTCCTGTTGTTGTTTCTGTTGCTAATTATTGCTTAATTTAAACGAATGCGAGTGTATTGTGTGGGCCACATTCATAAGAATTTCCATCGATCGCAGCATTTCCCTTTCATGTTTTGACTTTGTAACGCATTTTCATCGCAGTTGATGTTGTTGGAGACGCTCCAAAAGGATGCAGTTCACGTTTTATTATTACTTTTTTTTTTTTGGGCTACGAACGACCAAAGCGAATGCAATTCGCTAATTAGCAACGCGTCGGCGGTCGCGGTGGCAGTGGCGGCGACAGTGATGACGGCAGTGACGGGATAGGCAGTGTTAGATAAACGTAAGGGAGGGGGAGGGAGACGTATCGCAGTTGCTTGTTTCTTTTTCTTGTTGTTGCTGGTTTGTTTTTGTTTTTTTTTTTTTTTATGTGAGGAAAGACGGGAGGCAGCAGCAGCAAAGCGCGCGCGGTTCTACGCTGCAGTCACAGTTACGGTTGTTGTCGTTTTTTTTTTCTCTTTTCTTTTTACAATTGATTTTTGTTGTATTTGTAGGTGTTATTCTATTTACTGTTTTTTTTTTTTTTAAGGTAAGGCTGTTGCTTTTTTTTGTTGTTGCTTTTGAGTTATATTCAATTTTCTTTTCTGTTTCTTTTTGTTTTATTTAGTTTTTTGGGGGGGAATTTGCGACCGTCCGTTACAGCAGTCAAATGAAGACTAAACGGCGAACGTATTTTTGCACACAAGCAGCAACAGCAGCAGCAGCAACGCACAGTGCACTGCTCACAGATACACTAACACATGCACACGCTGAGAAGGAGAGACAGAGCAACACGCGCGATTGCCTCAAGTTCATACTATGAACTTCAAAGCTCACTTATTCACAGAGAGGCAGAGGCACACGACACAGAGAGCCAGCGGACTGGTTGGAAGAGAAATCGCTTGAAAAGCGAGAGTACACTTGTGCTCACATTATTAAGTCGCTGTTATTTATGAACTTCTTTGTATGTTTTTATTTTTGCAAATTTTTTAAAATTACTAATGACGTTTAAGTAAGTTATAGATAAGAAAACAATTTTAATTCAAAAACGACAAGTCGTCTAAAATTTCTAATTTTCTGAATACGATTTTTAAGAGGCACAAATTGTCTTTTAATATATATATATTAGGAAGTAGTTCAGACTAGTCAAATCCAATTTATCCGATTGTTCCTATGGCCGCTATAACAGAGAGTCGACTGATTCCGTGAAAACTCAATCGATATATTTATATATCTACTAAGCTTACAAATACTAAATAAAGTGTCGATCACATCTTTAATGTTAAATCTTTCTTTCTGATCAATCATATATACATATGTATATGCGAACTATATGGTATAATAAACCGACTTTGATTAAATTTAGGAAAATCATGATGAAAATCATGTGTCTTATTTTTGTGATATTCAATTGAAAAACAACAAAGATATTTATTCATTCCTAATAAAGACCGGTCGTTCCTGTGGGAGTTATATAATATAGTCATCCGATCGGAATAAGTTAGCTCTCTAACTTTAAGGGTCTCGGTGGAGAATCGATCCACCGACGGACGACATTTAAGAAAATAAATTTTATGAAAATATTTAAATGGTTTTAATCATTTTCTTGTATGTGAGCCCATAAAGGTGTCTTAAATATATGAGCATAAGTGTACATGTGACAGGCAGTAAGAGCAAATTGCATACTGCAATTAAGAGAGTGTCCTTGTCAAAGAGAAATGCAATGTGGCATTTCCACTAGAAAAACAAACAACAAAATTTCGGTTAAACGGTTTTGAATGAATGCCCATCGGCGCAAATCTTCTTCCTCCCTTACAAAACTTCAACCCGGCATTCGTACTTTATGACGTCCTTTAGTTTTGGTATACGCATAGTTTTTCGGTTTTTGTGTTTCCGTAACCGAAAACAAGCCGGTTCTGGTTATATTCACAATGCACTATTTTGCAATTCAGCAGAGATTGAAGGTCTGTGTCATAGTCGTAAATGATTCATTTTATTCAGACCGCTTAGTATGATTATTTATTAGGCTTACAGCAACTTACGCTCACTTTACACATTACGAATAAGATATTACACCAGTTTTTTTTTGGAAATGGCGTAAACCCCATAAAACACGGAGCAGTAAAATGGAAAACTAAAAAATTCGTTCTATTAGTCGACTGTTTACCAAGTTTCATGTAATTTTAATATCGTTCTGCCTCAAGTAGTGAGCTCAGGATAATATTTATTATTTATTAAACAAAACAAAAAAAAAATTGAGTTGCATACAAAATTTTACAAAAAAAAAACTAAGAGGTTGCGTTTCTATGTTTGTATATATATGTATGTATGTATATAACTATATTATATCGTATATTCAATACGAAAAACTCGACAAAACATCTTTTATGTGGTCTTCAAAGAGGTAGGTATTTTTGGAAGGCCAAACTCATCCGTTTCAATGGTACTCTAAAAAGGAAAGACCAAAGTTTAATATAGTTAACTCTTATATGGGGATTCGTAAATTGCATTTACCTTGCCCGGTTGGACCACGCTATCGGCTCCTGGCTCTCTATCGGGAGCCTCAGGAGCCTTAACCACATCATCCAAATAACTGGAATCATCGTCTAAGGCAATCTCATCGCCCAATGCATCCAATTCGGCCTGCAAATCGTCATCATCCACCTCTGGCATGCCGTATGTGCGTCCTAAGGCCTCTTGAACTTCATCAGCTTGCTCAAACATATCGGCCATGTCGTCTTGTATATCCTCGATTTGATCAATATTAATCTTTTTGTATTCGCTCTTCATTTGCTTAACGCCATCCTTCATTGCCGCCACTGTAGCCTGAGTATCCTTAAGCGATTGGGCCGCATAATTGGCTTGTTCCATGTTGAAGGATTGATTACGCAGAGATTCGGCTTGCTGTTCATAACTACGAGATAACAAAAAATATGTAATCAAGGGGTGTGTCTTTACTTAAGTTTAGGTCTTACGCTTTCTTTTGTTTAAGCACCCTCAATGCCTTCTGCTTCACTGAATTCTTGGCTGGCCCCTCACGCATCTTGGACATTTGTTCCCGATATTTACGCAACTCCGTCTCTAGCTTGGCAATCTTCTCCTCTATATTGGTCGCCCGAGCATCGACCTATTATTGAAATGATGCCTTTGCTTTAATCTTTGTTTTGTCTTTGTTAAGTTCAATCTACTTACACCTGATATGCAGTCGGTAAGACTTGGTCCCGGCTCCTTAGGCTTGCCACGTCCAAAAAGGCGATTCATTATATTGCTTTTGAATTCTTTTCCTTGAGGTATATGCGGAAATTTAGAATTGATTTGTTAACTTCAACTATTTTTCACTTTGAAATTTGTTTGATGACTAATTTTCAATATCTGCTTCTTCTTTGGGTTTTGTAAAAACAAAGCAGATGTTATTATAGAGTGACCACAGTTAAACTATCCACGTAGATAGCATGTATATACTTTGTCAAATGTTTTTTTTTAACTGAAACAAAGAGTATAAATATATATAAGAAATATATATGTTAGATTTTTCATAAACAACAAAGCAATCGTTTCAATTCACCGATCACATAAATTTTATAATCTAACCGCATCTACATTGTCTATAAGTAAGCACAATATCTACATATGTGCAACCACTGCTCGTCACCATTAGTGTGACCAAATAAAATTTACCAAGAGTATATGAGAAATCGGTTAAATTAAAGTTAGTTAGTTTTGTTGTTACGCTGAAACGAAGCGCATTGGCCGGGCGCTTTAACAAGTTATTTTGTTGATGTACTTTTTTTTTCTTAACATTTTAACGCTTTGACTAACTAGCCAAGAAATTAATTAAATAAATTTGTTTGTTTGCGTGTTATGAGCAACAACAATTAAAAGAAAGCAATAGAAGGAAGATATGTATAAGATCGATCGATCAGCTGTGAGAGTCGTGAGATTGTTGTGTTCATTGAGTGAATTTTGTCTTTAAATATGAAACCTAGTGCTAAAAATATAAATCAACAACAATTGGAGCAAAGTGCAAGAACTGCGTAAATAAAGGCAATTAAATAATATTTAAATATTTGTGTTTCTGTGCAAAGAAAGCTGTTTTGTTTTTTTTCCTTCTTTCATTGATTGCGAAAATTCAATATTGCCCCAGAGCGCAGACTGCAGCCGCTGCGGCCCTTTGACGTCACAAACTCGTCAGCTGGTTATAAGGGCAAAAGAAATAATAAACTAAAAGTGGAATCAAAATAGAAAATAAAATTATTTAACCATGATGTTTAGTGCATTGCTCTTGTTCTTGTTGTCGTAATAAAAAAATCTGTTAATTGTCAATATGGATAGCTCTATGTACTATGCCAAAGAGAAGGGGGATGAGGTAGCAGCTGCACTTACTACTACAGCCTCCCCTATTATCTTGCCACGCGCCGAAGATGGCGGCGTGTCTATGGCAAATTTTTACCCAGCTTTGGTTCAATGCTTTGGCATCATCATATGTGGGTGAGTATGACGTTAAAAAACCCACGCTTTAAGCGTGGGAGGAGGAGGCAGCCACAACTAAGCCACACGAACGACACACGTACATATACTAGACTAGACCTCCCACCGCCCACCATATACGAGAAACAGGCGTCACACACAATGGGAAGCAAATTAACCAAATAATATATATACCTTAATTCCAAAGCAGGATGAAACTAACTAAGTATAGTATACATATATCAATGACGCACACAGATCGAATGATTATTGTTCCCAATACACAATTGGCAATTGGAAAGTTCCTTAAGATTAAGATATCAAAAGATAACTTTCAGAAATAGATTTTTAGATTTAAAAATATTTGCAGGAAAATATATATGTATGTACAAATATATATTTATACCCTTGCAAGGGTATATTAATTTTGGTCAAAAGTTTGCAACGCATAGAAGGAAGCGTTTCCGACTATATAAAGTATATATATTCTTGATCAGCACGACGAGCTGAGTTGATATAGCCATGTCCGTCTGTCCGTCTGTCCGTCTGTCCGTCGGTCCGTCTGTCCGTCTGTCCGTCTGTCTGGATCAACAGCTTCTCCTCCGAGACCCTTAAAGCTACAGAGCTGAAATTTTGCACCCAGGCTTCTTTTTGCTGCAGGCATTGTATATCTCGGAATCATCCCGATCGGATGACTATATCATATAGCTCCCATAGGAACGATCGGTCAAGAATAGAATTACACTTCAATAACTTTGTTGTTTTTCAATCAATTGTTACGAAATTTGGTGTTCATAAGTTTAATACACCTTCAAACAAATCCACCAAGTTTTATCAGAATCGGTTGACTATATCATATAGCTCCCATAGGAACGATCGGCCAAGAATATAGTCTCAGAGCAATAACTTGGGTGTTTTGAAAGTGATTGTCACGAAACTTGGTTTTTGGAAGTTTAGTATATATAGAAATGTCTATGCTAAGTTTCAGCAAAATCGGTCATCTATATGCTATAGCTCCCATAGGAACAATCGGACCAAAAAAATTTTTTTTGTCGAATTACTTTTTTTCTCAAGCTACGAACATTTAATGTAGGTTTGACTTGTTTCATATGCTTTCTAATGATTTTATCACATTATAAATGTGTAATTGTTAAATAACAGTTTGCAAGGGTATACGAACTTCGGCACGGCCGAAGTTAGCCCATCCTTCTAGTTTTATTGACAAATCACTTGGTCTTTGGTTAACATTGAAGAGCGCGCATCATCATCGCACCATTTACGTTCATTGAACGTGACATATCAGAGTTCAGGGGTCTTAAATTAGTTAAATGTAATTGGGAAGCGTGGCTGGGCGAAGTGGGTGGTCATCAAGTTCATTTACACTTTCCATTCCATTACCCCAAGCATTTGCATTTCAAGTGTCCAAACAAATAAAGCCATAAAAGAAATAAAGAAAAAAAAACCCACCATCACTATCTATCTGTTTGTATATATATATATATTTGTATCTGTACGCACTCTTATCAGTGGGTACGTGCTTTCCCTAATCATGCCGTTGCTGTTCAATGACCAGATTGGTTCCACTACCAATTGAAAAGTTATATTTAAAGGGACACAAGCTTTGTTCATCTACAAAAGTGAGATCTATACTTTTTCCCCCAGACATATATATACTTATATATATATATGTATACATGATAGATAATGTATATAATACTTTACTATAATATTTGCTTTCTCATTGTCTGTCAATGTTCCGATGGCAGTTAATTTAAACATTTAATTGTTTGCTTTTCTAAGTACATACATAAAATATAATTTGATAATCAACTTTTGTTAATTTGCTTTTTGGGGAAATTATGGCAAATTGTTATTAACTATTTTATGGTTTCCTAATGATTTTTAAGTGCATAGAAGGGGACACCAGACATTATACAAATGCATCATATAAATATACAAATAGGATATTCTATAACTTATATGTATATGTAAAATTGCAATTCTTAACATTCTCTTCCTCTGACTAATAATTAATTTAATTTATGCTGCTAAATAAAAGGGTTTTTCTTTCTTGGCATGAGATTTTCCGTTTAGTCATGCTAGTACAAAAGACAATCAACAACATATTAATTGCATATCCGGATGCTTCAAATATATAACTCAATGAGTTGGATAAAAGAAGTAAAATCTACAAAGATATATGTATATAATTATATTTATATATTAATATGTAACTGTCACAAATTTTAGTGTTCACAAAACCGTAACGAAAAAAGCTACACAAATTATATAGGCAAATTTTCTGGCACTCTAACAATAATTTATAATCTATTTGTTTTTTTTTGTTTCTGTTTAAACTGCATTTAATTGCCAATTAACCACAGTTGAAAGTAAAAACAAAAACGTTTAGAGAGTGCGAATAAAAAAAAAATAAAAATAAGCAAGTAAATGTAATTATACAAATGACCTTGTCTATAGGAAACAACAACAATAAAACGGCAGCAGCAGAAACAGAAACAGCAACAAAACAGAAAAGAAAAAAAAAATCGATCAACTTTGCATTGATGCAATATATTGTAACTTGGATTATGCAATGCCATCAGAGTAAACAATTATCGATTTGACTAGCCAATAGAACAATGAAATTGCCCATATTCATGTTGATAGATAGTGTATCTTCGGATTACTACGTTTTACAGTTGCAAGCAATAGCAACAACAACAGCAACAACAACAACTGTATTTCCATTCAGCAATTATAGAATTTTCTATTACTTAATAGTTTATTGTGCTCTCTCTCTCTCTCTCTCAATGTGGAAAATTGTGCCGCATCATGCCGAAAAATGGCAATAATGCGATATAAATCGGTTTGCAATTGTTTGCACTCTATATTATATATATTATTTATTTTATTTCTTATAATTGCAAGAAAAAAAAAACAAACACTGATAAGCTTAATACATTCTAGCTAGCTAGGGCACTTCCCAGATCATGTGAAGTGTTTGTACGTATATATACGTATATATATATGTATATATGTACATCTATTATGCATATACTTTAGATCACACAGATGTTTTAGTTTAATTAAAGACTAACTCTCTCTCTCTC
This sequence comes from Drosophila austrosaltans, assembly GCA_035045865.1. Taxonomy (NCBI): domain Eukaryota; kingdom Metazoa; phylum Arthropoda; class Insecta; order Diptera; family Drosophilidae; genus Drosophila; species Drosophila austrosaltans. The sequence goes on from JAWNOQ010000211.1 coordinate 4,991,358, forward strand.
TCTCTTGTTTGCTTTCTCACTGATTTCATTTATTAGAAGAGCATTTAGCATTTAAAATAAAAATGAACATTAAAGTTTCATTAAAGAATTTTTAAAATAATTAAATGGAAAGAGACCTTTAAGATCAAATAAACTCTACAAACATGAAATATAAACCATATAACTAGCTAACGTAATCAGCTATATAAACAAATGATCATTACCCAGATGTGTAACACTTTTCTACAAGGCAAAGATAAAAGTCGAACAATTTGTGTTTATTTCAAGCAAAGTTACCTAACTAAATCAATATATAATATATTTTCTCTCTTAATTTATGTGCCACACACAACAGAACAAAATATTAAAAGGATAACTTATGGTTTGCTCATGTTTTCCAGATATATGTATGTCCCTTGTTGATATAACCTATATATCCAATACAGTTAAACTTTAATATAGTAAAACTTCTATTAACTAAAGTTCTTTCACAGCTTTCTCATTCCATTTTCAGTGTATAAGTTTTTAGGGAATTTCAACTGTATATATACAAATGTATAATAACTCATTTAAGTTACATTCTTTTTTGGTCTCTCTAATAGTTTTGGTATTTGTTTTTCTAACATTGTTTTTCATACGTTTCTGAAACACTTGTCGAGCAAGTTAAATGGGTAAATAGAGGAAATGTTTTTATAGACTTTACCTTTTTAGAAAGAAAGAGAAGCAAAGAGAAAAAACTAGATATATACACACACTTTTCGATCACAGAAGGTTATAGCATATATTGTATACTTTTACGTCAATTGAAAGTTTGTCTTCGACTTGAGCTTGATTTTATTTTTCTTAGAATCTTGAATATTTAAGTTGTTGGACATGCAATTAATAAATGTTTATGTTAAATGTTAATGTCTCTTCGCTAAACCATTTGATTTGCTACTAAACTAAAGGTAATTATTAAGTTTAGATTTTTGTGATGCCATGAAAAATTGTTTTCGTTTAGGTTAATTTGACAAAAATTAGCAAGTTTCATTAGTCATGGCAAAAGTGTTCTGTGTATCTATATAAAAAATGCTAAATTTAATAAATTAGAGTCTCTAACATTTCTTCATCAGTGTCAGATTTTCTCTTTAAGGTTTGCCAACAAATTTCAACTGATTTTAAAAGAAACTCTCGAGACGACTCTTTAAAAACTACACAAACTAAATAATTTAATCTTATCTCAATTATGTCATGTATGTTCCCCACCTGTACTATGTTTTTTTAAAGGAAAAAAAAAAGTACATACAGTTGAATTCCTAACAAGAATCATGACTAATACATTCAACACTTATCGAGAGCAGAGGCAGCATCTCTGATGTTTTTTTTTTTCTTTTTGGTTCGAGACTTTTAAAAGATTTAAACAAAAAAAAAAAAACGTTATCAAATACAAGTTATTGCATTCTGTCTCTGTTGTAAACACCGATGAATACATGAAAATGAACAAGATATGCAATAAATTGCATTGAGTCACACGATGATTTAAGGTCACTTGACTAGTTTTTTTGGGGAAGTACTCCAGTTTTACAACGCCAGACATATCGACGCGACGCGACGCAGCAGAGCGGCTAGCTTTCAAATTGAATTTATTCACTTAGATTGGGCGTGAGAGAAATAAAAGTAAATGATTTAAAAAAAGAAAAAAAAAAAACAAACACACACGTTTACAAAACATCGAAATTTAAATGAAAACTGGTTTAAAAGTAACGCATCGCTAAGCCATGAAACCGACTTTAAACGTACTCTATGACAAATGATGCTAAATGCCATAGCCTTGCGTCACTTTGAGTTATTCCAAGTGCAGGACCTTCCAGTCGGTTTAAAGACAATGACAATGTTTAATGGTAGAAATGCCATTTCAATTTATGTAGTCCTTTTGTTTAGCAATGTTTTGGTTGCATCACTTTTAATCCTATACAAGTGTAGGGTATAGAAACCGGATCGGTCACGTGTGACTTATATACATATGCTTTTGTTAGCCATACCTTTTTAAAAATATATTAAAAAATATATATATATATGGATTATATATTTAAATAAAAATTTATATCCGCAGTGTTTCCGCATTTAAAAACACATTTACGCACTTTTTTTTTTTTTTTTTGTTCTCTTGCCGCTGGTTTAAATTTGCATTTCAATCACGACGATTACAATTTAAAAAAAGAGGGGCGTGGCTGATCTGTCATTAATTAATTACATGTGAATAATATTCTTCTTCTTATCCCGATTACATTATTTTGCAGTTACATTGCCGGACGCTTTAAAATTATCAGTAATGCGGAAACAAAAGGTTTGGGAACATTTGTCGGTACATTTGCTTTGCCCTCATTGATCTTCTTGTCACTGGTGGAGCTAAATTGGAGTGCTGTCAATTGGAGCTTCCTGCTGGCCATGCTCGTATCGAAGGCAATTGTATTCTTTGCTGTGCTTATTATTACTCTCCTTGTGGCCAGACCATTGAATTATGCCCGTGCCGGATTAATGGCCATATTTTGTACTCAGAGCAATGATTTTGCCATTGGTTATCCTATAGGTAAGTACGAAAATAGAGAATTATTTATTGATCCTTTCATTTAATCTGTTTTCCTCATATAGTGATGGCTCTCTACAAGGATATTCATCCGGAATATGCTTCATATTTGTATCTTATGGCACCAATTTCATTGGCCATACTCAATCCCATTGGTCTTGTTTTATTGGAAATATCGAAAATTGTCAAGAACAAAGAGGAGGCAGTAAGTAGAGAAGATAGAATTTAGATCAAATTTTCATAAGATTAATATCCAATATCCAATTTTCTATTACAGAACCGAAATCCTCCACTTTGCCCAGAAACCTGTCCCGCTGAACAAATGGCTAAGCAAAACCGTTGCCTTGGCGAAAGATCAATTCTTGTTCTAAACACACTTGTCTCGCTGTTCTTTAATCCATTACTATTGATGACATTGCTGGGTGTTGCTGGCGGTTTTCTATTTCCACACGGATTACCCGAAATGGTATCGAGTACTTTGCGTGTACTTGGCCAAAGCTTTTCGGCCACAGCTTTGTTCCTGTTGGGCTTAAAAATTGTCGGTGGCACTGGAACAGAGCGTAAAAGTACTGGATTTTTGCTACCAGGCGTACTTATATTGGTCAAAATGTAAGCTAAGCAGGGTCATGGAACTCTCTACAAGAGTTGCTTTTTATTAATTTTTTCATTGGCTTCAGATTGGTATTGCCTTTGGTCACTCGACAAACTGTCAATATTATGCAGGCTGGCGCAAATTTCAATGAAACAACAGAATTAAGCACATTTGGTTTTCTCTATGGCACATTTCCTGCTGCTCCGGGAGCCTTTGTTATAGCCACTCAATATAACATTGAAGTGGAATTGGTAAGGAACTCTCAAAAAGGAAATATTTGACAAAAGAAACATTGTAACATTTCACATTTATTTCCACAGGTGGCTCGTAGTATGGTCTTATGTACATTTATATCGGCCCCATTAATGTTCATCTCAGCCAAAATGATATCATTGACAAATCTAAAACCATTGGATTATATACACGAGTTAGATGCATTTTCATTTGATATAAGTATAGCTGGAGCAGCTGCCTGTTGCTGTGTGGCAGCTTTGTTGATAGTGACGAAACGATTTAAACGTTTGCCCCAGAGGATTACCTTCTGTCTGGTGTTATCGCAGTTAATGTGCTGCATTGGTGTCATTCTGTGGTCGAAATTGGATCATGTGGAACGCTGGACATTATATTTACAATTTTTCCTCTTCAATATTGGCACATATAGTTCACGCTTATGGACAGGCATATTGGCCATAACATTGCTCTTTCTTCAGTGTCGCAGTTTGTGTTTTGTTCTTAAATTGTGGCCCTATATGGTATTATAAATCACAAGTTATCCTTATATATCCATCAATTCTTATTATTTAAATGTTTTCGACAGTTAACTTTTGCTTGGGGTGCACCAATTCTTATCTCTGGCTTATTGGTGGCATTCGATTCGAATGTAATGTCGGGCGAGAAACATAATCCAAGCTTTCAATATGGCAATGCTCAGGCAGCCATTTCAGTATTTATGCTCGTCATGTGCTTTATAGGTAAGTGAATGATCGATATTGTCAAATAGATAATATATCTATGATGATAAAATCCAAAGCAGTTGACGAGTTAAGCAAATGGCAGTCGAATCTTTCGATTTCGGCAAGTCTTATAATGATGCTTGTTCAAAAGTTTTCAATCTGAAATCAATATAACTTCTTGTCATCAATTCAATTTCCATATAAATATTATTTTAAACATTTAAATTGATTTGTCTTCTTCTTCAGTTACTGTGGGAAGTTTGGTTCTCCATCAGCGATATAAGAAACGCTATGAAAAATATTTAACATATTCACGTGAACTATCCAATCCGGAATCGGGTAAGTTCTGTTCTTAAATTTATATGAATACTTTAACAAACTTTATTGCTTTTTTTTTAGAACCGTCCGAAATTCACTCGACAATTTCAACCACTAATCTGTTGAGCAATGCCGATCATTCAACATTGCGACAAAGTGTACGAACTGCTTCATATTCCTCATCCTCTGATGATGATGAAATGATACCCACAGCAGCTGGCATACCAGCCACGAGATTAGCAAATGGTAATGGTGGCAACGCTGGTGGTTGCGGTTCCGGCAATGGCAATTGTTGCTCTGGCGGTGGATCAAGTGTCTCAACACCCACCACAACAAGCACTGTGGTAGTGGATATCGAGGATCTTCTAAATCGAAATCGTCAACGTAATAATCCCACAACAATTGACAGAGATTTGGATAAAATAGAACCAGCTCCCACCACTGAAGAGTAATTACAATATATCTCTAATGATTATTTTATTTGGAGAAATTTTTCACTCTCTCTCTCTCTCGTTTTCTCTTTGTTTTAGTATTCGAAAGCACATGTGCAGCAGCTCTTTCAATTGTGGTCCAAGCACTTCGCGACAAAGTTGTCAAACAATTATAGAACGCTACGAGGATCAAACACGACGTGGACTCGAACCTTTGGAGCATACCAGTGACTGTGATGAGCATCAAACGCTTAAGCACACTGTCTTATTAATTATACTTCTATGCTCAATGTTTGTTGGCCTTGCCGTATCCATCTGGACACTGGTTATGGAGGGCATGTCGGGTATTTATTTGGAATTGAGTTTCCTTGACGCCTTTCTTAACTTTGGTCAAGGTTTGATTGTATTGGCTGTATTTATAACCGATATGGGTGAGCTATTGATGCCATTGGTTAAATTCTGGCGCAAAATATGGTGAGTGCAACATTAGTAAAAAATGGAAAATTCTAAATTTCAGAATTCATTTTGCATTTTCTTAATGTTTAATAGGTATGGTGCCAATATGGTCAGTTTGCCTCACTGGTCGAATTTACGTCCCGAAACTAAACATATTTGCGAACAGTTTCGTAATCATCATTTGGAAAATTGCAAAAAGGATATTGCCAAGGATAGAAGGTAAGTTTAAGAAACTACTCTCTCGTCCCTTACACAATTGAATCTGATCTCAACTACTTTTATCATGTATACTGCCTCTAGATAATGGCAGATTGACTTGTTACCTAGGAGTAAACACTTCAATATATGAAATGTTGTATGTGAAATAATTTATGTTCTAGATAACTCTTGATTCTCGAATATTTCTCAGAGATTTATATTTTAATTATTTTTTTATTTCGGTCAAATTGCAAGCCAAACTCAATATATTTAAAACATTAATCCTCAATGGAAAGTTGAAAGTTAAGTTTCTACTATAAAATACTTTCAATTTGATCACATTTAAGAGCTTTAAAATCAAGCTAGGAATTGTAAATTATAGCTATAATTTCAAATTATATGGAAATGCAAGAAGTGTAGGCTATAATTCAAAATCTTTGCCTCTGCGTAGCACTAGCTTTTTTCTTTGCCTAAAGCTTTCATTTCAAACAATTTAAAAACTTTTATTATCAGTACAATTAAACAACTCTTTTCTTTCTCTTTGTTTGAAACAGATGGCGCATTCGGGTCTATCGGAAGGTCTTTTATGGCAGTGAATTTGTCAGTTGGCTAATTGAGGTTGGACTCTCCAAGGATCGCATGGAAGCTGTACACTATGCCCGTCATTTGGTGGATGGACGTGTATTGCGGCATATTAACAACGTTTATCATTTTGAGGATAAACTATTGCTATATAATTTCTGTAGTCGCATTTAAATCGGCTACGAAACTATGACAAAGAAGCAACTACGCCAAATTTAGTTTTGATTTTGTTTAGTTTTTCAATGTTTATATATATGTATATTGTATATGTAATAATATAATGTAATGTGTCTGCTGTGATTGGCACACACATACACACTTATACTAAACACCCACACACATACACATGTCAGCCAATTATGTGTATGTGTATGGCTGTTCTACATGCATGAGTGTGTGTGTGTGAGTGAGAGAGAAAAAGGGGATAGAAAAATGATTTACTATCTATTTATACACACACATTTTAAATAGCTATTTTTTTTTTGGTTTTTTTTTTTTAATATAAAAAAAAACTATAGTAACCAGAGGTTGACTAAGCTGTGAATTATCAAGAATAGAACACGGGGGGGCCCCAGCTAGAATCATTATTTACTAGTGCAATACGAATATTAAGTATATAATTGTATCCAATAGAGATTTGAAAGTTACCTAAGCTTAACAACGATTTAAATGTCACAAAAAAGGAATAAGCCATTTGGCAAAAACAAAACAACTTGTAAAACAAAATAACCATTAGAATATACATATATAAAGAAACATTTATATATGAACACATATATCTTGTGTATATAGCGAAATATCTGCATATATTAATAAAATATATAACATATACCTCGCGTCGTAAAGCGCCTAAAAGAAAAAAATACAAACACAACACACGGCAATTTCACTATGCATTTGTGTCGCATATCATTTAAATGTCATTTGCATTGTCTTCCAGATTCCTTCGATTGTTTTGCTATCTGATTTTTGTTTTGTTTTCATACCCTGTATAGGCAAAAGGGTATATTATGATCAAGGAAAATGAAGAGGTAGGTATACCAAAGATAAATACCAAAGGTAAATTACAATGTTTTGAATACAGATCAAAAAAAGAAATGGTGAAACAAGCAGACAAGCAAATACAACAATATTTCTCATTTAAACAGACATGGATGAAAAGTTTTGGATAGAATTGAAAATATATATATGAAAGCAACAAAATATGGTTAATAATGAGTAGATTTATGAGACATTGGCCGCTAGATGGCGCTTAATTGCTCTTGTGAATGTGAAAGAGATGGCATGCATTTGTTGATTAGATTAGAAAATGATTTGAAACATTGCCAAAATTTAAGTCAAATGCATCTTTGAGAGCAACAACAGTTTGCTAAAGGATATGGCAAAGTCGGCTCTATACACTTTACTTATATTTTGTATAAACATCTTAGGCATTTTTATTGTTGTTACTTTTGTATCGTTTTGGTCTTGCACGCGTTGATCAATTTCAATTTAAGCCTGCGTGTCTGAAATTTGAAATGACTCTTTAATTCCGGCCACCGGCTCAAACTCTCTGTTTTTGTTTTTTTCTTTCTTCTTTCTGTCTCTGGCTCAGTGTCTGTTGTCCGTGAGTCTATTAATTTGAAAGACAAAAATCAAATTGTTTAAAATTCTGTTTATGATGCCAGGTGATTTTTTTCATTCTCTTGTTTTTTTGCTTTTGGCAATGCGGCTTTATAGAGAAGTCTCTTCTTCGATTTTCAATTGTAGTTCTCTTGTTTGTTATGCAAAATAATGATTGCAATAAGCCTGCATCACACTGACAACGAAAAGTCTATTCTCACTCTATAAAATGTTTGCATAAATGTCAAATATGCAGTTGACGTCAAAGGACATGAGTCAGTTTTTCATTTTATGTACGGCTTCCCCTTGGTCAAATCAATGACTATTCACATATTTGTCTCAAGACAAAAAATGAATGAATAATATTTCTATATATATATATATATATATATATGTATATTTAATTGACGCTAATGTCAGTTAAATGAAACGGAAGGGCATTGAGACGATTACGAACATCCCCACCCCCTAAACAACGGAATGAAATATCTGTTTAATAAACTGACTTGTAACGAGGTCATTGCAATTATTAGTTCCTTTCGATGCACTTTAATTAATTATGAAGGATAGCAGCGGGATAAGTCTATGATAGCAATTACTAAAAGGCTGCTAAAAGATCAAATTGTGAGTACTTATAACTCGCTTGTCTTGACAAAGATCTCTTAACTATTATAATAACTTTTCAATTTATGTTTTTCCCATTTTCGAACGTAAGGACAAATACTTTTGACTTACCCAGCAAGAAATCACAGCTGATGTTAATCCTGAAAATAGATAAATGTAGATATATAGATATTAATAGATTTGAATATTAAATATTATAATAGCTGCAACTAAAAAAAGACCCATAATCATTGAAAAATATCAATCTTGTCATTTCTAAATACAGTCGACTCTCGTTAATTCGAAATTCAAGGGACTCTTAAAATATTTCGAAATATCGAGTGTTTTACATATTTATAATGTGAATTAATTGATCTTTGAATAGAATTAATTTATGCAGGTTTGTTTTGGAGCACATTGCTGCTCAGACTTTTCAATAATTTTCTTAAGTGGAAAAAGTGTCTCATATGCTGTTTCATCAGTTTGGTAGACAAAAGCTTTGTAAGTTATCGTATATGGCTTTTGCTACCTTAACTGACACCTCTGCCAAGGGTTCTGATATATCGTCTTCATCTTTATTGTTGCTCCTTCCATTCGTATCTATCGAAGATAAAATTTCGCCATCGGTTAGTGATCCTGAGACAGCAACATCTTCATTTACTTGAACATGGTCAAAAAAAACTCACACCGCTAATGTCAACTACTGGTACCATTGATGGATCTTCATCATCCGTAATTATTTATTTAACTGATAAAAGCCAAAGTTCTTACTAACACACCAAGAAACTTTGAATTGTCGAGGGTTTGACCATATGAGTTCGAATTACTGCGTCTTAGGAATGATTTTTTCGTTCGAATTACCGAGTGCATGAAAATGTATGGACAAAATTCGAAATATAAAGAGATTTTGTAGGGGACTCGTGATAACTTCGAATTATCGCAGGTTTGAATTAACGAGAGTCCACTGTAATAGGTAAGTAATAAAATAGACTATTAAATGTAAATATAATTATTATCACCTTAAACTTGTAATGTTTTCTATTCAAAGAAAAAATGTTTCCTAAAAATCCAGACGTACATACATACATATATATTGGTATTATGGTCTTGGCTACTTAGAAATTGTTAACCCAATTGATTATCAGACTTCTATAAAAAAAAAAAAACAAAAACATTTATATTGATAATTAAATTTATGATTCAAGCTGTTTGTAAACAAACCTTAAAGACAATTTTATTAATTGTTGGCCGTGGAAAAGTGCATCTATGAATTTGTCGTTAATTAGTTTATGGGTTTTTTTTTGTTTTTTTGTTATAAAGGGGGATCCCCGCGCTACGACCCTGACCTTGTTTTATTTGAAAACTCGTTTATTTCATTCTTAAAAAGCTCATTTAGACACTAGACAAGAAAAAAACGAAGGCACAATTATCTTGTTTATTTTGCCTGTTATATTAACAAACTAAAGTTTTATTCTATAAAACACTTTCAGAGACATTTATCTTATTGACATACACATATGTATGTATGTATATATATACTACTTGTATGTAAGCTCTAAGTACATATAGAAAATTGCTTTTCTTTTGTAAAATGTCGATTATTGTGAGTCACTTAATGTTATCTGTATATATGAATGTATGAACAATTTCACATGAGTTTAGCAATCAAAAGGTATTAGAAGAACTATTGATTAGACAAATACCAAGGAATCCAAAATCAGTAATATGACTACACACACACACATACATCATCATGACATTATGATCTCAGATTCTTACCACTCTCAAGGATTAGCCTTTTACTGACGCACTTGCCAAAATGTCAGAAATGTTTCTAAAGCAACTCTCTACTCTCTAGCCATTAATCAGGCAGTTTATGTGTCGACCTACATAGCCTTAATATACATATACCCTTGCAATAGTAAAAGAAATGATACACAAATGTTTAACTTTGTGTACTCATTAACTTTTTCGCCAAATTGCAACTAAATCGGTTGTCTATATAACATAATAGATACCACTCCAAGTGAGAACAGTTTTACTTCCTCACTTTTTCAGTTAATATATAACATATTTAAGATTATATATAGGAATAATCTGCCGAAAAAGCAACTCGGTAAGTGTATACAAATTTCACTATAATTATGATTAGACAGAACTTTTGGTTCGTCTCAAACAAGAGTGCAAATAGTCAGTTATTATTTATTAATTTAATTTTGCAAGAATGAGCAGCACTCAACTCGGTTTTTTTTCTGGTGGGTCAGAGGTCACTCAACTGTCGACTGTTTCGTTTTCATTTCTTATGCTGTTTTTGTTTTTTTCTACCCTTTTCTTTTCTTTCATTTTTATTTTTTTTTTTTTTTTGGACCCACGCAAACTGGGAAAAAGTAATTTTTATATGCCTGTCCAAATTCAACACGAGCAGACAAAAATATGGCTGCTGCTGTTTGATATTATGACAGTGGCAGGGCGGGCGGGCAGGCGGCATCGGTATCCAATTTCGGGTACACAATTAAACAACAACCCGAAAATGGGGTAAAGGATATTAAAATGAATGCGTACATGTATCAAGGGAAACAAATTCGTAGAAATCCATTGGGAGGGGGGAAGGGTAAAACTTTTGTATGCCTTGTGGCAAATTAACTAAAAATAGTCGCCTGTTGTTTTGGCCCATTCGCCACTTGACGTCCGTATCCCTGATCTCCCCCCACTCCCACTCTTGCTCTCCTCCTAATCTTACTATTTCTTCATTCCCCTGGCTTTCGCACACGCTCAGACTGTGTGTCAGTCTAGAAAAAGAAAAACAAAAAAAAAACGCAACCCAAACAACCACCCACTCATACCATACACAAGACGACGACGTCAGCATCCGTATCCGCATGCCGCTTGCCACATGCCACATCTCTCTTGTATCTCTCCCAACATCCGTTGGGCCAGGCCCATAAATTTTCTCCAGCTGTGAGGCGCCTGCATTAAATTTCAAGTTCCTCGCCGCAACCCGACCAAAAATGGTCTTGGCCATGGGCATTTTGGCTTCCGTTTTTACACTGAATGGCTAATATCATATTTAAAATGCAAGCAAGTGAATGCCGGCAATTCAAGTGCCTTTGATCTTGAATTGATGCAGAAGCAATAATCATGCATTGTAAGTACAAATATATACATATATATAAATATGCGATAATACGTTTCAATTATTTTCATCCAACTATTGCCCCTTTGCCCCACCCTCACACAAACACACACACACACACACGCACTTAGCTATTTCGAAAATTACACGAACAAATTTACTCAAAAATAAAATGAGCCAAAAATTCAAAAAGAATTAAATTTATACAGTTGAAAAAATTTTAATTGTTAATTTTTCAATCGCCGTCCAAAATCAAACAGCAGAACTCAATCAAATCAAATCAAAGCATAGCATAGGCAAAAATGGTGCTAAACAAATAATAAATAGACGATAAGCTGAATACCCTTACATTCTAATATGTGAAAAATAAGGGATAAATTAACTTAATTTTTAAAAACTCTTACAATGTATGTGAGAAGTTGGATTATACAAGGAAGTCAAAGACACTCTTTCAATTAGTAGATTTTCCTATCTAAGGATAATAATTATACTGCAAATTGAAAGAAATGTATGTATTGGAAAAACTGGAGATTAGGATACTCTTCTTTAACATATTATGAGCTAATGTTAATATCAGCATTAAGGATACTCTTCTTTTACATGACTGAAACTTTACAAACTCTTATGTTTCCAAAAAATAATTATAAACATTTACTTTATATAAATAACAAGATTATGATTCCACCAATTGCATTGCGAAATTCCATGATTATTTTTATATTTTTGATCTAATGCAAATTAGTCATGATTGAGAAAAAAACCCCATTCACATCATCATGAAATTCCATTAACTTGAACCTAATTGTTGACATAAAGAGATAGATAGACAAAGAGGGGGAGAGAGAGATTTGAAACATACATAAATGAATAAATTAAAGTCTCTAGCAGAAGATTAATCAATAACATCAAGCAGATCTTTGCAGGATCTCTGTTTTTTTATCTTTTCATTGTTTAAAGTTCTATTAAAAACTTAAAACAATGTTTAATATTTAATCAATGATAGGAAAAGGAAAAACTTGTAGCTTTAACTCAAACAACTCCCTATTCCATCTTACTAACAGCGAACAATATTTCCTGGGTTACCTTCATGTCCTTTAAACATGAATCAGAGTTAATAAACATAATAAAATATAGAATTTCTTAAAGGTAAATAAAACAAATTAAAAAACTTGATAATATATATATGAAAAAGCATAAACTAACTTCCTTTAAAATCTTAAAAATTATCTATTGGATAAATTTGCGCTCGATTAGGCAATAAAAATCATATTTTTGGATATATCTTTGAATCAGCTTGTAAATATTTATTATGATATAAATATTGCAAAGATTATCTTTCAAATTATGGCGACAATCCCTTAAAGTCTTTCGAAAACGATGAAATTTATATTTTATTTTATTTTTGCAATGATAAGCGTCTTTGCGCCACATGAATCAGAGATTTGCAAACATGATTTGATAAGGATTGAAGCACACGAAGTCATCACCTGAACTCAAGCTCCCCTCCAAGATGTCTACCCCGGGCATGGCTGTAAAACGAATGGATATGCTTATATACATATATAAAGCGTATACATTTTATAGAGTATGAAACAATAAAAAAAAAACAACAAAAAAAAATGCGATATAATTTTTGCCGGTATACAAGACGACGTCTGTTTGTCCGGCGTTAGGCACGAGCTATGCATATGTTATGGGCAAAGGCAATGCCTGATGAGGAGGTAAACTTTTGGGTCTCGACCACCAACAGCGGCGGCGTTGTGAAGAGCTTCGTACGGAGAGACCCGCCATAATACCCATCAACCGATGACAGACGAACCGAGTCATGCCGTCAAGTCGGATGTAGCGGTGTTGAGCGTGTGCCGCTAAGGAACAGTCACACAAGTCACAACCTCTCCCACCCACCCAACAGCAGCAGCAGCAGCAGCAGCAGCAACAACAACAACAGAATAGAACAGCTTGCGGACTCAACAGCAGCAGCAGCAGCAACAGCAACAGTAATAGTAACAGCAGCCGGCATTCCCTCAATTCACATTCATTCTAAAACGAAGGCTGGTTGGCTGCAGACGCTCATACGGATCTCGTTGTGGCAGTTGACACTATATATACACATATATAATATATATATATATATACTTTGTGTCAGGCAATATCGATATCGGTGTCGCGCGTCTCCGATCCCGACCATTGGCTACTCTAATCATTAACTAAAAGTGTCGAGAGCAAAAGAAACGCAATAACCAAAACAACAACTAAATTTAATTCAAACTAGTTTTCCAACTGAAAAAAAAAGAAAAAAATTGTTTGATTTTAATTTTTTTTTTTTGTTTTTCAATTTTGTGGCGTGTTTAAATCTCCTCTGTGCCTCAGTCAATAAATAAAATATTGGAACTCAATCGCGGCGTTTGCATCCATCCACAATTTGACATGACCATGTCAGAGGCATCCGTTCTCAATTTGACAACAACAACACCTGTGGAACTGCTCATGGAGCTGGCCACAACAACAATTAAGCCACAGAAGGATCTATATGCTAATCGCAGACGCATGATCTTCAGTTTACTTATAATGGGCCTAGGAGTTCTGGGCAATTCATTGGCTTTAATCATTTTGGCGCGCAAAAAACATAACAAAAATAGCAAATATACACTGATGTTGCGGTAAGTTAAGCCACATATTTAGTATAAATATTATATATCCATTAAACTTTCAATTTCTACACATGGAGAAAATATTATTATATTAAATATAAGTTTCTTTCAAAATTTTACTTATTTTCGTTAATTATATCATGGGAATCATGATAATGACAATTGATTTCATTGTAAAACTACTATGGCCTACGATTTTTCATTTCGCTCTGTGTATATATATATATATATCACATAAATACATACATACACTTTACTTACATATAATGTTTGCGGCTGTTTGGGGCGAGTTCATGGCTGGCATAGTTTATTCAACTTGCCGCGGCTTAGTTAGTTTATAATAAAGTTCGATTATATGCGGGTTCGATTTACATTTTGCGCTGGATTTGTACACGGCTTTTCCATTTTGCTCAACATTCAATTGCGTTTTCCATATCTTATCATTTCAACATTCTTCTTTCTTTTCTGTTTTGTTTTTGCTGCTTGATTTTTGCCATTTGTGTATTTCCATTACTTTTGCTGTCCATTATGGCCACAAAAATATTCATTCGAATCTGTTTTAGTCGCTTGCATTAGCAATTGCATTTAAGTAAGCAAATATAATTAATGAAAAATGTTTCAACTATGCCAAGTCACCACATGAAAATCTTTGATGAATTTCATTTGATATTTGAGGTAGATTTTGTTTACGAAAACCAAACAAAAACGTTTCTGAAAATTGCAAAAATTTTGACTTTATGTTTTTCAGAGTTTTTACACGTTTCTTTTCCCAATTGCATATTGGTTTATTAGTTATTTAGAACAAGCATTGGGAAATTCTTTTGAGTGTTCCATTTCTTGTATAGTATTGAGTTTTTCTTTTAAAGCAGAAATTTTAGTTATTATTAACTTTGTTTACAGAAATCCTAAAAAGTTTTCAAATATGACAAGTCGAATTCAAAACTAAGAAGGTTTTGTAATAATTAAATTTGTTAAAATTTACAAAAATATACCTAAAAACCCATGAATAAACAAATTTTTTTTTTTTTTCATTATTCATAATTATTTTCCTTGATTAACTAAAAATAGACGATTTTTTTCAAATCTTTCAAATAATTTAATCATATTTAAAAAAAGTGTTCAGTTCCAGGAAATTCCTTATGATAAGAAAAAAAATATGTATGTTCAGCATATGGCAGAATCTTATTTCATGCAATATGATTAATTTGGTTTAATCAATTTATATTAAATAATTTGAAACTGAAACCAAATCAAGTGAAACATACGATGGAAATAAAGCTCATTTATCAGCATATACACATAATGTGTGCCATTTGGCTGTCCTGTCAGCATCATTATTACCATGCACCAGCATCATCATCTAAGTAAATTGATTTCAATTTAAAAGAGTCAACAAGGCGTATGCGTAATATGCGTAAAAACGCTTTTGACAGCAATTTGAGTAGTGAAAACGCGCACACACACACAAATTATCCTTGATTTTGAAAGCTACCATCCCCACCCACCATTCTCTAGAGGGTTATATGGGCAGCCCTTTGATCTCCAATTTGAGTGATGAATGAGTTCCAGTGATTGACACTTGAGAGAGCATGTAACCAGTATATGTGTGTATATAGAGAGCCAGCTAGCTAGCGCTTGTAGTAGAAGGAGGCGGAGGCTGTCACAACTCGGTTAACCGAAATGACATGGGGGGGGATAAGAAAAAACAAAATCGTATAAATTTCATTTGTGTAAACAATTCTCGTTTATATGAATTTCGCAAACATTTCACATTTCACCAGTCAATGTCAATGCGAGAAACTATTTTTATATACACACACACAGACCAAACCCACATTTACAAATTGCATTTGTAATTAAATTTTTTGTCCATTAAATATGCATCATATCTACATATATATACATATATAAATCCATATGTATATAGTGGGAGTGACTTCGAAATATAGTGAATTTCTTCCTCATGTTTCGGTTATACAATTAGCTCAAATCTTTTCATTAATAAATTTTAGTAAACAGCTACAATTAGCTGGAATTCTCTAAGGCTTTGCTAATGTTCAAAATTTACGTTCCCTCCATTTTCTTCTGTCAGCTTAAACTGAAAGCTATTTATTATTACGATTGAGAGGAAAATTACAACAACAATAATAACAACTGCTAAGCCTGAGACAAATGGTTTTTCTTTGTCAAATTTCACCCACATCAGGGTGATTTTTTTATGAACACTGAAAGCTTTTCTATGTGTTACTATAAATAATTGACAGCTTTTTTTTATATTTATATATAAATTACAAAAGGGACACGATGTTGTTACCTTAACTTTAACTAAGGGTAAATTAGATTAGTCTTCACTTATCTGTATTGTATAGTTGACCATTCTCATATATGCAATCAAATATTATTTAAATCGTCTTATCTGACTATATGATAACACCATTGAAATCTGTATTCTACAATTATAGACAGACAATTTGTTTAAATAATTATATTAATGGGATTGCCTTATTAACTAATGAATTAGAATTTATATTATGGAAACCAATTTGAATAGTTTGATTCTTTATCTACATATTTCTTTTATAATTAATTGTTTATTTGTATTTCCTCTATAGCCATTTTATATTGATTTATTATTATTCAATACAAAAAAAAAAATGATGGTTTTATTATGCATTACCAATTGTTGAAAATTGGTTGGCTATTCAAAAATTTCTAGTCACGTTTTCGGCACAATCACCAAAATAGCCTACACCTCCCCATTTTAGAGAAAACTTTTGATCATATTTCGCCTTATCATTTATGAAAGACTCACCTGGAATTGTAGCTCGTGTTATCAATTATATATATACATATATATATATCTTATCGGAAGGAAATGCTGTTATAATCACCATGACTCAAACGGCGATCATATAAAATTGTGTAAACAATTAAATGTAAACTTCCTAAATGTTTCTTTAAATTTGCACTTGGTCAGTCCAGTGCATTCGTAAACCGTATATATCTGTATACGTTAGCATTTAAGTATGTATGTGTCCACTGCATCAGTATGTATTCTACTTTGTGTAGGTACTTTGTGTGTGTGTGTGTATGTGACACATGATGCGGAATCAATAAATATTGAAGCGAAACGACAAAATGTAATTGCCCTATAGCCCCAGCATCCGTTGGCCTATTTATATTTATTACCCAATTGCGTGCTCAACCCAATAATCCTGGCAAAATTTTCCATTTCCATCTCTTTCTATTCGTTGTCACTAGATGCTTGGCTACCAACAATTTGGTGGCATTACTGGGCATGTTGACCACCGCATTGTTAAAATATAGCGTCTCTGAAGAAGTACATCAGTCGTACATGAGATTGGATTGTGTGTGCCATGTGATTTGGCGTTTCTTTGGTCTAAGCTCTGGCTGCATTGCTGCTGTAATGGCTGCCGAAAGATGGATGGCTTTGGCACGACCCTTTATCTACCATAAGGTACGCTACATAAGTCCTGTAATTTATGTTGATGATTATAAATATATGTATTTCAAATCACATTTTTAAAGCACATTACCTACGAGCTGGTGCGCAAAACGGTTAATATTATTATCGTTGTGGCATTTGTTGTAACTTGTTTGCCATTTTTGGGCTTTGGTGCCTACATCGATGAAACGAATCCGGAGCTGCCGAGATGTATACGCTATCGCGATGCTAGCGGTGCATGGAATAAGGCATATGCCATATTCTTTATGGTATTTGGTAAGTAAACCGACCGAAACTACATACAACCGAAACATAATTTAACGAGATCTATTTAACGTCAACCGAAATATAATAACGACGCAAAAATCACCATTTTGTATTTAACAATGGACCCTATAAACTAGTTCCGCGCCATAATTGATCAAGGAAAAAGGACTCGAACAACTGGTTCACTGTGAACAAATTAAACTTTTGACAGACAGCTGTACCGATTAATCGAAATTAAAATATCGCTCACAGTCATCGATTATATTAACTCCTTTAATTTCCAATCTCTTTCCGTTTAGGCACTCTATTGTGTATTGTAATTGTGGCCTGCAATTTGTTTGTGGCCCATACACTGCTCTTTGTCATTGGACGAAGTCGCACAGCCAAACGTCATATGCACTATGACATTGTGGGTGGACGGGATAAGAGTATACGGATCGATCCAGAGAGCAGCAGCGGCACTACTCTATATAGCACCGGCAGCACTTATAGCCATCACAGTGGTCCACCATCCAGACAGTTTCATCATAGCGTTAGTGTCACCATGTCGGCAACGGATTCATCACCAGTTGAGATTAAATTTGCCAAATTGATGGCTTTCCTAAGCATTTCCTTTGTCATTTGCTGGATGCCGCAGATGGTAAGAGTATACATATGAAAAAAGTATCTATTAAACTTGATGAGATCATTTGTCGTTGTTAATTCTATTTTATAGATTGCCATTCCATTGGCAATTAAAACAGATCGAGTGCCATCTACCAATGCTTTTTTTATAATTGCGGATGTCCTAACTGCCCTTCATTTCACCATCGATCCGTATATCTATGTTGTTAGTCGTACAAAAGGTATCAATTGGTCACTTTTGGGCTGCATTAAACGTTGGCGTTACGGCTGGCGCAGTGGAGGACTTCGTCGATCTCAGTCGGATCAAAGCCGGATGCGCACCACCACCACTGAGGCAAATACTCTTGATTGCAATTACAATTGACCTTGTCCCTGGCCTTGGTCATGGTTCAGGCTCAAGTTTCTACGCACCTAAGTACTTAAGTTTTCTATACTTTCTTAGTTCCGGGATTTTTTTTTCTCCTCTCTTTCTTTTTCTGTATGAGTGTGTGTCTTCAAAAACTTGAAATTTAGTTTTTAAATGTGTAAATAATATTCTATTATAATATGTATTACCCATATCAAGAGATTAGAAAAGAAGATGAAAACAAACTGGTTGCATAATCTCATTTTGAATCGATTCAACGATTTCATATAATGTAATTGTTATATATCTACTCTCAATTAAGTACCAAAAAAAATATGCGTGTATGTTTATCTATATCCTACATATATTAATGTTATTGGTATCAAAATGAATCTAAACTAAATATTTGCACAGCTTATTCTGGATTAATACTATCAATCTATATGTCATTTCCATGGAAAGAGATGTCATGATCGGAAGTGTTTGCAAAACGAGCGTTCTTTGGACAAATGTTACATTATGATCAAGTCCTCAATCGAAACCTTTAGAAACTAGAACTATTGTGGACCGTATTCTAAGTCAACTGTTCATGATGCATTTACAAGGTGTATTCTGTACTTACCAGTCAATTCCCGACATTCCAGTCTTACAATATGTTTAAACCTTTGCTGATTAACATGGTTTTTTGGGGGATTCACCCACATTCGGCATCTTAAAGACCAAAGTTCAGAGTAATCTCATTTGATATAGTGGAAAAGTTTTAAATACTTTTAAAAACCAAAAGTTAAACCCTTAAAAAATGCTAAATAAATAAAATAGAATTTAAATATTCAAACGTAGAGCAGAGAACATTACGCAATACTATCCAATGATCAAAAATATAGACTAACGGACAGATTCTTGATCTGATTGATCTGAATTACAATTGTTTTTTGAGTTTTAAAACAAAACATCATTATATTGGATATTACGAAACTTTAATTGAGTAAGTTATAATGATTCGTAATTAAAGCTTAACTAGTTCTCTTTGTAACACTCGTAATACTCTATTAATGAATAAAACATTTGCCATTTATTGTGAAGCATTTGATTTTTGTTTTAAGAACATTATTCACATAGTGTTACTGTTTCTCCCCCTTCCCCCCTCTATCAAATCCATTTGCAATAATAAGAAAAGATTTTGTATGTTTAATTTTATAACTAAATTGTTGTTTTTCTTTTTGTTTTATTTTAAAATTTAATTCATTACATTTATATTTTGAATGGTTTTTGCATTTTATTTGGAAATATAGTGTAAAAATTTCTTGTTGTAAATATATAAAGAGGCAGAGGAAGAGGAGGACGAGGAGGAAAAAATATGACAGATTATGGAGTGTGTATGTGAGTGTTGTTGTTGTCGTCTAGTACAATGTAAATTAAAGGGCAGATCAAAATTTAATAGTCGGCTTTTCTTGTATTCGCCAAGTCAAAATGTGTGAGAAAAAGGTGTATATTTATATATATATATATACATATATATCTGAATGTATATAATTTACGGTTTGCTTGATTATACTCGCGGCTGACGTTGTCACGGGAA
The DNA here is from genome assembly GCA_035045865.1 of Drosophila austrosaltans. Classification (NCBI taxonomy): domain Eukaryota; kingdom Metazoa; phylum Arthropoda; class Insecta; order Diptera; family Drosophilidae; genus Drosophila; species Drosophila austrosaltans. Next base: position 5,011,704 of record JAWNOQ010000211.1, read on the forward strand.
GGGGGGGGAGTGGCGTTGTGGTTGTTCAGAATACATGCTTCTTCTTGTCTATATACCAATTTATAGTTAAATTTATGGTTAATTATTATTATATTACGAGTTCGACGGATGTCTCTTCTTCTTTTTCTGCTTTCTCTGTTCTTCTTCTTAGTACCGATTGTAGCGACCGCGTGTACGTTGACGTTGCGGCGGCGCCTTAGCTGCGGATGCTCGTGTGAGCGCTGGTTTTTTGGCCGGCGATGGGGTGACTTCTGGTGTGACAGGAGTAGCAGCAGCAGCTGCCTTAACGGGAGTAACCGGAACTGATGCTGCAGCGGCTGCAGCTGGCGCAGCATTAGACTTGGCCTGTGTTTTGGCTTCTGGCTTGGCAGCAGGTGCTGCAGCGGCAGCAGGGGGAGTAACCGTTGGTGGCGCAGCCACTGGAGTCGGTGCTGGGGCTGGTTCAGGTTCTGGCTCCGGTTCAACTTCAGCCTCATCATCTTCTTGGGTTTCCATTTCCTCGTCAGCATTATCATCGACATTACCATCCTCATCAGCATGCTCGTCACCTTCGGTCTCCGGAACCAAAATTACATCCTCATCATCGCCGGTGGCCTCAGAGGGATCATAGATGACAGAACCGTCGCCACCCTCAGTGGGATCATATGCTGTAGAACCGTCGCCATCCTCAGTGGATTCCTTATTGGCACCACCATCAGTAGATTCATCACCGGCACCATCATCGGCAGCATCTGGGGCTTCATCCTCCTCAATCTTGCGCTTCTTGCGCTCATTTTCCTCTAGGGCAGCGGCAGCACGTTTCTGGGCAATCTTAGTGTCGCTGGACTTTTCGTTAATGAACTTCAAGAAGTTACGGTGATGGGTAGCTGTACGCGAATGAATCTCAGCAGTGACCTCGGTGTCAAAGAACTTGCTGCATACTGAGCACTCATAGCATTCCAGTTTGGAGATCAGACCAGAGCCAACCGAACGCTGCCAATTGTATTTGGGTAGACGTGTATCAATCTCGCTGGGTATTTCATCGCCATCGGCAAAGTCAAGAATGCAATCTTCAGGATCGACTGGTAGTGCCACTTCTTCCTCCTCCTGGCTCTCATTGAGATCTTCGCCCTCTTTGGCCTCATCGGCGCCCTCTTCACCCTCTTTAGGCTCCTCACCTTCAGCATCTTCACCCTCGGCAGCCTCACCGTCGGCTCCCTCTTTCTTAACTTCAGCATCGCCACCTTCACCCTCCTTTTTGATGGGCTTCTTCTTGCGCTTCTGGGGTGGGCGCAAATCGCGAGTTTCCTCCTCCTCATTGTTAATATACAATGTCTGACGCTTACGTTCACCCACCTTAGTATTGCTCTCGGCAGCCTTCTTCAAATGATCGGCGGACAACAAATGAGTATCATAATCGATGCGTGTGGCAAACTCCTTGTTGCACTCCACACACTTGGGATGCAAGAATCTCTTGAGTTGCAAATGTCCCTCCGATTTGCGATGGGTGGAAATATGACCATGGAAATTCAGATCACACATAGTACAATAATCCAATTGACGCTGCTTACTCTTGCCCATACGTTTCAAACGATCAAACTCAATCGACTTGAGCTGCTCAGCAATTTTAGCCTCCTGACGTATCATATTGGCCTTTAGACGATAGCTCTCCTCAATGCCCTCGCGCATCATTAGATGGGTGCGTCCCTTGATGTGATTCTCAAATGAATTGGCATCCCACATATGCTTCTTGCATAAATGACAGTAGAACATGTCATTTGGGACACTAGCGTACGGCGATTCCTTGGTGACGCTATATATATATTATATATATACAATTTATATATACATATTTTGTGAATAAAAACGGGAGAGGATTTGATTTGAAAAAATGGAAAAGAATTGTCATTAGTAAAGATGTTTTCAATAGTTACGACTACATTTTGGCTGGGCTAAATTAATCATATATAAAAGACATATAGATTATATATATATATATATTATATATATATGTATAATGCTGCAATTTACTTAACATAGATATTCATTTGAAGGACTGTTATGAAATGGATGGAATATATATAACATCATATACATAAGGACAATGAAATTTTTTTTGGTAGACCAAAAGTAAGCCATAAGAAAGAAAAATCAATTTTCTTTATAGTCATATGATTCTTAGGGCATACTTTTGCTTTATATAGATAAAGCAAAATATATTATAATTCTCTTTAATCATACTTTATTTTGCTTTATCACTTATTTGTAAACATTTAAGCTCAAAGAAGTTAAAGAACAAAAACTAGAATTGTTTCGAAATGTTATTAGAAATTCGGTTTACCGAATATATTTTATTATATTCACATGGAATATTATATATCTATCTGTCGATTGTGTTATTTTTAAACATCCTTAAAGTTTTTCGAAGTCAAAAAGTGGAGAATGGAGCTGTAAACAATATAAATTAATGATCCAAATACAGTTAGGAGGATCATTATTCATCTATATCTGAACTTTTTAAAGATATATATGGGTTACTTAAGAAACAGACGGACCCGGACCTTATTCTACAACTTTATATATATAAAATTTATTTCATAGTTTTTATAATTTAACTTCACCTAGTCCTTAAATATACTAAATAATCGATTAATATATAAATTTAGCCCAAACTTAATAATAATAAATTGATGAATTATATGTATGTATGTATGTACGATGATATGGTAAATCGAGTATAAATATATATATTCATTTATATGTATGTAAGTTACAAAACAATTATACAAAATTAAATATATATGTAGTATTCGGTGGTATAGGTTGGTTTTGCTAAAAGTTTCAAGTTGCGCCCGCCCAAAAAGTCTCATCATAATGGCCATAGAAAAAAAAAACCCCACAGATTGTATATTGGTAAAGAGGAATGTATATATATAGTAACTACTACACATCGAATAAACACTAACACATCGAAAACAAATAGAGTATCAAAAAAAAAAAAAAAGTCAAGAAAATACTTCATCTTCTTCATCTCTGACCATTTTACGGTAACATTTTGTATTTATATATATAAAATCCAACTTTCTAACAAATTTTTACGCTTTTTCTTATTACTTTCAAAAAAAAAACAACACTTGAAAACTTAGTTGTAAATATGTGGAGTAGAAAAACGCTTTTGAAAATTACTTAAAATATTATATCATTGGTTTTTTTTTGTTCTTGAAAATATATGTAAAGATATATATATATATAGAGATTCTATATAGAAATGAAGAAAGGCCACAGGCCTCCTTCGGATTTGGTTACAAAAAAAAGGTTTCTTATTTATTTGTATTTTTTTTTTTTTGGGAATTTTGTTTAAAAAAATGGATTTCTTTTTTTTTGGTTTTGTATTTGTTTTGTTGTATAAGTTTTGTAATACTCTTACCTCTCGATTTTCTTTTCGCCAGGAGTAGGTTCCTTCTTTTTATTTTGGTTGGCATTTTTAGCCAAAAGTTTCTTGGCACGATCAAAAGAATTTTGCTTGCGAATACCGCCGCCTCCCTGCTTTTGCGGGGGCTTTGGACCAGTGGCGCCACGATTTTGGAAACCTCCTTGGCCGCCACGACGATTATTGAGACGATTGCCGCCACCGCCACCGCGACTGATCATCTTTATATATATATATATATATATGTATTTATATATATTATAATATATAGAGAGAAGGGGAGATATATAGGGGGAGGAAAATTGATTTTTAGATTTACAAACATTTTTTATATATCGGGGGGGACAATTTTTGAAATTGTTTTTCGCATATGGCGGTCAATTGATTGTTTATATTATTATATATATATATGTGGGAATTTAAATAGTCGAATTTTTTGTTTGATGACAACAGGAGAGAGAGAGAGAGTGAGAGAGAGACAGAGAGAGAGAGAGTTTATAAATTACAATATAGCAATAATAGTTAAAGTAATCGTATATATATATAATATACAAACATAAGACAGAGAGATAGAGAAAGAGATCGGGCGAGCGAGATATTATGGTCATTAGATAACAACAATAACCATTTACAATATAATTTGTTGTTTTTTTTGTTTTGTTGCATGTATAAATAAAATTGTTCATTTTGGAATGGTTAAAAAATTTAAATCGAGTTATTACATAGATTTTTTTTTTGTTTTTTGTTGATTTGTTTGAAGAATATGTAACACACATTTGAAAAAAAATTGTATACATATAGATATATAGATTTTGAGGATGACAAAGGGGGGTGGGTGGTTGGTGGGTGGTATAGATTGAACAAGAGTTTATTTTTTTTTTGTTTTATATGTATCAAAAAAAACAAAAGATGATGCACGGCGGGGCGGTCGTCGAGCAATCAGTCGACGGGGATAGTTGTGTACATTAGTTGAAGTCGTTGGCGTGGCGTGGCGGTTGGTTTTTTTGAATATGGAAATCGTATATGAATGTATATATATGATATTTATATATATATATTGAATGTTCAGGTATTTAACGATTTCAAATTTTTCGGTCAAAGGCAGGAACGTTGAAGAAAAATTGGCGATGAATTATATTATTAATCATTAGTTTTTTTTTTTCGGTTTCGATTTTCAGTTGGTTTTTTTTTTATATAGATATTAGTTTAGTTGGTTTTCGGTTTTGGAAGTAGTTGCACCATCAAGCAGTACCAGTACCAGATCGGATCAGTTTTCGGTTTCAGAGCAGAGCAGATTAGAAGTAGTATATATCAATCAATCAATCAGTAGTAGGTAGGTAGTGGGCGTCGCATATGGAATATATGTATATATATATATATATATGTTTGTTTTTTTTTTTTTTTTTTTGGTGGCATCGCATCGGTAATTTGATTTTGCACACATATATAAGAAGATATATATATATATAAATGTGAATAGATATATATATATATATATATATATATGTATTTGTGTGCATTGTGTACATTCATTGTGTTGCATATGTATTGGTTCCGTTGCGTTAGTTGTGCGCGAGCGCCCAAATTGAAACAATTTGCCGATTCGAAGGATATATAATAAGAAATAATATATTGAATTTGTTAATTTTTTTTTTTTTATAGAAGAATTTCGTATAAAAGAAAAAACAAAAATTTATGGAAAAAACGTTAAAAGATGGGCAAAAGTTGATTGAAAATATATCGAAATACGGCGCAGCAGCAACGGCAACGGCAACATCAACCACAGCAACAAGAGCAACAACAATAACAGCACCAACAACAACATTAGGCGGCACAGCAGCAACAACAATATTGGCATTTGTTGATTGGTTTTTTTTTTTTTTGTTTTTTGGTTGTATACATATTCGTAATATATATTGATTGTTTGTTTCATTGGTTTTTTTTTGCATACGAAACGGATGCAGCAGATGCGTTTTTTTTTTTGTATTTTGTTTTTTTTTTTCGGTTTGGTTTTACATAGATTTTTCGTGTAGAAGAGAGAATAAAAATAAAGAATTGATAAAATTAGAAAATTTTCCAAGAAAATTTGATAGAGAAATTGTTTTGGTATTTTTTTTTTTTTTTGGTTTTGGTAAAATATTGTAAAAGGTAATTTAAATGCTTAAATACATTATAGTAAGAGAAAATGTTGCATTAATTACTTATTCGAAATCTCATCTTCTATCATATTTGTTCATATATATGTATAATATGTCTATATATATTAATTGGTTCGATCATCATACTCTTTTCATCGTTAAATGGAAAAATTGTTGGCGGTACATGTTTATGTCTTGGTACAAATTAAATCAATAATTTAATTTAAATGGCAAATATAAATTGTGCAATTTCATAAAAGTTGAGTTCTTTATCCTTGGGACAGGGACGGCGGCTATGGGGCAAAAAGGGGTCGAGGGGTTCAAACGGCGGTTTAAATACATATATATTGTATATATATATATATATCAGATTAAAGAGAGAATACCCTTCCCTTATAATAATAATAACACCTCTAACTATAAAACTTTTGTTATTCCCTTACTAAAAGACTTTCCTCTTCTTTTTGCACAATCATTTTACAATATTTTTCTCTCATTTTTTCTTTTTTGTTAAACTTTAAAAATATTGGTATTGGTAAACAAAACAATAAAAATAAAAAATAACGCAAAAAAGAGTATATATATATATATTATATGTTTGGTTAGGTATTTGTTTTCTTTTCTTTTTTAGTAAACTACAAACTACAATTGCTTTTGCTCTTATCGTTTTGATTAAGTTAATATCATAGGAAGGAAGGAAGGAAGGAAGGGGGGGGGGGGGGGGGTATAGTATGGGTTTTGTGTTGTGGGTGGTTGTTGTAAAAGCAATTTAACTACATTTTGATAATTATCTGTATAATGTAAAGCTAATCAAAACTTGTTTTTGTTCTTAAAAAATAAGAAATTTAACATACAACAAAAAAAGAATAATAAAAAACTTAATTTTCTGTCATGGATTAAGCGAGCCGCAATGGATATATAAATTTCCGAATAATAAAAAGAAATGGAACTCTAAAGATTAAATCAAAGTTTCCCCATATAGTTTGAAACGATTAGTTTACAGATGATTGTTGTATAAAAGAAATGTTTTCCAATCGATTATAAAGTTAAACCAAACTATGTTTGAGTACTTCATCAAAGAGTTGATCAAATACTTTTACCATATTAACGTACATTTCAGTTCAGTAGTGAAAGAGTTGCCCAAAAACTTTTCAAAATTAAAAAATCCAGTTTAAGTAGTTTGAAGCGGAACAACAATTCATTTGAAAACTTGCAGCAATATCATTTTGCGTCTTAAATCCATAACAGAATAATATTTTCGTTACTTAAACGAAAATCAAAAATTGTGTAAATAAAATCAAGTTAAAGATGTACAGAATTATATAATGTTTTGCAGACTTTTGTTGGTAAAGAATTTCAAAATAAATTGAACATTAAATACATACCGGTCCACCACGTTGATTACGGTTTCCCATGCCACCGCCGCCTCGTGGCAAGTCTAAAAGAGATGGCGGATTCTGATTTCTAAACAGATTGTTCAACAAACTGTTGGCCAAATTGATGGCCTGGGCATTCATTTGGCCACCGCCGCCGCCGCCGCCACCTTGACGCATATTATTATTAAATTGTATGCCGCCAGGATTTTGGGATTCCCATGGTGACATATTCATGCCACCCATACGATTCGCACCCATAGGTCCACCATAGTTATTGTTGCCACCACCACCACCACCGCCGCCGCTACCACCGCCAGCATAGCGATTACGATTCTGATTTCCACGGAATGACATACTGCTGTTGTTGTTATTGGCCTTTAAATTGGTAGCGCCGTTCAGGTGAGCTGGACGATGATGATTTAGCTGCTGGTGCTGCTGCGAATTTCCGTTGATCTTAGCGCTGCAAAGTAAGAGGAGAGAACATTTATTCGATTAAAAAGATTACAGAGATTATATATATACATATATACAAAACAGAAAAGCGACAAAAGCATGCAGCATACCTGACCATAATTTTGACGGATTTATTTGTTACTTTATTATTTTTTTTTTACAAGAATAATGTAGAATTTTTTTGTGGATTATGATGTGTGTTTTAATTGTGATGGATTTGGAAAGCGTTTTACGGGAGGGATGATAAAGCGTTTTAAGTTACACAAAATACGAGTAAGTAAACAAGCTGAAAGTAAAATGGCACAGAAAGAAAAAAGGAACATAAAATACAAAATATGCAAAGCGCAACAAATTTTTATAGCAAATAAAAATGTAAATATGTCTATATAGTGTATATATATACTAGGAAGGATAAGCTGTACTCCCGCCCATGCATTTATTAAGATATTCGCTAATAAGATGTGAATATCAAATGGGTTATAAATAAAATCCGCTCTTATATAAAGGAGGACCTTAATCGGCTCAAAACTAACCTCGTTTAAAGCTTTTACACACACACACATGTACAGGTATTATTATCAGGAATTATCAAAGGAAATAATTATTTTGTTGTAAAGTAGAATAAGAACATGACTCTCATCCTATTCTCAGTGGCAAAGATAGTTTTCAGGTTGAGAGTGGGGGGAAGGTGTATTTTCAGCACCCGAAGTAAGTTGACGTAACAAGGTAAAGGATGCTAGGCATCCTTTCAATAATGCATACATACAAAAATAAATATGACGTCTTGACACATGGAAGAAAAAACATATCCTGGGGCCCTTGCAACAGTCACTCATTCAACTGACAGGTAATAATAATACTAGTATACATACATATGCAATATGTATTTGTGTGTGATTGCGTGTGTATGTGGTGTGATTTTTGCTACCTGTTCACTAAAAAGAAATGGTTACAACAGCAAAGTCTTTACGTCAGCAGAACAAAACCAAACTGGTTTATTGTGGGGAGGGGGTCGGGGGGTGGGTCCACCGCTAAGAAAAGGTGAATGTGCGTAAATCTCTTGTTAACAATAGGAAAGTCAATTCGAAGTACTAACACCCTATATATCAATTTTTATAACAATTCGATGGGAACTGTTTTGCTTGTTATTGTTTTCTTTTTTTTTTACATAACAGAGAGACTATTAAATGGTAAACCAAACAAAAAAAAAAAACAAACAACTTGCTCCTCTATGAGTAGTGAGGGTAAGTATACAACACAAAAACATGAAACCAAGATGGCTACCATTCAATGAGTCAGATGCCGGCAAAGAGTATCTTTTTAACTTTTTGTTAGTAATAAGGCCAGAATGATGCATAGCGTTGAAATCGCGTTTAATGAATATGACTTTTCTCTTGTTTTGAATAACTTGTATACTATAATCACGCTCCCATCACTAATTCATGAAGAGCGTGCATATACACACACATTCGCGCACCCTCACATACACACACAAAAACCAAAATGGCTGCTCCCCTCATTTAAGTGTGTCCCGGTCCCAGGAAAAAAAAATTTGGTACACGAACAATTTTTATATCAAAGCAAAACGGCCAAAGAGTTTGCTTTTTTATAAAAGAAAGCAAAACGACAAAAGGTTAAGAACTTTTTCAACATGACAAAAAACACGGATAGCAAAATGAATAATGCAAAATATAACTAAAAGAATTACACACACACAAACACATTTGCAACGGCTTACCTTTGGCTGCAGCTTCCGATCTATTATTGCACTGTTATTCCCAAATATATCACGTTGTTTTTTTCAGCTATTTAATATAAATTGCCTGTAGCAATGATGACCAACTGGGCTGACAAAAAAAATAGGTTTTTGTTTAATAAATCTTTTATAGACACACGAGCAAAACGAAAGAGCGACTGATCCGGACGGGAGCTACAAATCGAATGAAAAACAATCGAATATGACTGACGAGCTGTGTTTTTGTTGTGTTGGCAACTTAGCTATTTTTTGGCTAAAAATTATTTTTAAATTCAAAAACGGTGTTTTTTACATTTTTTTTTGCTATATTTTTTGACGATTAACTAATTTGAATTTAAAAAGTAGCATTGCAGCCCTGCGTTCAAAAGTTTTGTAGCAAAGCGCGCCAAAGTTTGTTTTACAATAGAAAAAATACATGGAGAACAAGGCTTAAAATGCCAGAAGAAGGGCATGAACAAAAGTTTTGCGATGCGTGGCTTCAAATAAGTGAATTTAAAGATTGGACAGCAAAAGACATGTCAGATGTCACAAAAGCATATTGCAAATTTATTCGTTGTTTTGTGAATCAGCTTGTTTTTTTTAAAAGCGCTGGCAACACTGCCTGTAGTTGGTAACTTACTGTCATGCGTGTTATCGATTTTCATACAAAAATAGGTCTGTCTGTATTTCTACAAAGCCGTTGTGTGTGCCCGTATTTTTAGAATTCAAATTTGACTGCTAAATGAAACTGTGCTTTTATGGCTTCATTGCAGTTTTGAAATAAAACAAAGGTGGATATGATTACAACTGGCTTGTTTGCCATTTTGTTAGTTTCCTTGTCGCACATTTCCGTTTTAGCAGCTCCACCTGTAATAAGAGTTGGTAAGCATGCTATGGACCACAACTCAAACCATTGCCATATATGTATCTTCATATTTCTTTCTATGCACGAAAGGCGCTTTATTTCCAAAGGCCCTCGGTAAGGAGAGCTACTCGGAGTTGGTGTTCAGATATGCAGTCCATAGACTCAATAGGGATAAGAGCCTCTTGCCAGAAACTACCCTAGTCTATGACATTGAATATGTCAGTCAATATGATTCATTCGAAACGGTGCAGAAAGGTTTGTAAAATAAAACAATTCCAGTTATATTATATATATATGCTTGTATCTTCCCACTTGTCATTAGTATGCAGTCTTGTACGAATTGGAGTACAAGCCCTGTTCAGTCCCACAGACTATGTGCTGGCCACTCACATTAATTCAATATGTGATGCCCTGGATATACCAGATATAGGACGATCTCCTCAAGACTTTTCCATAAATGTTCATCCATCTCAACAGTACGTGAATCATGCCTTTATCGATGTTATACGTTATCTTAATTGGACCAAGTTTGGAGTTTTATATGAAAAAGAATATGGTAGGAAACTAATATATTTCTAATTATTGGCTAATTAAGAAGAACTCCCGTTAAACTTTCCAGGTATTGTTAATCTACATCAACTATCGCGCTCGGTTCAGGCGGAAGTGCACGTACGACAAGTATCCCGTGCGGCCTATCTCTCTGTATTAAATGAGTTCAAGAACAAGGAAATTCATAATATAATCATTGATACCAATTCAGCTGGTATTTCAATATTATTAAAAAATGTAAGTAAATGAATGTGTAGTTCTTAATCTTTCTATTCTTTTTTTTTATTTTTGGGAACTCAACAGATTCTCCAACAGCAAATGAATGAGTATAAATATCATTATCTATTCACAAGTTTCGATTTGGAGACGTTCGATTTGGAAGATTTTAAATATAATTTTGTAAATATAACAGCTTTTCGTCTTGTCGATGTGGGCGATGTGGCTGTTAAGGAAATTCTTAAGGACATTGAGTCATTCGGTCGTCAATTATTTCCACGTAATGATACCAACGAGCATTCGAGAAAAAAAACCATTGAGGTGAAAGGATTTTGCTGAAACTCTTGACGATTCCATTAATAGAAGTTTATATATGCAGACGGAGCCGGCATTAATGTTTGACTCGGTTTATGTATTTGCAATTGGACTACAGACTCTGGAACAATCGCATACGCTTTATCTTTCAAATTTAACCTGTGACGATGAAACGCCCTGGAATGGGGGACTTAGCTTGATCAACTATATTAATGCGGTATTTATATGAAACCAAATAGAATTTCCATAACATTTATTGACTAATCATTGACACCAGGTTGAGTGGAAAGGTCTCACTGGACCCATTCAGTTTAAAGAAGGTCAGCGAGTGGAATTTAAATTAGACTTGATCAAATTGAAACAACACTCCATTGTAAAGGTGGGCGAATGGACACCGCAGGATCACTTAAATATAACTGAACCCTCATTGTTCTTTGAGGCTGGTTCTATGAATGTCACATTGGTGGTTATAACTATATTGGTAGATACATATATCAATCGATTCTAGTTTGAATACTATCCTAATTCAAATATTTTCTTAGGAAACACCTTATGTAATGATGCATTATGGTAAAAATTATACGGGTAATGAACGTTTCTATGGCTTCTGTGTTGACATATTGGAAAGAATATCGCATGAGGTTGGTTTTGATTATATATTGGATTTGGTACCAGATAGGAAATATGGTGCTAAAGATCCTGAAACTGGTCAATGGAATGGCATGGTTGCTCAATTAATGAAATATGTATGAACATTTGCATGAATGATAATATTGACAATTAATATATTATTTAATTCTAGAAAGCGGATTTGGCTGTGGGTTCTATGACAATAACCTATGCCCGGGAGAGTGTTATCGATTTCACTAAGCCATTTATGAATCTAGGCATTAGTATACTCTTTAAGGTACCCACACAAGAGCCAACTAGATTGTTCTCATTCATGAATCCATTGGCCATTGAAATTTGGATATATGTTCTAGCTGCCTATCTAATGGTATCACTTAGCATATATATTGTCGGTAAGCTATCACCGATTGAGTGGCGTACAACGCATCCCTGTGATTTGGATAATATAACATTGAGCAATCAGTTCTCATTGGCGGATAGTTTTTGGTTCACCATTGGCACATTAATGCAGCAGGCTTGCGATGTATATCCCAGGGCCATGTCGACACGTATTATAAGCAGCATTTGGGGTTTCTTTTCATTAATTATTGTTGCATCGTATACGGCTAATTTGGCAGCATTTCTTACCACCGAACGCATGATAAATCCAATTGAGAATGCCGAAGATTTGGCCAGTCAAACGGAAATCTCTTATGGCACATTGGAGAGTGGATCCACAATGACCTTCTTTCGCGATTCCATGATCGAAACGTACAAAAAGATGTGGCGTAGCATGGACAACAAGAGGCCATCTGCATTTACAACTACCTATGAAGATGGCATTAAGTGAGATAGTCATTTAATATCTATTACTATACTATATTCTATTAAATATCATTATTCAATAGTCGTGTTAATCAGGGCAACTATGCATTTCTTATGGAATCGACCATGTTGGATTATATTGTGCAAAGAAAGTGCAATTTGACCCAAATTGGTGGACTACTAGATACAAAAGGTTTTGCTCTTCATTTTCGGACATATGCATATAATTATTATAAATCTCCTTTTTTTTTTTTTTTATTTTTGCCAGGCTATGGTATAGCTACACCCAAAGGATCTCCATGGCGTGACAAGATGTCTTTGGCCATATTGGAGCTGCAGGAAAAGGGTGATATTCAAATGCTTTATGACAAATGGTGGAAAAACACCGAAGAGACATGCACACGAAAAAGTACTAGCAAACAATCGAAAGCCAATGCCCTGGGATTGGAGAGTATCGGTGGGATATTTGTTGTATTAATTGCTGGTGTTACTGTTGCCATGATTGTTGCATTTTTCGAATTTTGGCTGAATTTTCGTAAACAAACCAATCCAATGCCTGTGCCCATTGTGGAAAAAACAACTGAGAGTACTACTGGACAAGTGGAACACACATGGATCTATATGCCACCATTACGTTCGCTATGGATTGAGATGTTTGAGGAGTTACGTTTTGCCTTCTGGTGTACAAATAAACGTCAGCGACCCGAATTAAGTCGTTATTGCAGTGAATGTCAGTTAAAGCATGCACATCATATTCATGAACAAAAGAAATAAAAAAAAAACAATCAAAACACTGATCAATTTGGTTCTCCATTTGAAATAATTTGAAATACCAATCAATTTGAATTTGTATCCTTGTATGGATTCTATTCGATTTTTATTGAATTTTTGCATAAAACTGATGCACTTTTGTGATATGCATCCTTTTTGTTTTGCTTTTGCATCACTTTAAATTTACATATACAAAGGGATTGAACATATTTAATTTATAAACATTATAATCCATTTAATAATTATAATAATAATAATAAAAATAATTTGCATTTCGTATTACTGCTGGCTTTTTGTTTGTGTTTTTAATTATTTAAGTACCACAGCATAAAAGTCGATCCAACAAAAATATGATGGCTTGCATATACAATACACACATACATATGTATACATATATGTATATTAGTATATATATTTATATATATATATAGATAGATTTATACTTTCTTTCTTTTTTTTTTGGGTTTTCCTTTTTTGGTGTCTTTTTTTTGTTTTTTTGTTTCTACTAGGATTAGAGGGGTGGTGGAAGGGTGAAGCTACTACACAGTGTGAGAAGACATTCAATACACATACATTTCACATAGTACATCTAGAACGTGTGTGTGTGGGGGAGGAGAGGAGGTGGGGGTGTTTGGGTTGAATTGGGGCAAGGGGTATATATAGGGGAGCTGCCATCATCTCCTTTTCTCACTACTCAACTTGTTTTTTTTTTATGTTTTTCTTTTTTATCCTTAATTTTTTTTTGTATTTTTAGTTTTGCTTTTTAACATTATTATGCTACATTTATTTGGGATCTGTCTTCTTGCATTTTTCTTTTCTCCTCTTCATTTTAGGTCTTTTTTGTTTTTCTTTCGTTTAATTTTTGTGGACTATAGTTTTGCGCTATTTAACATAGTTAACTAGACAGAAAAAAAAAACAACACTAACCCATAATAAGTTCGCCATTTTGTGTGTGTGTGATTGATGGAGAAAGGGGGGGGGGGGGGGGTTGATAGGTGGCGTTTATGATGCCATCTATGGAAGTTGATAAGGAGGCTGGGCGCATCTAAAAACATATTTACAAGACACATCCGCCAACCCAATGACGTCAACGCCTTTGTCCTCTTTTGACCCCCCTCCCCCCTTTTTTTTTTTGTCCACCTCCCTCCCCCACCGTTTAATAGAAGAACAACAAACGCTCCTGTGCCGATGCAGATAGCAAACGCCAAGATCGCTTAATGCTAACATATTGTATGAGTGCCCGTATGCTAATTAAAAAACCAAAAGCACAAATTAACCACCAAAGCCAGGAGTTCTCGTGGGAGGCTAGATCTGTTGAATGCTTTACAATTAGGGTCCATTTGGCCAGAGATAGACCAAATCCGGATAGGGCGCCATAACGGGCGGCAATTGTGTGACAGAAGCATGTTAGCATTAGGAAGCCAATCCAATTGAATAAAAATGCGACAATGAAGGCCGTAATGAACATGATGTCTGTGCCAAGTAAATTATCCGTTGTGGATAGACTATTCTCTGGATCACTGGCATCGATAGCAATAAATGTAAGTGCCGGCTGAGCGGAACGTACTGCTGCAGCACCATCGCGCAACGGGTTGGGCGGCAGCAATGGATTCGGCGGTGGCGGCAATTGTTGTGTTGACGGTAGCGTTAGAAATGCGGGCGGCAATTCACCATTCAATGACTTTTCCATTTGGACTTCCTCATAGGTGGGCAATTTGCCATGGACATCCTGTGGCTCTACCACAACATTCGATGGCTGCCCATTATCATTGGGAGCATGTGTGGTCAATCCCAGTGATGGCATTTGCTGTTGGGATGGCGGCAATGACACCCTTACATGTTGTCCATTAGCCTCATATGGTGGTGGAGCACTAAAATCTGCCTTTGGCGGTCCCAATTGATCATCGCCAGGTGTACCAGGTTGTTGATTATTGTGCGGCATTTTTGTGTTCTACAAAGAGAAAAAGAAAAATTTAATATATAAAATAATAATGTAAAAAACACTGAGTTGGATAACACATATCTTACAGAACCTATCAGATCAGAGATCAATTAGATCTATCGGCTGGTATCCTTAATCCCCCAAAAATTTCGCATTGCATAGATATACATATATTTATATCATATATATAGATGAGATTAAATAAACGAAGCAATCTTCATGCAAATTTTTCTCACTTTTTCAATGTCATAACAAGAGTTTTGACTATTCCTTAACCATGGGCTATATACATACAGTGGTGGCCAAAAGTAAAGGACCCCTAGCATAAAATTACTCAAAAACAAAAAACTGCAGAAATTTGAATTGAACAAATCAAATCAATCAAATTTGTTAAAAAAATTTCCATAAAAAATGCTTTATCAGCGTGGCAACTAGTAAACTTTCATTCGTTCATAAAAATAAAAGTTTATAAACAAATACATAGTTTTGTTAACTACCATAAAAGTCAAAATACTTGGGAAACAATTTTTTTTTTTTAATTTCTTTCAATTGCCGTTTGATTATTTGTCAATTAATATAAATAACCGGCAAACTGTGGAAAAGAAAAAGGCATTTCCTTTTCAAAGAAACAAAAAAAATTAAACAAATTGGATAGAAATTGATCACTAATTGTTAACCTGAGCTTAAGCATAAATGAGTTTTTTTTTGGCGGTATTTGAAACTATAATGGAAAATATTTATATATGTACATTCTTTTAGTTTTATTATAACTAGTACAAGTTTTGGCTCGGAAATTTGTTCAAATTTTAATCGGGATATACTAGTGACCGACTGCCTACTATATGGATTAAATTCAATTAACTTT
The DNA here is from genome assembly GCA_035045865.1 of Drosophila austrosaltans. Taxonomy (NCBI): domain Eukaryota; kingdom Metazoa; phylum Arthropoda; class Insecta; order Diptera; family Drosophilidae; genus Drosophila; species Drosophila austrosaltans. The sequence goes on from JAWNOQ010000211.1 coordinate 5,027,772, forward strand.
AAATAAAAACTGGCAAATGCTAAGTTAACGAAAGGAAATCGATAAATTATCTCTAAAAAGTAACTATTTTGTAAACTTTTTTTTCGAGAATCAAAATCACAAAACGCCTGGAGAATCGTTGCGGACACCCACTGTATATATTTAAGCTTATTTGTATATAGAATAAAGACGGCACATGGATTTTCTTTTCTTTTTTGTTTTCTCACTTTTTACTCGTAAATTTTAGTATTCATTTTTGTTGCAGCATTTTTTGTTTTTATTGTTATTAAACGTTAATAGTTTACGGGCATGTGTGTGTTGTGGTATGTTTTGTTTTTTTCTTTTTCATTGTTAATGAAAAATGATATAAATAAATAATTAATAAAATTAATTTAAATAGGCGGCTAACTGCCAAAATTGCATTGCATTAGATCTATTTATCTTGCTCGATCTCTCTCTCTCTCGTTCTCTCTCGCTCTGTTTCTCTAGCTAAATAAGCTGTAAATCGTTTCGTTAATACTTCGGCACGTCAGAAGGCACTTAAAAAACTACGTTTCGTTGTTGTTTTTGCAAAAAGGGTACAAACAAAAAATAAAAAGTAGTTATATATGAGAAAAAAAAAGAATTTTGTTAAAAAGCTAAAAACAAAACAGTGAAAGAAATTAAACATTAATGTTAGACATTCGTGTGGGGAGGAAGGACGACGGGGGCTGACAATCGTTTTTAGTGCCTAATGCGATTTGAGGCCGAGGTTGCCTGATAGTGGGCCTCCTCCAATGTTAGAATCCTGCATGGAGCAAACGGACGTCGTGCTGGTAAACGCATCGATTTCAAACCATCCACTTCATCCATTCCATCATTTTGACAGCCACCGAGAGTACCAATGCCGTTACCACCACCAATATCAGTGCCACTATCATGAAGCTTCAGTTTTTGTTGCTTCTCATGCCGCAAATACAGGACCACACAGCACATGGCCATAAAGAGTAGCGCCAAAGTGGCGCCACTCACAATGCTGGCCTTCTCGAGCATCACACGATTACGTGTTGGCAAATATGAGCCATCAATCTCTTTATATTCGCAACGGGGACCCATAAAACCCATGGCGCATTCGCAATTGTATAGTATCTCGTTATGAATCTCTACCGTAAAGCAGGTGGCATCATTTAGGCAATACCAGGCGGCATATGTGGGCGGACAATTGAATATGGGGAATGTGATATTTGGACGCGATGGTGTTGCCGGCGATGCTGTTGTGGTAATAATCACATTATCTGGCGGACCCAATGTGGCTGCTGATTCTGGTGGTGGTCGGGGTTTTGATATGGCACGCGAGGAGCAGGCATCGCAAAGCGTCAGCAAATTGCCATTGAGCAACAGGGCAACAGCGGCATAGCCAAGCAGCATCAGCATCAAACCTTGTTGATGGCCATCATGATGATAGCGATGGTGATAATATGGATGATAACTCTGATGATCTCTCATCTTGGTTAACGCATGGCAGGATTTACACGCTTGATCGCACAATATTTATTTGATATTTGGAACAATGTCTAGGTCTAGTCCATTGGCTAAATGGACTCTGGTGTGGCTCAAGGGATTGAAGAGTTTGGCTGGCAAGGCGTGGGCGTGGCAGTGGCTGTTGTTGTGTGTTTTTTGTTTTTGGTGCTGCTGCAAAAACAACAAAAACAAAAGCAAAGTGCAATTAAAAATCAACTTAAAAAAATTTTCAAAAAATTTTTTTTCCTCTGTATCTCTTTTAGTGTGTATGCGTTTGTGTGTGAGTGTGCCTGTGTGTATGTGTCAGTATTAGTTGCCTGCCTGCCCTCTCGTCCCTTTGAGCCGCCCAGCCAGCCGCCTAAGTAAAAAAAAAAAAAATAAAATAAAAAAAAAAGAACAAAGAGCAGCTCATTAAATTCACAAGGTGAGGAAAGGAGATATAGGGAAGAGGGGGTTTAGGTAGATGCGGGGGTGGGTGTGGTAAAAAGGAAGAAAAAAAAACAACAACAAGAATTCAATGTTATTTACCTGGCCAGTATTGAGCTCTGCTGTTTGCTCAGTTTGTTTCTGTTTTTACAGTCATGTTTACAATAAAATATTGTATTTTTCTATATATCTACATATATATATCACTATATATATTTCTATATCTATATAAAAGTACATATGTATGTACATATATGCATATGGGAGTGAGTCATTCTCACTTTACAACAAAAAGAAAAACCAAGTTCAATGCGCACTTGAAACACTTTTCACACAAGAAAAAAAAAACAATCATAAGGGTAATAAAAAAAAAGTACTAGAAGGTCTCGGGTTAACTACTCCCTTATGGACCAACTTATGAATACCCTTGCCAATACTCAATAACATGCAATTTTATCCGACAATATAGTCTACCGACTAATCAAAGGTACATACATATATGTATATAAAACTGAAGAATAATGTTTGTTCAGTGTCTATATTAAACATTTATTCATGGTAGCTATAGTAAATCGATTTCAATAAATCATGGTAGAATCGTTTACAATCTAAAGTTAAGATATAAAATTATTATTATCGTTTATTATTTATTATTATTTTTATTATCGTTAGATCATGCCTATGATTGCTAAATGATATAGTCCCCCGATTCATAAAATTTCACAATATACATACATTTTTTTCAGCAAAAATAAAATTATATATAAGCCAATTTCACTAATAAAGCATTTAAAATTATATGAAAAGATTTTGAAAATCCACAAAAATGTATAGACGTGGCTTTATCAAACCAGATTGTTGTACTGTTGAAGCATATATATACATATAGCATATACACGCACTAGAGTTAGAGATACTATCTTAAATGCTGTGCAAACTGTAGAGCAATACAAAAACATACCATTTTGATAGGGTATAAAAACACGCCCGCTTTGTAGAGGAGTTATAACGCCTCTCTAATTCACACCCTCTTTTACACATCTAGCTGTCCCTTTTACTCTAAAGCTCTTTAATACTGCCTCGCTCTGCATTATATTAATCAAGTACTTTATTAAATTAGTCAACGAGTACAAATATGATAAAAAAAAAGATATGTATCGATCTATGGACACCCTGTAAGATGTATAGAAAGGTCTAACTAAAGTATACACTATACCTGCCCTAAATCTATATCAATATCTTTTATAGAAAATTGCAAAACAAATTTCAGTTCTGTTCTGTAAAATGAAATCCATGAAGATATTATCATTCTAGCATCATAAACAGTTGCGAAACGAATAAGAAGTTTTACGCTCTAACAATTCAAAAATATTTTGTAATCTGTAAATTCTTTAAGTAAACTCAATTCATTCGTTATGTCTATTATTAAGGGGGGGATCAATGTTATGCATGTCAAAATTTCAAGATATATGTATGTAGATATTAAAAATATTTTTGTTTCTTCTAACTTGTATAGCTTTGTTTACAGAGATTATGATATAAATTACGTTGATCTTGTTTATATATTTAGTATATAGTCAGAGTTATCTTACACATCTATCTATCTGTTGATAACTGGACTATTTTAGAATACTTTAAGCATATATGTACATACTATATGAATATATAAACAATATTCTCCTAAAATTATAACAAAGAGTTTTACTCTACGCTAATTAACTAATGAATTTCATAGTTAACAGTTAACAGTTCTGTAAAAGGTCGAGAGGAGTACGTAAATGTTCTATTTTTACCTGTTGTCAGCTTTGAAAGACCTTGAACTTAATTGTACTTTGTAGAGTTTTGGGGTTGAATTTATTTTCGTGCTAAACAACAAAACAAAAAATAACTAAAGTTGACAGTTAAATGGAAACGAGAAACGGACAGACGGCATGTGAGATGCCTGAACAACAACACCAGCTAAAACAGCTAGAAGAAGGAGGAGGAGGAGGTACTCTCTGTTTGCTCTGTCCTCGTTGTCGTCGTCGTCGTCCCGCCGCCTTTTTCCTGTCACACAACAAACGAGTGCAATTAAGTTGACCTTTTAGGCAATTGAAATGGAAACCATGTGAGAAGCAAAGCGAACAATCACTGAATGGAAGACATATAGTCGTAGCCCCCAGAGCCAAAACCACGACGATGAACTAAAAATAGTTGAAATCAATCAAGAAATTGCGTGAGCTCAAAGACGAAGTTGGAGGTGGAGGTTAGGCCTAATTTCATGCCATGCAAATGGGCAGTTGTTGTGACTTAACGAATGTGTGTGAGTGGGTGTAAGTGCGAGTGGGTGACACGAGTTATATATGTATGTATGTACATATAGGTATATGGAAAATTATGACCAATGAGCTAATAAACAATGATGAACTAAACATCATGGCATCTGCCAATCTCAAAAATAGACTTGAAGACGTGCCACGACTTAACTTAATCACCTGATTACTTTACTTACATTCATATGTACATATGAAGTCTGTATCTACATTATTATGGATTTTTTAATCAAATACAATACATATATATTATGTGCAGCATCAATGAAACATTATATAGAACGCAAGTTTCGGAATGATGCTTTAAGAGGCGTTCTTTCGTTTTTGTTAAATAAGAATGAAAGTCTTTTTCCTCTTTTTAGTTAGTTTTTAATCAAGAAATTTTACTCGAAACATATAATTTATATGAAGATATATATTTAAACTGGTTCCATCGTTTTAAAGCTACAGATCCGACAGTTTCTTCGAAATATTGCAAACCAACTTGAATATTGAATGGGTTTTCTATAAAATTCATTGGATCATAGGATATAATTTCACCTGATATTAGTTACACAAACATATGCATTAGTGTTTCCAGTAAAGGGGGAACAAACAAAAGAGAGTATCAAGTAAACATTTTGGTTCTCTCTTTCTTTATCAATTTCTTACGCCACTTGTAAATTATCTGTCAAACACTTAGTCATAAGAAAGGGAAAACGAAATTAATGTCTGATTAGGAATGCTCGATCAATCGATTGATAAAGACACATACATACATACATGCACACCAGGGATTTATGGAAAGTGTGTGAAGAGTTCTCTACATATGAGTTAAAAGTTAACAAACACAACAGAGAAAGAAAGATAAATAGAGAGAGCTAGAGAAAGAGCTCGTACATACACACACGCACACATTTGAAGTATTGTAAATTTGCACGAAATGGTAGAAAATAATATTATTGTATAGCGAAGGTCGGACAAAAGCGGATGTATGTAGGTAGCTACAAATAGTTAGGTACCTAGAGAGTTATAGAGGGAGTGTGTGTTTGTGTGTGTGTGTGTGTGTGTAAGTGAGCCAGGCAACTCGTATGACTGTTGTGTTGAAAGAAAGCCATAACAAAAATCCATTGAAAATAACACAACGACGCAGTTTCATTTTGCAATTCGAGTTGCCAGCCTTTGGGCCTGGTTTTGCACACACACACACGTACACAGGAACACAGAGATGATAAGAAAAGAAATTCGATAGCGCGTGGACAGCAGCTGTCTAATGCAGCAGCAGGTGTGGTAAATGTCGTAAAAGGTATGAGAAGTGATGCATACATACACACATTTAGGTATAGACAGGGACGGATCACAAGTTAAAAGGGAAAGGCAACAGTTAGCAAAGATTATCAAATACAATGATACTAAAATGAGAAATGAAAAATTACCAAAAAAGGTATGATCGCTTACTACAACTTTTTAATATCTTAATCTTAAATTCCACATTAAAGAAAATGTATTTTTTGGGATTAAATTTTAGGACCCATGCATATATTAATACGGCCCTGTGTGAGTACATACATATGTACACTTAGTCAGAAAAGTATTCGTTGCCATGCAACTTATGAGTAAATCTAGGAGATTGAATAAGATACTACATATTTTTTTTACTATTTCACTTAAAATTTATATTTAGTCCTTCTTGAAGACAACAAATAGACCACTTGTGGTCCAAAGCGGCGACTGAGTTGATGTTACTAGCGATCAATTCGTAAGTATGCAAGTTCGTATGACAAATGCAGGAAGTGCGTGCACCTTTCAACTGACTTTCCCTATCCAAGGCCGAACATTAACATAGTTAATCCAGCGGCCTGGTAAACCTTAGTAAAATGACTAATCAACTGTATAACAGGCCTCGCAAAGAATACTTTTTTGAGTAACTGTTTGTGTGTATGCAGCTGTCAGATTATAAACCAGTTAAACGGGACCAGGCCAGGCAGCGGCCCAAACACAGAAAAAAAGAGCAAGAGAGAGGGCAAGAGGATGAAGATGCATCTCTAATGCTTGTTGCTATATACATACATAAGTTTGTTGTTATTGTACAAGGGCAAAAGAATTAATTAAACTGTTTAAATATGAATTAAATAAACAACAATTTCTTAAAGCGCGCACAATCACATACACATGTATGTACTACATGCGTACATAGATATGAAAGCTTTTGACAGTGTGAAATTGTTTAGCACCTTGGCCTGCTGAAATCCCACTGGACTGCAAGAACAACAACAAAAATTTAACTTTATGATTATTATTAATTTGCTAAACAAATGAACACACACAAACAGACTCGCTTACAGTTCTACCAACATAGGCATACAAATTTTGGTCTCCTGGCGAGAAGAGGAGTGGGGGATAGCAGTTCCTACATTTGCTACTCTAACTGTTTCTATTTCTGGGGGCTTTCTCTCCAAATCTCATTGTTATTTTTTCTTGTTCTTATTTTATTGAAATCGAATTTACATGATTTTTGTTTCATTTTATTTTATTCTATTTATTCACCTTTATTTTTGTATATTCTCTTGTGCTGCGCACTCTTTCGCTCTCCTTTTCTCTCAGTAGTATTGATTTGCCACAAATTTGATTGCAGTTGTTGTTGTTGCCAAACACTCACACATGCACATAGAATACTGTTTTAATTGTTGGCTAACCCAATCACAATCAATTCGTTCGTTTCGATTAAATTAATTAAATTAAAATTTCGGAGTTGTCACTTCTATTTTGAATGGAACAAAAAAAAATGCACTAGCCAGCGAAAAAAGTACGACGTTTCTGTCGCTTCTAGAGCTGGTAAAACACCACTCAATTAGAGCTGGTATGAACATCGATGTTACCAATCGATATATACATTTCTTTTTCTAGCTTTTCTCAATGCCGTTCAGTCAATTGCTCATCGATAGTAGCCTCTGTGGTTTTCAAGACTATCGATAACTTATCAGAAGAAATATAAATATATATAAATATAAATAAATATGCTACAGAACCAGAGATTTTAATAATAGTTGATTATTAACTGTATACCCGTTGTTTACAGTTGGTGTAGTTTGTAATTTTTTTTTTTGCACAACATGAAATTATACAAAATAGTCTTATGTCATATGGGCATGTATGAGCGATATTTTCTCTAATTTATCGATACCGTCATTAAAAACTGTAAACAACGACGTGGACGTAGTAAATTTAATTAATAGTAGTTAATAAATATGTTTAAAATCTTGATATTACTCTTAGTGGCCACTGGTGTAAGTAAATTTACTGTAAAAGTCTTAACTTTGTTAACTGAAATGTTCTCTTTTTCCAGTACCGACAAATTAATGCAGAATTCACAGCTGCTGATTGCCGTGAGCTGGGCTTCATAAAGGCTCAGTTAATCTGTTCAAACTGTGATAAGCTCGATGATTTCGGCTTAGAGACAATAAAGTAAGATTGTCTTAAATTCCTTGGAGAGGCTCCTAGACTTACATATGCATTTGATGTTGTTCTCCCATTTTAGGTCGCACTGCAAGCAATGCTGTACACAGGATCAGGAGCCGGCTTCTCAGCGAACCTACGCCAAGGCCATATTGGAGGTTTGCACCTGCAAATTCCGTGCATATCCCCAAATTCAAGCGTTTATACAAAGTGGCCGTCCTGCAAAATTCCCCAATTTGCAAATTAAATATGTTCGTGGCTTAGATCCCATTGTCAAACTGTTGGATGGCAGTGGTAAAGTTCAAGAGACTCTTTCTATTACCAAATGGAACACGGACACTGTCGAGGAGTTCTTTGAAACGCATTTGGCCAAGGAGGGGGCCAGCGCCAGCAGTAGTGGAAAGAACTCATATAGTGTAGTCGAGGATGCCAATGATGATGATGATGCGGATTATTTACGTACGAATAGAATTTAAATTTCAGAAATATATAGAAAAACAAATTGTATTTATTCTAAAGGATCTTTTAAAATCGCATCGAAAAGCCTTACTTTACTTTGAGACTAATCATCGGAAGAACTGCATCCGGGAGTCATTTTGATGTGTACCCCTTTGGCTGTTTGGATTGTTCCTTCTCAATCTCTGGCTAAGTGGTTCAAGTACATAAACTCGTGGTATATTGAAATGAGATTGTGCGGTTGATCTCTATAAAGAATGAGGGGCGGAAAAGGGCAACAAATTCGAGATAAGCTTGAAACATGATTAGAAATCTCCATTTATTGTAACTGTCTTTCCTCATAATGCTGGTGCAACATTTTGTCCAAATGCTTGTATATCTGTCCTTATTTCTGGACCCTTTGTCATTCTTCGCTCAAAATCTCTTTAAAGTAGCTATCCATATCTGTTGATTGCAGTTCAAAAGTCTTTCGACCGTGTGAATTAAGGTCTTTAGCGTATCCTTGAAAGCTCAATAATTCATATTTTGGCACTGCAAAAAAAAGAAGCAAATATATCGACCTTAAGATCGTATTTAATATTATTACGATTGATAGTTTATGCAATTCATAAAAATTTCCTGTTTTCAAGATTGAATTATATATCAAATACGAAAGAGATGGAAGAAAGAGAGAGTGAGAGGAAAAGAGAGCTTTAGTGAGAGTAAAGCTCATAACTTGTGTTAGTACAGTTTGAGAGTCTTTCGAGTAAACGAGTTTAAGTTATTCTACTGCAATGCGACGAATGTTATATTTTTGATTCATAACATAAATTAATAAAATATATTTGTTGTTATCTTATTATCGATTGGAAAACTACCCAGCAAAGCACAACAATGTGTGACTATTGTTGGCATTAAGACTTCAATTGACTGACAAATACGATCGTTAGTTAATTCTTATAGGTTGAGAGGTACAATATCAGTACCGTCGGTACTTTACCCCCAAAAAAGCACAGCCATGACGTAGTATATAGCCCCCCTTTCCCCTTTACACACACACATACACCGCTCACATGTTGTCGCCCGCATCAAATACTGAGGATAGGGGAACTAATATTTGATCAGTCTGTTTAAATAATAATCGTTGGTAAATGTTAGTGTAAATAACAAATTCATTTTTTTCCTTTTTTTGTTGTGGCCCGCCAAAATGTTTTTTGATGTCTATTTCCGCGGACTTGGATCACAAGCCCCAGAGCCAGAGATTACGAATATGAGAGAGAGAATGTGTATGGATGGATCATTTTGTTGAAAGCTTGACAACTAAAATGATTTTATATACAGTATGTAATACATTATCTCTCAATCGCCCCTGTTTACAAATTCCAATTACAATGCATGTTTCTATTTCTATATAATTATTTGCTGTTTTAATCAAAATTTGCCTGTAAACAGCGGCTTGGCAAGGGGTTTCAAAAAAGGGGTCGTTGGAATGCTAATAATAGAAGAGAGCTACAATTATATCCTTTTTTTTTTAGTGAAATTTCCTTACATTTCTTTTGGGAAAGTCAAATGAAAATATGTCAAAACCTAGCATTTCACGCATGTCCACTTCCCTTAAAATCTCTGTCAAGTTACAAGCATTACTCTAACAAAAAGTAGGGTCAATTCAATATTTGGTAAGACAATGTTTATGCAATGGAAACTTGTTTATTCTATATGGGTGGAGATTCAGTTTAATTTTCTAAAAATTTATTACTTTTAATCATATAATTGTAGCTTAAGAATTTTTCCAGAAATACATAGCTACGATAAGTTATTTCTTTACTTAAAAATTTTTCTGTTTGTTTATGTGTTTATGATTCATCTCGTTTATTCAGTTTGAGTAATATTTCATTTTATTTTCATGATAAGAAACAATTTTTGCTTAAGTTTTTTTTTTTTTAGAGAAATTTTTGCTTAGATGAAAGTTGTTTTTGTGTTTTCCTTAAAATGCATTTTATGAAAAATATTTAAAAATATGGTAAATTCTTAAGTAGGTTTCAATTTGTAATCTTTTTTAATTTTGTTTATACAAACAGTTGATAATATTTTGTAGTTAGTGCGTCGACTGGGCTATTGTACCCTTTCAACGCCCTTGGAGGCGATGCAACCAACCATAATATTACATATGTCAAACCCAATCCCAATTCAATGCTTTAACGTCAATGCTGCGTATGAGTTATTTTTAGCAGCTGCTATCACACACATACGCACGCTTACACATGGAGAGACCTTTTAGCGAGAAGAGTGGGGGGGGGGGGAACCAAATGCCTAAAACATACCCACACTTGCCACGCCTACCTAACTACATACATACATATATGTATGTATGTGTATATTATATACAATAACAGTCACAACAATCAATATTAATTACTTTGATTATGAATTTTGCTATGCATATTGCATTATTTATTTTGCATCAGCCGATGTGTCGACTCCATCTCCATTCCTTTTGTTTCTCTCTCTCGCTCTTTCTCCTATTTGTCTCCTAAGAGACTTATCAATTGTGTGCCATAAAATAAAAAAAAAAGAGTACATAGAAGGAAAACTGGGTGCATTCAACTGAGAACTGCAAAAAAAAAAAAGGAAAAACGAAGCAAAAACAGAGACAAACTATACAATATAAATACGGACAAAGAAGACGGAGTCAATGGTAGGGGGAGGAGGGGCGACGGTAATCATCAGCTGGAATGTCGCCCCCAAGTGGTGTGAGATGAAATACCGATTCTTAGCTGGAACTGGACTGACCACTGTTGTTGTTATTTCTTATTGTTGTGTGTTGGTCCGATTGTTCCTCTCGGCTTGTTTGCTGATAACATTTGCGCCTTTTGTCGAGCTAGATAAGGTACTAACTGCGCTATGACGCTATCGTCAGACCGTCATCAATGCAAATTATCGCCTCGAGTACATGTATCAGACATATACATATGTATATATAATATATGTGTATATATACATATACAATAGCATTCGATGGCATACTATAACCATATATACCCATACCCATACAGCGTAGTACGCACTCGGGCGATTTGATTTCATGCCATTTTAGCACTTAATTAAGAAATAACACAAAAATAAAAAAAAAAGAGAAAGAAAACAAAACCAAACACTGAAAAAACAACTAACAATCTTGTTTTTTTTTTTCAACAGCTTGTGCTGCTGCTCTCTCCATCTATTTCTCTCTCTGTTTCTCCCAATACTTAAGATTCTGGAGATTGAAGTACAGTAGGTACTCACTATTACAAGCTGAAAGTTAAAGTTTTTTAATTTTAAACACAAATGTTTCTGCAGTTGCCATGTATATATATAGGCATAAACAAGGGACTAGAAGGACATAAGCTGATCTGAAACAGATATGTATATATTTTTGGAATAAAAGTGAAAGCTAACTTATTTATTATTTAAACTTATTTACTTTATATATATTTAGTTAATATACATATTTACTATATACATATATATACTTACTCAAATGATTTTAAAAAAAATATGTAACTTTTTATTCACTTTGGCATTGCAAGCGAGGTCCTACTGTATGTTAAAGACCCCTCTATAATTGCTCTTTAGCTTTTGTCTTAGTGTTGTTGCTGTTGTTTTTCTTCATTCGGTTTTTTTTTTGCGCATTGCCCTTCTACACTTTAATTCATTCTATTACTTAGTATACGAGTAGTAATTTTGTATGTATGTGTGTGTGTGTGTGTGTGTATGTGGGGCTTGCCCTTTACCGTTAAGAGGAAAGCTTCCTGCGTTAAGCTTGTGGGCTTTTGTTGTTGTTGGTTCTTTTGGTATCAGCTTTAATTGGCTGAGGGTGGCTCGCGACCAAAGTCAAAGTTCTCCCCTGCCATGAGAGCAAAAGTTCTTCCATGTTCCCTTTCTCTCCTTACCTCTGATTATAACATGAAAATAACTTGATTTCTTTGATGAATAATTTAATTAATGAATTTATAATGTTGAATAGCGACAATTTAGCAATACGGTGCTCAAATATACAGTTGAATATGGTATAAGCATATATAGTAGGCCATCTACTAATTCAGCAGGTGCCTCCTTCTTCTATTATTACAAATTCGAAAGGTATGTGAATAAATTTTTATCAAAAAAACAATATGATAATAAAAATTGCGCATAAAATTTTGTTTCTTCTTTGTCTTTCCGTTTGTATTGCAACTTTATTCAGATGTGCTATAATGTAACTTAGCACAGAAAAGTGATTTCCAACAACTTCCTACGAGTATTCCATAGAAGTTTGTAGATATCAGTAGTTACTTTCATTCCCATCAAATGATATGATACATACTCTTTCCTAATGCATTATTTTTAAGGAAGTTTTATGAAACATCTAATATATGTCTATAGAAAAGAAATATGGTTTAAAAATATGTTTTTCTTGAAATAACGTTGCTTTTTCATCAATGTACTATTACTATTTACTCAAGTCTATGTAGGCTAGATTGCCATGGTGAAATTTTTCCTAAATATCAAGGATAATACCATTGACAAGATTATAAAGTAATTCCACTATTAGCAATTAGATTTGTAAGTATAGCCATGTAGCTAGAGCACAGCTCAGAAGGCATTCCATCATTGAAGTTTGCTACTAAATTTAGCTCAACAAATTGCGTCGCGCTTTTAAGCTGAGCAATTAATAAATGTTTTTTCGATTTGGTTGTTATTTAAATAGATTTGTTTTTGTTGTTGTTGTTTTTGTAAGTATTGTATTCTTTGCTCACTTCTTGCTTTTACATAATTTTACGTGCAATTATTTGATTAATTGAAATGCACGCGACGCCACGTATAAAACAAAAAAAACACACAGAGACAGATACAAAGAAAATTGAGTTAGAAAGTCACATGGGGAGGGAGGTAGGGAGGGGGGTTCGGGTCTGCAAGCAATACAACTTATGACATTTAATTCTTGGACTTTAAAATAAAATTTGAAGATTTATTTGAAACAAATAACTGTGTTATTACATTGAATATGGTAATTCTTAATGATCTTAATCCTCTGGTTGGTTGGTTGGTTTCTTCATTTAAATTTATATATATATATATATGTATATATATAAATGTAATTATATATTACATACACAATTACTTAGCATTATAATGTATAATTCATAATTAGCATTACTTGTTTTTCTCCATTTCATTTCTTCGCCTTTTTTCATTTTCTCTCGTAACAGCAACAAAAAAAATGTGTTTATTTTCCTTTTTCTTTTTGTTTATTTGCGCGCATCGCTCATCATATAAATTAATTTTTTTTATAATTATATATTTATATATATTTGTTGTTGGTTTTTTTGTTTGTGTGTGTGTTTTTTTTTATAATTTTCAATTTTTGTTTTGTTGTTTTCGTTAAGTTTAGTTTTTTTAGAGCTAAAGTTTTACATCGATATTAAAAAAAAGGAAAATGTTTTTGTTTTTTTTTCTTTTTCTTTTTTTAGGGTATGCAAAAAAAAAAAAAAGAATCTTTTTTTTACTATAATTAACAATTAAATGTATATATATATATGTATGTATAAGGTTTTCTTGAAAAATTGAATAAAACATTTCTCGTTTATTTTGCACTTTTGAAGCATTTGTTTTAAGTAAGACTCAACGATTTTTTGTGTGTGTGTTTTCTTTTTAATTTTGTTTTTTTTTTGTGTTTCTGTATTAATTATAGACAATAATTATTATATTTAGGCATATAGTAGACATCTTTAGATAAAGGTAAAGATTTAGGACCGATTTAACATTGAGAAAGAATTTCATTATATGCAGATTTAACAAGTTTTTTTGTATGGCCATAAAGCTTTTTTCTTTTCCCTATTTGTTTTTTTTTTTTTTGTTTTGCTTCCCTTTTCCTTGCTTCTTTCCATTGAGTAGAGAAATGAAATTTTAAGTGGTTTAATTAAGTTATAATTTATATATACCCCTTTCGATTTCATATAAAAATATAATCTTTCAGTCAATCTTAATGAATATTGCCTAAAGTTGATGTAGAACTTTCTTGTTTAGATTTCATTTCTATATGATCGAATGATTTAGATTTACATTGTTTTGTTTTTTCTTGGTTTATATATTGAATGAATGTTTCAGTACTTTTTACGGACAACTTAAGTCTCAAATTTACTTCAAAGATATTGAGAGACTTGAAATCGTAAGGGTATATGTCATTTCGGTATACCGAATAGAAATTTGGAGCTTGGCATTGTTTTGCTTTTCTTTTCTTTTCTTTTTTTTCTTGAAATTGAAAATGTTTTAAGTGGATATTTTCACCTATCTAAATATTTTGTTGTTTTAGGGGTTTTTGTAAAAAAATTTTGAGTAGTTTCGTTTCGTTTTTTGTTGTTGTTGTTGTTTTTGATTTGTTTGTCGTTTGTTTTTTTTTTTTTTTTTTTGAGACAGATGCTGCTGCTTAGAGACACACACACATAATCCGAAGAAATATTGTATGTAGGTACAGTTGTGCTAGAAAATGTGGGACACAAACAGCTCTCTGTAATTAACTATATATATTTAGCTATATATATATATATATATATATATGTATATAAATTGATATACTCGTGTTTATCTTGTTGATTTTTGTGATACTGCATGTATAAACTATTTTTATATGGTTTGATTTTGAATTTATTCGAAAAGTGTTGGTAACACTTTTTTTTTTCTTCTTTTTTTTACATGGATCGTTTTGTTTTGTAAGATATAAACTTTACAGCACAGGAAGGATCGGTATTGGTATTGGGATTGCGCGTTATTGGTAATTTTATTTTTTGTTTTTAGCGATCTTATAATTCTAATAATTGCTTCAACGCCACGTTATATATTATCTGGTATTTCGGTTAAGGGAGACATTTTTCATGGGGTCGGGTGATGATGGGAAAGTGTGAAAAAATTTGTCGGTTTTTTGTTCAGGGAATTGTTTTGCTTCGCTTAACGGTTTTTCGCTTTTTTTTTCCTCTTTTTTTTTAAATTTATTTTTAATGTTTTTTGTTTTTTTCTTGTTTCTCTCCAGTAAATTTTGGTCATAGGTCTAAGACACTTTTTGGTTTTTGTTTTTCTCTCCTTTGTTTCTTTATTCCCTTTTTAAAGTTTTTTTTTTAGTGTTTTTTTTTTTTTTTTTGTTATGTACAGAAAAATTAGAGCTTTTTATATATATATTATGTATATATATATACATATATGTATCTAAATAATTATCTCCCTTTTGACTTATGTGCGTAGTTAAGTAAAAATCTGAGACTCGCTGTAAGTTGTTGTGGATAAGTTATAGATTGATTGGTAGATAAGTAGGGGCAATTGGAAGGGAGGTGTTTCGTGTGGTGTGGTGCGGTTTGGGGGGGATGTTGTTGGTGTAGGGATGCAGAAATCTCATAGCTTTATTTGGCCAAATATTTCTCATTTGTGATATATCCCACGACGATATTTATTGATTTTCGTAAAACAACAATCTATCGATTAATGGTAAATCATTACAGTTAACGGGATCACTGCATCTCCAATTACAAGTACAAGTACACTTAAGGGGGGGGAACAACAACAACAATTGGATTAGATTAGAAGAAAAAGTTACGCACTTCGTCATCCAAATCACTGGTGTCAACCAAATGATCACGTTCATGTTCATGAACATGATCATCGATTACTCCAGGGACAAGAAGCTCGATTATTTCGAGCTCCTTTTTAGTTGTTGCACTAGTGTTGCTGCTGCTACTGTTGCTGTTGCTATTGCTCTGCTCTGGAATTACCTCTGCGACTGATACATCCAATTTCACCTCCTCAAAGGTATCCTCGAGCAGAACACCGCTCTCGATGGCCGCAACAGCCTCCTCATAGTATCAGTTGAGATCCCGTCGAAAGCTATCCTCAATATTGGGATCGGCAATCATAATGGGATTTGGATCCGCTAAAATTTGTAAGCCAACTACATCCATTGGACCCAAATCCAGATCGAGTGAATCAAATATCTCACTGGTGGAGGAATAATCGCTGAATATAATTGATGGTATATTCGCTTGCTGTTGTTGTTGCTGCTGCTGCTGCTGGTGGTGATGGTGATGATGATGTTGCTGCTGGTGATGATGCTGCTGCTGCTGCTGGTGATGTTGTTGTTGCTGGTGATGTTGTTGTTGTTGCTGCTGCTGCTGCTGGTGATGATTCATCACTACTTGGACATTTGAGTTGCAGGCGGGCGAGCTAGTAGAGAGGGGCGAATTCCCAGCCTGATGCTGTGGCGAATGCATAGGCGAATGATGCGGTGAATGATGCAACGATAGGGACAATTGTTGGTGTGCTGATGCCGATATATTTGGTATTGGCAGTGGTGAACTGCTGCCACCGCAATTTAATGGTGATGGGACGGTATCCGTTGATGTTACGGCACCAACTCCTCCTCCTCCACTACTACTATTTGATGCTCTACCATTGTTATTGGTGCCACCACCGCCTGCCATTTGGTTACTTCTACCATTTGTGCTACCATTGTGCGTGGTAACTCCACCAGTTCCAACACCACCTCCACTGACACCACCATCACTACCACCACCATTTCCCGTACCACCGCCATTACTGTGACTATTATTATTCAGATTATTTACTCTTCTCAGATTATTATCGCCATCTGGACTGCCACTTAAATCATTAAAGTCTAACAGCTCTTGTTGCTTATGATAGGGACCATTTGAACCATTGGTTAGGATCACTGCACCAACTCCTCCGCCTCCTCCACCGCCAACACTGCTACCACCGCCACCACCGTCACCAGATCCTCCACCATCGCCGCCAACACTCCCTGTCTCATTAAAATCATCAAATTCCAGACCAACATAATTATTAGCAAATGTTTGTTGCTCTGGAGAGGAATTACTATCGCCAAGGGTAAAATTTTCAAACGAGGGATTCAGACTGTTATAGGAGCCATCGAATTGAGGCTGTTGGTGATGTTGCTGGTGATGCTGTTGTTGCTGATGATGTCGTATGGGACTGGCCGGCGCACTTGTATGCAAATCACTGCCCGATACACTGCTTAATAAACCGGGAGAGGATCTAGGACTAGGTGGTTGCGGTGGCTGACGATAATCCGTTAAATTGGCCGATGATGAATTTGTTGATCCCAAAGTGGGCAGAGGATTAAATGTGTTTACCGTTACGGGTGCTTGTGTTGTACTGGTTGCCAAATTGGTAAACGATAAATGAGGTGAGGCGGCGGCATTGGCATTGGATGTAGGCGAGTGTTGTTGCTGATGATAGGGTGAGCCTGGTGCTCCCCCACTACCAGCTCCTCCTGGACTAAACGGACTGGGCGATTGATCCCGGTCGCGTCTTTGATTGTGCGGTGACATCACAGGCGATAATGTTTGCTGGATTTGTTGTTGTTGTTGTTGCTGCTGCTGTTGCTGTGACTGTTGCTGCTGCTGTTGTTGGGGGGCATAATGCTGCAGGGCGGTGAGATCGGGCAGGGAGCCCGTATTGGCATAATTCGCCTGCTCTTGCAGTGGTCTAAATAGATTTGGAAATTTGGCGTTATATGGCGTTGTCTGTTGTTGTTGTTGTTGCTGCTGCTGCTGTTGATGTTGCTGTTGTTGTTGCTGCTGTTGTTGTTGCTGCATTTGCTGCATCTGTTGCTGCTGCATTTGTTGCTGTTGCAACTGCCGCTGCAATTGATGCTGTTGCAATTGCTGCTGCAACTGTTGCTGCTGATGCTGCAATTGCACTTGATGCGGCTGCAATGGCGAAGGTTTCCTTCTTTGTGCCTGTGGACTAAAACTGCGTCCTATGTGCTGAAGCGGCGAGTGAGATCGTTGGTGGACTCGTGACGTCTCCTGCTGCTGTTGCTGGTGTTGGAGGGCATTTCCCTGTTGTTGCTGTTGCTGCTGCTGCTGTTGCAGGTAGTTGGCATGCAGCGAGTTCATATCGGTGGCAAAACCAGTTTCCGCTTGAACAGCCATATTTAGACTCTGATGTAATGCTGAATCTGAACTGGAACGACGCCACAGGCTTTCCGTTGTCGGTGGACCCAGGAAGTTTGGATTCAATTGGCCATTGTCCATTGTCTGTGATTGGTTGCCGGTGCCGCTGCCATAAGGTGAGCGATCCTGTTTACGTTCTGAAGGTCTTCGCATGGGTCCAACACCAACACTACGCCCTCGGCTTTCCCGATGAGCTGTAGGTGAACCACCACCACCTCCCCCTCCTCCGCCACCACCGCCTGCAATTCCATCTGGTGAGGCACCGCCACCGCTTGCTCCGCTACCCGTTCCACTACCATTCCCCGCTCCCGGCGATGAATTACTGACCACATCTTGACCTTGACAATCGAGAATCTTTTGATGTGCTTGCGTATCATCCATTTTGGTGGCATAAACCTCCTTCATAATTCTCTCAAATTCAGCCGTGCCCTCGGCCTGTTTTTGCTTCTGCAGGGCAATCTTCTCACTGAATTTCCTTGGATTGGCCATTATTATCTGCAATTAAAAAAAGATTTGGAAAAAAAAAGAAAAACTCGATTAAGATAATTGATATAACAATTTGTGTTGATTGATAAATTCCAATTTCTTGTTATTCCCACAACCAAATCAAATCTCTTGGGTAATACGTGATTAGCAGGTGTTTTACTCAAAATGGTTTAATTCCCACAATTAGTAATTACTACTTAAAATAGATTACAAGTAAATAAAACTAGAAGAGAGAAATCTTAACTTGATCAAAGACTAAACTAAAGAGATCAACTAATATGATAATTATATGTACATATATGCATATTCCTTCTCTCACCGCATTGCTATAATTTATATGATTGTAAAACTAGTTTTCTAGATAAAGAAGATTTCATAGTTCACAGACTTTACTATACTTTAAAATAATTGCTAGAAAACGTACATATGTATATAAAAAAAACCCAAGTGTAACAATAATTGACCTAAAGGGTGAAAGTTTTTGAAAGTATTTGAAAGCGTGTCCTTAAAATATATTAATTACCAAATAAATTGGAAAAGCATTAACCCAACTGTTGTGAAACATGAATAAACTCTAAAAACGATATCTGCATATTATTAATAAAATATATTTTGAATCGCTTAATTGGGGTATAATAAGTAATCAATATAGATACCAAATCATCAATTTTAGAACAATTTGTAGTTGTTCTTTTTATTTTTTTTTTGAATTTAATATCATGATAACTAAATATCTTGATCAACATTTGAGATGACGTTAACTGCAGTAGCCCCAGTCTATAAGATACTAAAAATATATTGGTAAAATATTAAATTTAGTATTAACTTGAAGAATTTGTGTGCTTCATTTTCGCTACATTTCATTGTAATTCTCAACTGGTTTAAGCATTAGGGCCATGGCAATTGCAATTTTAGAAAAGATGACAAAAAAGATAAAACCTTTGTTTTCGTTTTCAAATTTAAAATCATTGGGACTGAAAAGAAGTTCAACTTACAAAAGCCTAAAAATGTCAACTATTGAAATTATCAGTGGAAAGTCTTAACCTTCAGTTTTTAGTTTTAGTTAATGTTTTAGAAATATTTGATCAATTTTTAAAGCATTTTGTGATTTAAAGACTTGTTGGTAATCCAAATTACTGGTTATAAAACCTTTCTTTTCTAAAATTTCGAAAAGCTAACTCAATAATTGTGACATGACTTCTATGTCCTGGATTAGAAGGTTCTTTAAGACCTTCTTTATTATGAGTTAAAGGTTATATATATGTATGTAACCAAGAGTAAATGTTACTACTCTGTAAGGGGATTAAACCATTAGTTTAAGAATATTGGCTTCCGGTATTCTGTTGTCTGCTGACTTTGTGTTTTTGTATTTTGGTATTTTCTGTTTCGGTTTCGTTTTTTTTTATATTTTTATTTTTTTTTGTATTTTATCAATTTATCAGTCAGCCGAGCAGCGCCTCTAGCTTCACTAACTGATAAGCCAGATAGTTGTCGGCTGCCATCCAGCGACAAAAAAAAAACACAAAAGACACAAAAACAAAAACAAGAACAACAAAATATTGCCTTTTGACTGCTATGACAATGCGTCGTAATAAGTAATATGTTTGTCCAACTGCCGCCCGCCCGGTCTCGGGTTTGGCTTCCTCTGTCTCTCTCTCTCTCTTGCTCTCCATCTCTTTTCGTTTTTGTCTTACCATAGTTAGCTCTATCTTTGTCACTCTCTCACTCCCTCTCTCTTTCTCTCTATCTATGTGTGTCTCTTTCGGCATTCGTTTTCAATGCCATTGCATAATGAATGCGAGAGATATAAGTATGACAACAACAACAACAAAAACAGTAAAATCAAAAAAAAAAAGGGCGGGAAAGCGAAAAAGCGCTTAAAAAGAAACATTGTGAGCAAAGTAAACAACACTTTTACAGTTCTTTAGAAACTATGGGTAGGTAGGTACCCCCCGCCATCTCTCTACCCGACCGCCCCCCCTCCACCCTCTAAACTTACTTTTCGAACTCGGCTTGGGTAAACGGGGGCGAGGAAGGGAGGACAACCACCAGCTGCATTATGCAAATGTCTCGAATTGCGTAGCAAAAAACAAAATAATTTTTTTTTTTTTGGTGTGTGTGTGTGTGCATTAATTTATTCCGGTTCCGTCGCAGTACAAAGATCCCAAAATCCAAACACACACGTGAAGGGCATTTTAAAACAGCATTTTTGTATTTTTGTTTGAGCCGATCTTACACAGTGTCTGTGAAGTTATATATGTTTGTATATATATATTTATATATTTGTATATATTTCTGAGTTGAGAAGATTATGCTCTAAATATTATCAAGTTAGGCTTGGGCTTGGTTTGGCTATTTAAAACCAGTTTCACAGATCTCGCTATGTGGCGTGGCATGTGGCTGGGCCGCTGCCGCTGGCTAAAAGATTGTGTTTTATTTAAAATTTTATTACTTTTTTTTTCCGTTGATGATGAGCTAATGTGTGTGTGTATATGTGGTGACAAGTCAGCAGATCGTACACAGATACAATCTAACACAAAAACCCGAACTAAACCAACCAAACAGCCAACCAACCAACCAGCCTTTTCTTTATCTTTGGCAAAATATGCGAAAATCCATGAGAATGATTGTATTGGTTAGGGGTGAGAGGTGCGGGTGCGGTGCGGTGCGAAGGTTCTGCATTACTCCAACCCTTCAACATATCATAATGAAGTCATTATGATATATACTCTTATCTGTGAAGTTTTTGGCGGCACTATCTCTATAGATCGCATGTGTTCACATACAAACAAAAAAGGGGAAAGAAGAACTTCCGCTTAACATGGGGATTCCATTCCATTTAGGAAATACTGAGGAATTCTATCCATAACCATAAAATTGAACTTATAACCAATTTACACTGAGAAAATCTGAGATACTTCGTCTTGCATTTCAATTAAGAACAGTTTTGAATCTACATATTTACACTTAATTTTCAAATACAAAAACAATTTTCCGCCTAAACTTGTTAATAAGAATTAATTATAATTGTTGTAAAAGGAATGAAATGATTCTTTTTGCGAGGGGGGAAAAAAACGCCTTGAAGTAAATATTTGTTCTCTAAATTGTGGACTTGAAATACAGTAGAACCTCGTTTAGGCTTCCACATTATCTAGCAGAACTGGAATCGAATGGAAAATTAAATCGTAGAAAATGTTTAAAAATTGTTTATTTTACTTTATGTGTAATAAGTAAACTTTTCCATTAGTATCAATTTTTTGTTTTCTTTAACTGAATTTAAATTGAGTAAATAAATAAATAAATATTTTAGAACTTTTCATTTATACATTTTTTTCAATTGTTTGTTATTTCAAGAATTTAAATTAACGAGATTCTACTGCGATGAATTATTATTTTTTTATTGCATTTATTTAAGGTAAAATAATCGTTTAAAACAGTTTCATATTTAATTCATGAAATTTGCATTACAAGTGGGAATAGCCCTCCTCTTCCTCCCCCCTTCAACCCCTTAAGATATGTCATATATTGTAAAATTTTCCCACAATGTTGAGAGTCTTAACAGTGACATTTACCGGTTTATATAGTCTAATATAAGATATGGCTACGTGACACGAACAATTTACGTGCTGATAAAAAAAAAAAAAACAGGCTAGATTACATTTCAACTCCATTATGTATTCCAGTTTCAGGCAGTTGTATACTCATATATGTATGTATATATTATATAAATATAGTATTTTAAAGTTGTTCAAAGCAAATTTTATTTAGGTTTACAGTCAAATTTTCCAAACACGAAGCGACAATCCCGCCAAAAAGTTCGAGTTACAGATAGAAGAGTATTTCTATGCAGATTTTGCCATTCATTCCTGTTATATGCTTTGTACTGATATTAAGTCTAAAAAGATTCTGTAGGTTCTCTTTCTATAACCAGAAATTGATGACTAAGTGAGTGCCGCCGAATCGGAAGCTTCAGTGGATGTTGAATCAAACCAATTTTGGGTTTCAATATACACATATATATACAAACATATATATAATATAGTATATGCAATATGTCTGGTAGCTAAAAGCTTGACTTAATTTGGGATTCAAGCGGTGGCTTCGTCATCATTGTCAATTGTGTGTCTATAAGAAGGCTAAGCACGCCCCAAAAAATTCATCGCTTTGTGTGTTTATTGTTGCTGTTGTTGTTGTTGCTGGGCAGAACGGAAATATTCCCACGAATCGATAATCACATTTAATAATGATTTAATAAACTATGAAACGATAAAAATTACTTTAGGGAACAAATAACACCATCACCCCACCACAACAGCCCCTCTTCTTCTCTTCCCTACTACCCTTAGTTTCTATACTCTCTCTCTCTCCTCTATGGACACTTGTTCTCCTCTCTCTCTTTCACAACACACAAAAACATACAGTCACATGTATAATTATATGTCTAAATTAAATTGGAGGTAAGAATAATTATTTCATATTGTAATTGCAAAGGATATTCTAAATTTTAGTTTTTGATTTCACAAAGTTAACTGTAGACTTTACAATCGTATGGAATCAAGTCCTTTGATAAGTTTTTCTAAGCTAACAGCAATAACAAACAAAACAAATACTTTTGTGGCAGACTGTTTTTGTTTTTGGTTAAATTCCTTTTTCAACTAATGCATTATTTGGTAAACAGAAGTCTTTTGCTGTCTCCCTCCCTTTCTTTTATATTTATTCTTTCACTTTGTTGTTGTAAACATAATTTTGATTCAATATTACTACTGATTTACTTACTTGTCAAATAAAAAACAAAAATAAAAAAACGCGCGCTATCCTCTTTCGCTCGCACGCACTCTCTCTGTCTCTCTCTCGTTCGTTGAGGCCCCAGCGAAAACTCCAATTGGAAGAAGCTTTTTCTTTTGCTCACTCACTCGCTCTCCCTCTCTCTGTGTTGCTCGTTCTCTCTCGTTTTCGGGTTTCTTAATTGAAATATATCCCTTTTTTTTGTTGTATTTATTATTTCGTTTTCTTTTTTGCCTTCTTTTTTGTTTTGTAGCTTTTTGGTGATAAAACCAGATTTGAGATTTTAAAACAAAAACAGCAAAAACCAAAAAAGTTAAAAAACACACACACACACACACGCACGCACAAAAACAAAAAAAGAAGAAAAAAAATTGATTTCTAAAATTGGTTGTTCACTCACTCACACAAAGCAGAACTGCGACGTTGTTATTTTTATATATAAACTTTTCTTTTGCTCTTTTTTGTTGTTGCTGCTGTAGTTGTATTTTGTATTTTTGCGCTCAGCTGGTTGGCACTTTTTTTTTTTTTTTTTTGGTTTTTTTTTTTGGTTACCGCACGCCGTCAAAATGAAAACCGAAAACGGTTTATTTTTTTTTGTTTTTTGGTTTTTTTCTCTCTCGTGCTTTTTGTGTTGCGCCTTTGACCTCTTTTCACACCAAAACGTCGGCTGCGACGGTAACGGAGACGTTGGCAGAATATTTTAGAATTTGTTGCTGCTGCTGCTATTATTGTTGTTATTTTTGTATCTCCTTTTCACTTTGTGCATTTCCTTAATATATAACTGTATATATATTTACAAATATATTTATATATATATATAAGTATGTATGCATGTATGTATGTAGATATATGTATGTATATTTCGGTTCGATTTGCTCCGATTTGGCTTTTGTTTTTCACACACACACAAAACACACACACATGCACACACAACACACACTGGCGCACAGGTACACTCACAAGCACATTTATTTGGGGGGCGGCGGTGATGCTGCCTGCTACTGCTGCTGCTGCTGCTGGTGTTGTTGTTGATGATGATGATGAGGGAAGTGGTGGGTATAGATTGTGCACAAAACTCACTTTCGATCTCTTTTCTCTCTTTCTCAATTTATCTTTCTGTTTCAACCTTTTTTTTTGTTGTTCTTGTATTCTTGTTTTATGTTATTTTCGTTGCGTTGCACTCGCGCACACAACTTTGCTGCCATGCTTCTTCTTCCTGTTCGCCTCGCACATCTTCGTCTCCAATTTTTTTTTCTGGCCTGCTTCAAAAATTTTCGTTTTTTTTTACTTGGTTTTTTCGTTTAAACAATTCCCGGCCAATGGCACTTGACTAGCTTTTGCGTTTTTTTAATAATTTCGTTTGCATTTGCCCAGCAACTGCGCTGCGCTGCTTTAATATTCACAAATTTTATTGCACATTTGTTTTGTTATTTTTTCTTCCTTCACTTTTTGTCAGTGCTGGTAAATATAACTAGTGTTGATTACTGCTGAATGCTCAGTACTGTGTAACGTATCAGCTATAGTGAATAATATAAGAATACTAAAAAGAATCTTATACATATATAAGAATATATAGAAGAACAAATACAGCGCTGCCAGAAAAATAATCGATACTTTTTCTATAGTCTGGCAGTAATCAGTTTATGGCAAAGTACGAGCAACAAATGTGGGAAATATGATTGTTTTTGTTTTGTTTTTTATTGTGTTTCTCTTAAAAAAAACAAGCTATGTGCTTAATTTAAAGTGTTTACATCAAGTGGATTGTGTGCATTAGCTAATAAAAGCACAAGTGAATCGAAATTTGTCACAAGCTAAGTCGGTGCCAAAATTGTACAAGTCGGAAATCGCGTTAAATTAGCTGACTTCTCAACCCGGCGGTCTACTATTACTGCAAACTACGTGATCCGGTCAAGACCACGGATAGGCAACAATTTAAAAGTATTAACTTTGCACCGATGCCGGGCTAACAAAATGTTGTCTTTTTTTAAAACGGGCAATGTATCGAATGTATCGAGTGTACCGCGTAGCTATTGTTACGTCGCGACTGACGTCGACGTCAGAAACGTTACGAGTTTCTGTTACAAGTTTTCGTTACATGTTGCCGTTACAAATTTGGCGCCATATTCAAAAAGTTATTTAAAAACTCCGAATACTTAATTCAAGTAAGTAACGTTTTTTTTGTTTCAACATATTAACGATTTTATATTTATAGCTTATTGGCTATTTTAAATACTAAAGACAATTTTTTAAATTAATTATATTTAGTATTATTAATCTTAACAAAAATTACAATTCATTTATTACATGTATGCATATGAAAGAACTTGAATTTTATTAATATTAGTTTCCTATTTATTATTATTTAAGATATTATTCAATCATGGTCATTTTTGCTTTGGTTGCTAAGATTGGGATCTAATTGGAGAAGGATTTGGATGGCAAAGGTTCTGAGGATTTAAACATTTTTTTTTTACATTGTTTGGTAAATGTGAAAGAATACAAAAAAAGCAATTAAAATATTAATGAAAAAAAAGATAAAGAAGTAAATGTCATCACGAATAGCCAAAAGCATTAAAAGGACGCTTTTAAAAGTCATTCAAAATATAAAAAGAGATTGATAGAGAGAAAGATATTAGCAAATTACCAATGTGTAATAATATTATTGTTCAAATAATATTTTTAGCATTTAAATTGCTACATTTACCATATTCACACACACCACAGGCACTTATATATATTGTATGCATATTTGTATATATATATATATATATATATATATATATATAAATATATATATACATATAACTGCTATGCATAACTGCCTGTCTGTCTGTCTCTGTGTGTGTGTGTGTGTGTGAGTGTCTTTATGTCCTTGTACGTACGCCTGTTTCCTTTTCCGTTAACATTTTGTGTCTGGTTTCCGGCATTTTTGTACGCCATTTAAAATTGTTTTCACCGATACGAATCTGTAGGAAAAATTTCGTATGGTTTCGTTTCCTTTCGTTCAGTTCGGTTTGCTTTGCTTTGGTTCCTTATATCTTCTTCTTCTTCTTCTCCATCATCGTTTCTGCCGTGAATTGCGAATTGGAAGCAAATTGGCGGCCTCGGGCCAACATTTAAGAGAGAAGCCAAGAAAATAAGAACATGAACAAGTTGCAAGGTAAAATGGCTGTCAGAGTCATTTCCAGGATTCTCTAGCATGGCCACTTTTGCATGTTTCCTTGTCCACTTCAAGGGTAACCCTACGGCATTTACCCCAAACCCCCCCTCTTTCTCTCTCTCTCTCTCTCTCTACCTCTACCGCTCGTACTCGTTCTCTTTCATTCCCAACCATCTCTTCTCCTCTCTTCTCTAGGTCTTTGGCATTGCCTTTCTGCCATTGTTCTTAATAGCCTTTCATAAATATTTGTACGTTTTTGGCTGCTTTATGTGGTGCATAATTCATTCATCAAACTGTCAAATGAATGTCAAATCTAATAGGCAGAGCGTAGAAGTAGTAGAAGAGGGAGAATAAGTTGGTTCCTTTCCCATTCCCCACAATCTGGAAATGTGCTCAATTATTGAAATGAATTAGTTGACATCATAATGGACAGGGAAACAAGGGGGGTGCAATAAATAAAAAAAGAAAAAACCGCAACTAAGGCTTATGACAATCGATCAGAAACTATTTATCAATTGATTCATTGCCTGAATAAATAGAAAAAAAGAACTATAAAGTAAACTTTAAGTCCTTATGGAAAAGCTTTAAGTGTTTTCAAAAATTTTTCTTTTAGAGAAATCACTAGCTAGACCTGATTTTCAAGTTTCATATCTAAATTGGTGATATATTCTGGATCAATTGGAATTAATCGAGAATTGACATAAACTTCCCTAACTCGAAGTTACGAAGACTTCAATTTAGAGAAAAGAAATTATATGCTGATTTCGCTCTACGCACATTCATTTTAATTTAAGTTAAAGAAAATTTGAGTTTGATAAAATAGAAAGAGCTTTACTTACTTAACAATAACTTGGAATAAGTCATCTATAATTATAATAAATTTGTAACTTTATTACAAAAAATAAACCAAAAACCCGGCTAATTGGAAACGATGATTTTTTTAAAAATTAATGTTAACAAGTGATATAATGAGGTTAAGATAAGAACGGAGAAAGGATTGTTTTCTGCCGACCCAACAGACGTTTGATTGCATCTTTCAAATTGCAATCTTTAAACTTTTAAACCATTGAAATATTTTAGACCCTAATCGAAAATGTTTTAATCGATCCCTTTTATTAACATTTACGATTCGTACAGTACGCCCATGTCATAATTTGTATTTGACCTAATATTGTTAGTAATTTAGTTAGCCATTCCATTAGATGATTATGTTTAAATACTTTTCTATATACGTATATATAAATAAGCACATATACATATCTACATATGTAAGTATGTAGGTAAACACTTAATATTTAATTTAAAATGAAATTCTAATTTTATTATCGAAACTGTGAAAAAACTGTTTTACCCTCCAATTCTTACATATTCATTACAATCATTTGCCTTATTCTTCTTCTTCTGCTTTTGCATTTTCTATGCTTAATTATTAGAAAAAGCTCTTTGGTCTGACACCTCCCTTTCCCACCCCTCCAAACAACAAATGAAACAAGTCAGGCATTTAATTAGTGGAACACAGTTCACATTTAACGCATATTAATTTTCAACTACCTTATCATTCCACCATGGGCCATAAGTACTGATACCTCTGTATGTATATGTATATATACATATATATATATATATATGTGTGTGTGTGTGTTTGTGTGTTTTGTTTTGGGCCATTATCAGGCCTTGTTTTCGCTTGTTATCATTCGATATCATTCTTCTGGGCCATTCCTAACCATTTACTTGACATTAAACGGCAATTGCCTTGTGATTGTGTGCCAAATAATATTCGCATTGATTTCTCAAATTTCAATCAAAGTTCACTTTCAGATTTGGTATACCCCTGCCTATAGAGGGATGGGTGGATATATTAGTTTTTTAGTTCATGAAATTGTATATATCTGAAAGGATTATATATTAAATAGCTAAAAGGCTTTGCAAATCCTTGTTATTGAAATCATTTTATTGGGTTTTTGTGAAACTTCAATTGCCATTAGAATCGGTGGACTATATCAAAAATCTTATCTTACGGATTTGCATTTATAATAGGGTATAAAAAACTTCGATATGTATCAAATTTAGCTTGCTTGGAATTTTTGTATTTATTTTGAGTTTTTTTTTCTGTTATTTTGTTTGGGTTTCGTTTTGGTTTTTCTTTTTTTTTTTTTGGTTACTTGTTTTACGCTGTTCAGTCGAGCGTTTGCATTTTTGGCAGTAACAATTAAAAGTAACGACAGTTGACGCCACATTTAACGATACAAATACAGGACTATATACAAAATATATATATAAATATATATATATATATATAAACGAACAATATTCTCCTCTCCTTTTGTATGTGTGCGTGATGAACTCGTAATAAAGAGATAGTCAGGTGTGAAATTAAATTTTATGTTGCAACACCCACACAGAAAAAAAAGAGAGAAAATAAAAAAATAAGGTAAAGCACAAGAGAATGAAGAAGAATATAATCAAGTGGCCCTCGCGTGTATTTAAGTTTTAACAACGGTTTTTAATAAAATAATATAGATATATCGATACATTGTTGATTGGAATGTAAGTGTAGCCACCATTATGTTTATTTACTTTTCTCATCGGTTATTTGGAAAAGTACAACATTTAGATCGTATCAATGTGAATTTACTTAAAGTCAGTTTAAATCTGTAATTCATATGTATGTATCAGTATTACCCTCTTACAATCATGGTTGTTGATCGGATCAAATTTATAAACTCTTTCTCTCTTTACTTCCGATTTCAAGTCAAATTGTTCGATATCCAAATCGTTTGCTTTTTAGTCAATACATTTTAGAAGCACCTTTTTAGTATTTATCACCCCATAAAATATATACATTCTTGGTCAGCATCAATAGCCGAATAGATTGAGGAATGTTGTCCTTTTGTCTATCTATCTGTTTCTTTATAGCTCTTAGACCTTAATTTTCAATCAATGTAAATTAAATATTAAAGATTAGCTTTTTTGATGTGTTTGTTTGGCAAGTTGAAAAAATTCGGGCATTATTGTTTCTCGTACTTATTTCCATCACATTTTGGTAAACTATTAGAACAGAAAAAGGTATAAAACAAATCTTCAATAAAGACAATTTGCATCACCAAACAATTTATATTAAATATCTATATTGACTTTCTGTATTAAATTTAACCCGATATGACGGAAAAGGAACTGCAAGGTCATAGTTACTTTAATTTTTTTTCTTTTAATTTTTCAAATGTTAAAAACAATAGCAA
This sequence comes from Drosophila austrosaltans, assembly GCA_035045865.1. NCBI lineage: Eukaryota > Metazoa > Arthropoda > Insecta > Diptera > Drosophilidae > Drosophila > Drosophila austrosaltans. The sequence continues at coordinate 5,057,527 of JAWNOQ010000211.1, forward strand.
ACGTAAATGATTAATTAACTAGAACTTTTGTTTAGTAAATGTCATCAATCTGTCAAAATCTGCCAAAAAATGTGAATTAGTAATTGAGTAAGACAGTTATTAGTGATCCATTTGGTACTTATTAAAAAAATGTAATAGAAATATAAATTTAAGGTAAGAAAAACCGAATCACTTTTGGTAGCTTGAGAGATGAAGTTAGTTACTTCATATTTTTTAGACAAACGTATGGGTTAAAGTTAATTTTTTAAATTGAAATTGCAAATTTGCCAGACCACACAAATGGTCATATCAATATGAGAACTTGTGCAATTTTCACCATTGTTTTTGGAATTAGATTGTGTCCTTGTTTCATCCGCCATATTTAACAGACCCTACCTACCCATTTCTATTTCCATTTCCATTTCCATTCCCATCCCCATCTCCTTTTTCCCCACTCACAAATGTGTCGTGTCTATGGCACGTTAGCGTCTTTGTTTCCGTCTATATTTGTTTCATCGGGGAACGGGGGGTGGGAGATGGGAGAGATAGCGAGACATTCAGATAGACTATTGAGTTGCTGCTAAAGGATGTTAGGCGGAAGGAGATGGAAGGATATAGGATTTGTTTCCTTAATGCTTCCTTGTCTGGAAATGCTTGTTGTTGTTTGTCAATGGCAAAGCACTTTAGTTTTCTACATTAAATGTGGGACACCCTTGTCTCCCCTTTCTCCCTTATTGTCTACACCTTCCTTTTTTCTTTTTGGCTTGTTCTTGTCTTTTTTACCGCCAACTTTGCTATTTTTCGTTTAAAATTTGGAACTGAAAGTGCCTCTTTTATTCATTAAATTACCCAAATGGGAATTTTTTCTTCTTTTCTGCTCTTTTTTTTCTGGTATATTTGTTTGTGTTGTTGTTCACTACTTTAAGCTACTTAATTGTTGATTTCATTCAGTTAAATCGATTGAAGAGACTGCTGATTCTCCTTTCACCTCATAAATCTTCAAGTTGAGTAGAAGCATCTAGACGCTGCCATTCAAATTGCTCAATTGATGGCGGCTAACAATGGCAATGGCAAAGAAAAGGATATATATATATGTATACCTATCCTATCTGTATACTTTTTTATTTTTCCTTTTCCTCATTGTGTGCAGCTGTCTGCTATAGCCAAGAGAAATCAAATTGGTAGGCAAAGTTGTGGGTGAATAAATTGTGGGTAAAGCAGAATGAAGTTGGCTATCCAACAACTGGCCAAGTGAAGCGTTAATAAGCTCAACAACAAGAGTGGCAGGCAATCTATGCTGCCTGTCAAGCGAATGAGGTTAAAGCCAACGATGAGAAAGCTGAATTCTCTCCTTTTTTTTTTGCTCTCTCTCTCTCTAAATCGTTGGTACAATGAATTTCTCATGTTTTTTGCTTATATCTAATATAAATAATGAAATCAAATCAGATAGCAAATTTAGATTCTTTATGTAATATGCATATATATAGTGAAATTCAATAATCTAAAGTAATTTTTATTGAAATCGTTTTGTTTTTCTTTTCTCAATAAAAATAGTACAATTCATTCTTCTAGTTTTTGCTTTCCATAGCAAAATGACAAAGATTTTGCTTCTTGTTTCGTTTCAATTTATAACTTTCGTTTTCCAACTACTTTCTTCGACTTAAGCATCAGCTCCTTGGAAGTTACGGTTGCCAAGCTTTATACTGAACGTAGACGAAATTCATAAAATTTGTAATGAGCCATTTTGATATAAAAATTTTATGAAAACGGGAAAATCTTTATAACGAAAAAGTAACTGCAAATATTAGACTTAAATATTAAAGATAAATGTACAAATATTCGCAGGACAGAAGAGAAAATTCGTAATGAAAGTTAAAAAAATATTTTATTATTTTGTTGTATAAAATAAATACATTATAAATCTAACAGTTTTTAGAAATAATTGTAATATAAAAGAGTATTAAGACCACGTTCTTAACATAATTTACTTTTTCCCTCCCCCCATCTAAATTACCAACGTTACCAGCGACGTCTGGGCTAAAAAGGCGTACGCCTCGCCTCTCCGCCAATGTTGTTTATGCACTAAACAATTGCATTGCCCTTAACCGCACAGCCAGCCATTTCTCTAAGGATGATTGTTGTTTCCTTTTTGGGGGGGGGGCTTCACGAAAGCACACAAAAGTAATAGCTCTTCATTGTGTTAATATAATATTACCGTTAGTGGAATTTAAAACAATTCTCTGTTTCGACAATTTTTTGTTTTCTTTCTTTCTTTATTTTCCCCAGACAAGAGAATGAAGTCTGCTTTACTTTCGTTGTGCCTTGTGGTATCATTGTTTGCTTCATTAACAGCTGGTTGGAACGATGAAGGATGGCTGGTGGAGAATGTGGAGATAGTTGATGGCAGTTGGTACGAGTATACACATGAACTGACACCAGCACAACAGTTACTGGCCGGTGTGCCCGCATCAGGTAAGAGCATTAGTAGCAGCATTTTTTTTTTCTTCACCGACAATCCCCTCTTCGCTCTTGGATGCTGCAATTAACTTTGTTTATCACGCATACGCAGCGTGGGTTGGGTGTGCATGGCATAAGGTGAACTGTGTCAACGTTATATATATATATGTATATACTACGTAATTGGTATTTCGTTTTCGAGCTGCATTTAGTTGAGCTAGTTTTGCACCTAACCCAAAAATAACTCAAGTGTCATTCGCGTGTTTCATGCATTAAGGCCCTAGTGCCAGGCTCTGGCATCAGGAACTGAAGCCATAGAAGCAGAAGATGGAGCAGTACCAGGAACAGGAGTGGAGTAACAGAACTAAACACAGACCGTAATAGGCAGTCGAGAGCAAAAGCAGAGCTAGCATGAACACTAAAGCGAGTCTCTTTCTATATATGTATACAGTGAAAAATCATTGAAATGGGCAATAAAAAAAATAAGAAATTCTTGGGAACAACCAAATTGATACAAAAGTATTAAAAATTGGATAATATATAAGATTATAATTCAGCTTTTGGTTTGGTAATCTATTAGTTACAAAATCTGTTATAGTGAATAGCTATAAATAACACTTGAAAGCCAATTTCAAATAATATTACTCAACAAGCAAGAAAGTTTTCCGAATAAGATTTTGTGATTTACAGATATCAATTCTATGCAAAAAAGTGCAGACTTGTATTAAAGTCTTACTAATTATAGTTGAGTTTCAAAAGCAAAATCCTATTTTGGACTGATCATTCCTATGGTGGCTATATCTTAAAGTAGTCTAATCGGACCAATCAAAGTACTTAAGTAAAATACATAACCTAAAATCTTTCATATAAAATTTTATTCGCATAAGTCGAAAACCAATATCCAAAACATGCATAGAAACAGACAGATGAACATGTATTGCATATGTATATCTAACAGAATTAAGTACATATACGTGGATTACATATATGGAATCACTTTAGGAATTGGTCATGATTTATAACTAATATATTTAAGTTGTAGCGAGTTGTCTGTTTTAGTGAGTTATGACTGTACTCTTATCATTCGCTGCTATGCGTTAAGTGTGTTTGCTGTGTGACACTATTATGGCTTAGTCTTCTTCTAGTTTTATTTTCCGCTAGTGCTGTTGCTGCTGTTGTTGCTTCAGTTCAGTTGACAATTGCTGTATCCGCTTGCCGCTGACAAGAGGGATGCTCATTCGCCCTCCAGCTTGCTCTTCCTTTGCCTTTGCCTTTGCTGTCGTCTGTTGCTGTGCCGTCCGCTGATGATGCTCCTGCTGCTACTGCTGCTGTTGCTGCTGGTTTCCGTTGCAACAGAAGCTACAACGTTGGCAGCAGCATTTTGATGTCACTGGTGTCATTTGTCACGCTCTGTTGTTGTTGTTGCTGTCTGTTGTTGTTTACCGATGCGTTGCTGTTGTCTAGCGTTGTCAACACACACCCACTGATACACAAACACACACACCCCGTACACATTTTCTTATATCTGGTTCAGAGTGAGAGCCAAGTTTATTCTTGGCATCATTAAGCGACGACAACAGCAGCAGCTGCAATAGCAACAGCAACAACAACAACACCAAAAGCAGCAGCTGCTGTAACAGCTGTAACAGCAACAACAACAACAACAACAACAACGACAATGACTACGACAACACTTAACACATTTTCTTGCCACGCCTACTCAGATTCATCCTATGAGTAAAATGCCAGGCCCAGCCATTAAAATGTAAATTTCTAGTGGTCACGTGATGATGGGCAAATATTTTCTTCACTGCATTTCAACTTGGCATACATAAAGCAAAGACAACAACAAAAACAATAAGACCAGCAACAACAAACTGACACTAGCTCAACAACAGCATCAGCAGCAGCAGCAACAGCGACAACAACAACAACAAAAACTTTCGCTTTTCCTTTTTCGCTTTTCTCGCTGACATTTTGGGTCAGTTGTCGCATTTATTTTGGCTTTCTCATTTGTTTTTTTTTCTTTTCGTTTTCAGTTTCGTTTTTTTGTTGTTTTTGCACTTTTGTTTTCAACTTTCAACTTAAAAATGTGATTTATTGCCGAGTGAAGCTGTGAAAAGTTTTTGCGGTGCGTTAAACATGGCGTATGATTAACGTCAATGCTGCGTATGCGTAATGTGCGCGCTTTTTGACAGGGACATGACCATGGCAAAGGGGCTGGCGGAAGCAGGAAGAAAAAAAACTTATTTTCCCGTTTGTTTGTTTGTTCATATGTACTTTCTGTGGTGGCAATCTACAAACACATACTCACACACACACACAAACAAACATACATTTGTATGTATGTATGTATTGCACACTATGTGGCAGCTTGCACTCACTCACTCACTCACTCAGTCGCAGGCACTCGTCTGAGTGCAAATTATTTCAAAGCGAATCAAACTCCCTCACGAAGCGACAACCACACTTGAAATTAGTTGAAAAAGTGAAATTAAATTTAGTTTTTGACCCTCCTTGCACTTTCCACATGCCTTAATTTATTAATTTTTTTTCACTTTTAATCAAAGTTGAAATAGTTAACTTAGAAGTTTTTGAGAAATTATTCAAAATATTCAAAATGGATTCAAATGAAAGTTTTTGCCCTCATATTTATCTGACAAAGGGTTGCCATACTTTTGAAATTAGAAAATTGTTTAACTTTTTAGTAATGAAGCTAGCAAGTCGTCCCTGCCGACATTGAGTATACCCTGTACCAACTAGTTATATTAAATAAAATATAATATCCTCGAAATCGCCATAAATTTCATGCAAAATTCTCTTTAACATGCAGCAACAGCGAACGCATGCTGTCTCGCTCACTCTTGCCAGCCAATGTCGCCTTGGCAATTCAGTGCAAAACTCATATAGGTATATCTCCGATATTTATTGTTCGATTCCGATAAAATTTGGTCAGCTGGTCAAGTTGGGGTATATTATTAGGTGTGCCAAGTAAGAATACATAATTAATACAGCTCTAGTAATACGTTTTCTCGATTTGCGGGGGCGGAAGTGGGCGTGGCAAAAATTTGAAACAAACTTGATCTGTCTGCACGTTAGACGGATCTACATACCGAATGGTAGCTCTAGCTTTTATAGTCTCCGAGATCTAGGTGTTCATACAGACGGACAGACGGACATGTCTCAATCGACTCGGCTGGTGATGCTGATCAAGAATATATATACTTTATGGGGTCAGAAATGTATATTTCTGCCTGTTACATACATTTTAGCGACTTTAATATACCCTTTTTCCCTATGGGTACAGGGTATACAAATTTGTATGTATCTTTATATTTTATCAAAACCAAGTTTCTAATAGGCTTCTGATCCACTTGTAATTATTATATAATATAATTAATACTCTTCATTTATATATATCTACATATATATAGAGAATTCTATCACACACTGTATTAAATAGACAAAAAACGAAAAAATTTCAGTTACTTTGAAAATTAAAATGACAGAAATTATTTGAGTTTAGGAAATTGGTACATTATTTCCAATATTTTCACCTTTTTTTTCAATCAAGAAGTTTGTTTTATTTTTTCCCTATTTCTTTTTGAGGGCAAACAATTTGATTTCCCTTTTTTTTTTTTTTTGAAATTATTTCTTTTTTTCACTTCTTCTTTGCTACAGCTACCTTTTGGGTCAGCTAAGGATGCCTTTTTTCTTTTTCTTTCTCTTCGTCTTTCTATCAATCTTTATGTCTGTCTCCCCTTTTCTTTTCATTTGTATTAGTGTTAAATGTTCAATTGATTGCCAAACGGCCCTCAATATATTGTTATTTAGCTGCTTCTATTTTCTCCTTTTGTTTATCATTGTCCATCGATCGGCGCAATGGCAACTTGTCTAATGACTGCAATTTGATACACTTATCAAAGATTCATGTGACCAATTCCAAAATCCAATCGCAAACGGTCACCTTAAAGGAGACGCCATATAGTCAATACATACATATATGCTTATACAGGGTGCTCAAAATCTCTATATATTCAGTAATCAGTTAAAAAAAAGTTTGAATAAATGGAAAAAATAGTAGAGAAAAATAAATGCCATGGGGTCCTTTGTAGGACTCTAATTGGAATGCATTCACGAAAGTTTATATGGAAACCCAGTTAACTGCTTTCAATTGAATGTTTTGGAAAAACATATTTTTGTTTTAATATTCTTCAACGTTAAGACGTAGCACCTTGTATTGACATGAAATTTAAACTTTGAACCGTCGTGAATTGGTTTACACACTATTTCTTTCCTCTCTCTCACTCTCCCTCTCTAACTTTCTTGGTATTTGGATTTTTATGGCAAATGCACTTAACTGACATTAAGTAGCTAGTTAAACTCAAAGAAAATGCTTAACGCGCAATCTGAGAACAAAACAAGCGGTGAAGTGACTTTGGGCTACTCAAGTACTTGGAACTCAGACGACTCTTGGCCCAGAAAAAAAAAAAAAAAAACTAAAATAGAAAACAAGATCCAGGAACAGAACGGAGAACAGAACAGAACAGAACAGGAACTGGAGTTTTGGAGTGTGCGTTTCCGACGTTTCTTTTCATTTTATTTTTTTTATTTCTGCCTTCTTTTTCCGTTTTTCTTTTTTCTTCGTTTGTTGTGTTTTTTTTTTCTTTTTTTTGTTCTTAGTTTGTTAAATTGAATTTCTTGCTTGAAGCAGACACTTAAAAGCCAAGTTTTTTTTTTTTTGTTTTCCTTTTGCAGAACGCGGCAATTTTTTGCTCTACCAATTAGCCTTGGCCATAAATTCTGGCAACTTTTTGGATCTGGAGACTATACACGAGGAGGAGATGGTAGAGGAGCAAAACTCCAATTGGTTGGCCGCAATGGCAAATGAATTTCAGGTAAGAGAGAGATTCTCAGTTTATCCATATTGAAAGGGAATATACATATATATATATATGTATATATATAAGAGATAAAGGCCAGTCGAACATAAATCACGAACACATTTTGTTTTTTTTTTGTTCTTGTATCTTGTTGTTGTTGTTGCTTAACTTTTGGCATTTTTAACTTTAGCCCGGATATCTGTCAGAGAAGCACTTCGACTACGGGTATGAGGGTAAAAGAGAGATAGAGGGAAAGGTAGAAGGTTTGAAGCATGAGCACGTGACCATTTGGTGGTCACGCTCTGCTGCCACAGGATTTCATTTACAGCCAAGGGGCATGCCATCGGTAGTAGTCAACAGTCGACACAAATGGTTAAAAACAATCAAAACCTAAAAGTTGAATGAAAGGAATTAGTATTTCTCTCAGACTAACTCATTCAAAATGAAATGAATGAATGAATTTTTAGTAGAAAAAGAACTTTGTGAGAAAATTTGATACATTTAAAGTGCATGAGAGAATTAGCTTAATTTTTCCCAATCATTCTTTAAAAACGTAAAACAAAAGGGTTTGGGTAACTTCATTTCCAGCTAGACAAACAGAACTTAAGCTATTCATATTCACATATACATATATATATATAATCCTATTCTATCAAATATTTTGATACCCTTAAAAATTTTTCAACAGCTTTTGCAAACAATTTCATGTTTCTGCTTCAATTTTTACACTTGTTGGTCATGGCCATAATCAGATTGATTGAAAATTCATTGTTTTTGACCATAATCACATCATCGAATAACACACACAGACACACAATCACACACACACACATACACTGGCATATGAACATGCTTTCCAGCACTTTGATGAAAGCAAAAGCAATTTGATAAAACCTAGTCTGCTTTTAGGCGCTCAGTGCCTTTGATTGTGTCATAAGAGGAGAGAGCAAGAGAAAAGAAAAGGATATGAGAAATGTGGTAAAAGGGAATATCTAGAATATAGCCATATAGTCTGCATAGAAAGTTTCTAATTATCGCTGGCATAAATAGATGCGTCAAACCAAAAAGGAAGACGACGAAGATGGCAAAACAGCAGCAACTAGTCGTATATGAGTGTAGCTTGTGTTTCTCTTTTTTTTTGCTTTTAAAGGATGGATAAGGAAAGCAAATGAGAAGGGAGAGAGAAAGAGATTGTGGGTAGGGTAGAAAGAAATTTGAATATTTTGCAATTGCCTTTGGGGAGTTAAAAGGGACTTGGTTGGGCGAGTCGATTGCATTTTGCAATCGCTGTGGCCCAGAGACATCTGCTTTCAATTTTTAGATTGTCGACAGCAAAAAAAAAAAAAAAAAAATGCAAATTTTATGCAAAACAATACAAGCAACAACAACAACAAAGGACAACCGAACATAACAGCCCAACAGTGGAATAGAACAGGACAATGTATCCAAATTCTGACTGGCTCCATCTGTTATTTTGGGTCTGTTTGCTGTTAGGTTTTATTTCAAGTTACACTTTTTTTTTTTATTCTTTTTGGTGCGCTTTTAAATATTTCATATTGATAAGCATGAGACGCCACTGTAGGCAAAGAGAGTACTGTTCCCTCGATGGTCCTAAACGGTTGTATGAAATGGCATAGTCATTGTCAAACAAAAAAAAAAAAAAAGAAGAAAGATATGGCAGAGATGATACTAAGCTATTTACTTTTCATTTTAAAATTGTTGGCCAAAACCAGTTGTAGATTTTGTGCAATTTTCACGCTAGCTTGAATTTACTTTGAAAGCTGAGTTTTAGCTCTTCATTAGGCAGGCCAAACAATGAAGAGAGTCAGAGAGAGAGAGAAAGAGAAAAAAAGGGATCTTTAGATATTGCAGCCGACCGATTGTTGTCTTTAATGTGGCTTTCAGCTATTCTCAGTGGTAGTAGGTTTAAAAAGCAGCACAAGAAGACAACGATGATGAACAAAAAAAAATAAAAAATAAAAAATAAAAAAGACCAAAACCAAAACCAAGACCAAGACCAAGAATAAGAGCAATAGCAAGAGCAGGAACAAAAAAAAAATGTACACCAGGGATTACTTTGCTTAATTCAACTGCAAATGAAAACTGTTTGTTCTGTAAATTCAATCTGTTGGCATCTTGTTGACGTTGTCATTACGTCTTCTGCTGGTACGTCTTCATACTTTTTTCCCACATATACCCCAAACTCGCTGACTTTCTAGCAATTGTTGTTCCCCTTCTTCGTCTTCTTTTTTCATCATCTTCGTATTCTACGTTTCCCACTCGACAAGTTCATCAAAGCGTAATCTGCACAAAATGGCGTCACTTCCTTAGCCATTGGCTCCATGGCAGAGGCAACTTTTGAGGCTAACTATATATGTTTGTATGTATGAATATGTATGTGTGTATATATATATACTGAAGCCTGACTTTTTCGTAGGTCTTTTGCGTCCATCCGTTGTCGTCACCGTCGCCTTCGCCTTTGCCTAATGGAGTCATAATTCTTCAGCTCGTTAGCAGCAAATACATGCAACGTAAATATGCTTGCGCCGAAAAGTATGCCAGGCATTTTTCGTCCGTTTTACATTTTTTGATACCCTGTCAGAGACCCCACCCCAAAGGCATTTAAGTTGCAGCCTGTAAATGAGTTTGTGACCTGGTTTTAGCCATAAAACAAAATCAAACACTATGAGATATACTTAAAATCCTTTTCAAAATTCCTTCATCTTGAAGAAATTTTGGCTTCGTAAGTTGTAAAAGTTACACATACGCCCCATATGCACAAATCTTTAGTAATTAAAACTTAATTACTTAACCGATTTATATAGAACTGCGAAACAGAGATCTGAGTCTTTATAAGAATTTTCGTGGGGAAACTTTAAAGCATCTACAAATATGTCTGAGATTCACAAAATTTGCATATAAATAGTTGGTTTATATTTATGTTTTCATGGGAAAAGTTTTTACTTTCTGCAACTTTTAAGTTAAAGATAATGTTGTTGGAATATCAGAAAAAAAAAAAACAAATAGCATTTCTATTTGGATTTTGTTTTGTTTTGTTCGATATTTAAGTTTCGTAATCAATGATTCTTAAAATAGTAAAAACTTCTAGGGAGAACTGGTAAATAATCACCGCTTATATCTTAATTCTTTATGTTACTAGAGATTGATATGCTTTGCTTCATTAATTTACATAAAGAGTATTATTTAGTCTACTAATATAAATTATTTTCTTACTTGCTTCTATTTGTTTGCCATATTCCCTTTGGCTTCTTCCCTTTAGCATTATACTATAAATGTATGTGTGTCTGTGTGGGTGTATGGATCTGTATTTTATGTATGTGTGTGTGTGTGTCTGTGTGTGTGAGCGCGTTTGTGTCAGAGCTTTCTGTTAAACCTTTTGCCTTTGGGTCTTTCGGTGGGCGTGACGATGCGCCCTTCACAGTGGCCGTTGTCTGACAAGTTGCTTAATTGAAAAGTGTTTTGTTTGGCAAGCCTTGGGCCATGATGAGCTACGTCCCCATTCTCCGCCTTCACCATCATTGCCCCATCTCGTTTCCCTTTTGCTGCTCCCTTGCTCATATCGTCCTTCCTCTATACACTTTTTGTGCCATCATCTTGCTGATTTGGCAACTTTATGTAGGTTCAATAATTTGCCTTTTATTTATGCGTGTGCTTTAAAAACAGACCAACAAAGAATTTTTCAAGGGTCTTCCGGTTTTGTTTTCTTTTTACATTTTCTCTGTCTCTAAATTATTATGCTTTCTTTTAGGCGGCCCCCAAAATAAAAAGAAGACGCCAAAAAGAGAAGATGAGAAAGAAGTCAGCTTGAAGGAGCATATTTATCACTATGCCACTTTTTATTGCTTCCTCTTTGCTTGACATATCATACGCAAAAAAATCAGGTGCGGAGCTATGAAATTCGGGTGATTAGAATATTGAGTGTTTTAATTTTTTCAACTGAAAATTTATCGATTTTGAATGAGTTAAAATAGACAATAAAAGGAGATGGAAGTATAATGGTATAAGATATCTTATGCTAAATTTTATTTGAAATGTTTTAGTCAATCGTTGGCATAGATCAATATAGAATAGAATATAATAAAGGTTTATTTTAGCTGAATGTGATATATACAAAACGTATATATGTTATGCTGTATAGATCAAAACAGACTTACAGAAATGTCCCACTTCAATCAAGTGCAGATTGTACTTATATATATATGTATGTAAGAGTATATAAATCTATATCTAAACCTCATTCCAAACATTTAAATTTATTTAATTACTCTTAAAACTTCCATTAAAATTATTTATTCCCATTTCTATGAAATATACAAAAATGATTTTTCTTTTTTAAGAAAAAGAATTTTCTTAACTCCAACACAAGTTTAAAGTCATCCAAATCCGCTCCTGTGCACATAAGAGTCGAAGAAAGAGAGAGAGGGAGAAAGAGAAAAGTCTCCTGTTGCCATAAATAATTATGTTATTTTAGATTTTTCTTCTGTTGTTGGTAAAAAGAAAAACCGTTGCCATAATTATCGCACATTTTTCACTTTACATCAGCAACATTTTTCAGTGCTGAAAATTTTGTGACAGTTTGTTTTTATTTTTTGTTTTTCTTTTATTTTTTGTGTGTATGCGTGTGTAATTAAGTCACACCCAATGTCACATTAGGGGAGTGATAAGTATTTTTTATGTATTTTTAATTAACTTTAATGCCTGATTCAACGAAAATGATCCGTTGCACTTAAAGTAGAAGCACATTGCAACCCTAGACTTGGCTTGTGCCTCATTCTCATCTCTGTCTGGTCTCAAGTGTGTTTGTCTGTCTAATTGGCAAATTTAATTAGCCTCGTCACTGGTCATGATAGGACGTGAATGGGCATGAACTCGGATACAAGGATGAGCATGACAACGTGGACGAGTGAGAGTGCGAGTGTGAGTACAGGGACTGGGAACGTTAAGTTTTGTTTGTGTTTATTTTTGATCTGTGTGTGTATGTAGGTAGTTAGAGGTAGGTATGTATGTGTGTGTGTGTGTCATGTGAAATTCAATTTTCGTGCGCATATTTAATAAGCCCGTTTAAATTTGACTAGTAAATTTATAGTTCATTGTTGTTGTGTTTGTATCGCTGCCTTCTAGGGTTTGGGCGGCAGCTCTCTTTGCCAATGCAAACGAATCCCAACATTTACCGTTTGCACTGACGACAAACACAGGGAAATGCAACACTTTCAGTACCTGGACGTTGCACTAGGTGCCATGGATTGTTTAAGGGGGAATGGGGGGAGGGGGTGGCAGGCAAGGCCGAGAGAAATGCAGAAGCGTGGCTAGTTGCAGTCAGTCAACTTTTACTTGAGGGCATCCACAAAAGGTCGATCAAAAAGTTAACAAATTTTATTCATATCAGCAATAGAAATATTACGATTGCAAAAAAAAAAACAAACTATTGGTAAAAGTCAAAAAAGTATTTGAATTGAAATAGATAAAAGTAAATAATAAGAAATTTTCTTTTTAAAACAAACTAAAAGTATTGTATAGTTGTTTAAAATTTGTCAAAGGGGATTGAAAATTATAATATTTTTATTTAAACTAAATTTATTCTGAGCTCTTAGGTTACTTAAATAAACTTTTCAATCAAACCAAAGAAAAAACAATTTATATCCATAGAAAGAGAAACAACAACAAATTTTATGATTATAGTAGAATACTGGATCTTCATTTAATATATCATAAGTAAAAATTGAAAATGAAGTAGAAATGAAATTAGTTTTCGAATCAAAAATCCAGTAGCCGTTTCAGTTGTTATATTCGCCCTTTTGTCAAATCTAATAAGTACACAAAATAAAATGGCAGTGTTTTTCCTTCTGTAATTTCGATCGATCAGTTGGTATAACAAGATAACTTTTAGTTTTAAAGTGTGACAAAAATCAGAATTTCTATAATAATATTGTAATATTTTGTAGTATTCAAGTGATATACTTCAAGTAGTTGCCAAATCTATCAATCTACCCTCTTGATATAGTTATATATATATATTTATTTATATAGTATGTATGTAATAACATTGCTTAACTGCTTTGACGCTGTTTACTGCAGCTTTCAATTAAGTTGCCGATGTTTTCCTCACCTCTCACTCTCTTTCTCTCTCTCTTGGTTCGTTTTCCCCTTTCTTGCCAGTCCCAATCTCTGTCCTAGCTCCAGTTTGGTCTCCGTTTTGCTTTAAGCCAGCTTCCCTTTTTAATTAGTTGACAAACTTGCACATTTTTATCGCTGCTTGTTTCCTGCTACCTTTTTAGTATTACATTTTCTTTACCCACCCCCTGCCAATCCCTGCACATCCCACCAAAAGCCCCTCTGCTTCTGTAGTATACGTTCGTTCTTTCCTTTTATTAATTTCATTTTGCACTTGTAATTGCTGGTAAATATCGCATAGCTCATACACAGCGTTGCACCGGAAATTAATTTCTGTACAACAAAGAGAAGCTAAAAATTGTTGTAGAGTTTTTCTTGACAATGACATGAACTAAATCCGAATCAGATTCCCAAGCAACTAACCAACTAGCTAAACCCTCTCAGGAATCAACTAACTAATATAATAATCTTGGCAATTTGATTGCAGCACATAGATGTGTACGATGGTTTTCCAATGGACTTGCAGACCTGGCTAATGGATAGCTATGGATTGAGTGCCACAGATGTTTATCACAGTTGGTGGCGAAGCCATAGTAGTAGCATGTCTCGATCCACCGGAAACGGTAACAGAGACAATGCACGTCAACAGATGTGCACTGCGGAAGGTCAATGCTATGACATGGCACAAATAGTCACTGTATGCTGTCCATTCTGAGTTCATGTGTTGTGTGTTCTGTGTAAATAAAAATGCATTTAAAAACAATTGAAAAGGAAATCATAAATTTGTGAATGGGCCAACCAATGGCAATCCGGTTGATTGGCAACGTGTTTCCACTCCACCCATCCCATCCCATTCACCCACATTTACCGGTGTGTGGTGTCCGCAATGAGACCATTAAATGTTGTTACTGTGGTCGTTGTCGACAGTGCGGACACGGAAACTGCCAAGTGTTAACCAATGGTAGGTTGTTTGCCAAGGGGATTTTTTTTTGTTATTTACTACACATCACCTAGAACTTGCCTAAAGGATTCTAAAAGGAGTTTTGAAAACCAATTTTATAGTTAACAACTAGTAAATGACTACGACAAGAGTAAATGGTAAGTGTAAGAGAAAAATCCACTTATTTGCATGCCTCACCAACACTAATAACACCAAATATGCATGCCTTTTTTAACACTGATGTTTTTATTGATTAATGCCTTCTCAATACTGAAATCTATTTTAAATGATGGGAAATGTTTCTGTAGAATATAAATTACAAAAATCATAATGTTTGTGAATCTATAAATATAGTTATTTGAAAGGTTCTGCAGTTGCAATCTTATATACAGGATATCTACTAGTCGACTATTAGATGTACTTCTTTTTTTTTTTGTGTTTGATTCTTCGTTTTGAGATTTTAATGCGTGCTCGCTGCAATCAGCGACACTGAAAATTCATGCGCCAAAATGCGTGGAGCAAAGGCAAACCAAAGAAACAGGCGAGGGAAAATCAACATGCAACAGTGACAACAACAACAAGAATAACAAGAACAACTGAACCAAGCCAAAACCAAACCGAATGGCATTTTTGCATTCTTTTTCCATTTTTTTTTTTTCTGTATTTTCAGGTTATCTTTGTTTTTTACCATTTTGCCTTTTGCCATAGTCGTGCAATTGTTTCGCTGTTAAACAATGTGATTTTCAGCGTGAAATTTCATTCAATCTGCACGACCAGAACAAAAAGGAAACGAGAAAAACAGAGATAGTGATAGAGAAAGAGAGAGAGAGAGAGAGAGAGAGAGTGGGTGAAGAAAGTATGTATATTGCAGGTCAGTGGAGTCCAAGGGGAGTGAATCGTTCACACTGTGCCATTGGTCCATTCGTGGGCAATTTGTGTGCAGTTGAAGAGAATGCGAAACCGAAAAAAATATGTCGAGAGGTTTCAGTTTTTAATACCCTATATACATATGTAGATATTGGGTATATTTCTCATATGTTCCCATTCGTAATCAAAATCATTTCAATCTGCAAAAGACAAATGGCAATTGAAGTCATAATTAATCAAATATAGGAGAAATTGTAAAAAAAGTAAAGGAAATAATAGAAACACTGTTGCTTGATAAGAGGTACTAAATAGTCGATCAACACTTTCCGTTTCTGTTTTTTTTTTTCAATACAATTTTTATTTAGCTTTTTTCCTCATTCCGTGTTCTCTGTTTGTTGATTTTGGGTCTCCCTTTTTTCTTCTTTTCTTTTTTATTATTTATTATTTTTTTTTTTTTTTTGTAAAATTGCTTTTAATTGATCAAATTGTTTTAATATATTGCATGCATATGCGTTGCATTTTTATTGTTCGGGTTTTGTTTTGTTTTTTTTTTTATTTTTATTTTGTTGTTTGTTTCGTGCATTTTAAGCAAGTTGTTCAATTCGGAATAGTTGTTCCTTTTGCAACAATTGAACTTTCATTGCTGAATGATAAATGATTTGCTTTAAATGAACAAAATGGTTTCGAAGTTTAATTGAAAATCAAATTGAGAGAGATACCGAATTCTTGTTGTTGTTTTTTTCAGATAGTTTTTTTTAATTGCTATATATGTAAACATAAATGCATATGTACATACAAGTATAAATTTACCAATTAGTTAATATTGCTCATTCTTGAAAAAACAATATAATGAATATCTTTTCGACTGAATGATTTTCTATAATTTAATATATATAAATTTGTCAATTATCTGACTATTTTGTATTATTTTTATATCCCATTAACTCGCAAGTGTGGTCAGATATCCTGTCCTTTGAAAAAAAAAAGGTATATACACTTCTGTTGTCTTCTATCTTATTGGATGATCTCTCAGGAAAAAGTTTTTAATTATGACTATCAATAAGAAAGGATAAGAAAATATTGTTTAATACTTTACCCAGTTCTTACAAGTATTTAATTTACTAAGGTCAAACCGTTCTGGTATTTCTAGGGTATATTAACATCGGTTCAATTTGAACTAAAAGTTAGTCCGACCAACTGACTTTGTTGTATTTGTTTAATGATTGCTTCTGTTATTCCCTTACCTATGGATTATTGTTAAACAGAAAAAAAACTAAAAGCTTATTCAATTGCAAGCACACACACACACACACACACACAAATAAATAAATAATTGTTGGTTTTCCATCGAGAACACACAATTTCAGTTAATCGAAATTTGCACATATAAAAAATATAAACAGTTAAGAAAAAAAAAAACAAAACAAAACAAATCAAAAAATAAATGTTTTTTAATTGCTCCAAAAACGAAGACGAAAAAAATGAAGAAGAATGGAATAGTGAAGAACAGCGAAGTTAGAGAACCGATTTTGGGATACTCTCTTTTGTTTTTTATTTTAAAGGTTAATTGTAATGTAAAATTGAAATCTTGCAATTTATGAATTTTAAAGTAAAAATATTTTTCATTTGTTTAAAGTTTAAACTTTAAACTTTCACCACATTGCATAATACATGTCAAGTCAAAGTGTATAAAGTGTAAACCAAGCTTGATAAAGTGTTTATTACTGTTTTTACTTAGAAGAGATTCTACACTCTAGTTCAAGTTAGTCATATATAGTTAATGCTATCAGATGGAGATGATATGTATGTATATATGGGGTAGCTCATGAGCGAGTGGGCCAAAATGAATGGCTCAATGAACTGAGCCACTGAGCTTGTTCCTTCAATATGGCTCAGACTTGCTCACTAGCTCATTTTGGCACACTAGTTCTTATGGCTCATTTTGCGTTCTTCTCAGTTGGCGATCGCAAAGTGAACTCATGAGCCATCAGCAAGTGAGCCATATGAGTGAGTTGGCTCAATTCGAAAAACAAAACCGAGTGAGCCGGTTCACCTCAATGAGCTGCTTTTACCCAAGTATATTGTGGATGGCTTTTCATTAGATTAACACCAACTCCAATCGATTCATATCATAATATTCTTAAGCCTCATTTGGTTCTGTACCTTTCTTTAATTTCTCAAAACTGTTGTAAATTATAGCCGCTTTAGCTAGACTTAAATAAAATAAACAATCACCTTTATTTTATACATTTATGTATCTAAAAACTAATTCGAATCGACATTTCTTCTCTTATTGGTCGCTTGAAACAAAATGTTAGGAATAAATTGAAAAATGACCCAAAAAACTAAATGGCAATTCAATGCTGGTCAATTATTTTTTTATTCATTGTTAGTTCAATCAATTCTTTGTTTGAATTAAATTAAATGCCAAGTTAATGAAGAGTGGCTAAGAGCTATCTTTCATGCAATTTATATATACATACATATATATATCTATATCAAAAGTCAAATATTGTTTCAAGATAATTTGCACATGAGAGGCATTTCACTTTTGCATGTTCATTAGGAAATCAATAGTTGCATGTTTCTTAATCTGGCACAACTGTATTAAATAATCGAAATTGCCAGTAGCAAATTTGCTTTATATGAGCTTATTAAGTTACCTAATTAAGTATTGTTTATTAATTAAATGCCAAATGTAATAGATACCGTTAGGCAACAATGTATAAATTGATAGAGCATTTGCCTTATATTCATCTTTATATTTTTTTTTCCGAATGTTGCAATTTAATTAAAGATTTCCACCGGAATGCCAAATGAAAAAAAAATATACAAATTGGTATAAATAAAATCAACACAAACAAGGCCTGGAAAAATAACCGAAAAAAAGGAAATTTTTTTTTTGTGTTTTTTACCATAAATGGCAACCAATTTAAGCGCGTTTTAAGCGCCATATGATGGGGAGGAGTGGCAAGCAAATAATGGTAAGTAAGTAATCTATCTACCACCTGAAATGGCAATCTGTCTGAGTTTTACTCACACTACAATTTATCTACATATACATACATATATCCATATGTATGTATGTATTTGTATGTGTATATATCTGTTATGCAGGTGAAACGATATTGCTTCACTCAACTGTCAGAGGGCATTAAATAATATTTTGCGCTCAAAAGCATCCACTCGGGTATAGGGGAATAGGGGATATGGGAGTTGTAAGGTGATGTGACATTCCTGACTGCATGCCAGGCAACAAAAAAAAAAAACAAAAAAAAAAAAGAAACGAAAAGAAAGAAAGAAAAAAAAAATCAGCCACCCAACCGCATCATGGCAGCTGAACAAACCGAGAAACAGACAGATAGACAGATAGACAGACAGAGTGACAGACACATACACATACAATACATATATAGTATAGATGTCATGTGCAGAATGATGTAATATGAGCCGTATTTAATTTTTTAAGTCAACCAAAACTGTTCTTCGCCCTACAACCTCATCTTTCCCTCTATCTCTCTCTCTCTCTCTCTGTCTCTTCGAGTTTAGCATTGAAAATGTGCATAAATCGTGGCATATATTATGACTTCTTGCCAGTCCATGGAAGGTTAGTTGATATTATAAAGCTGCTGCTGCTGCTGCTGCTATAGATTGCATAATTCAACCTAGACCTGATTCAACATGAGACAGATACTATATGTACGTATGTATGTGCATATGCCAGTTTTTCTAATTGGATGAGAATGACAACGAATGGTCATTTCACGAACACCGGCAGACATTTCATTTTATCCACTTGCCCAGCATCGTTATTTCATTTTGATACAAATGGCTTTAAATATTTAATTTACTTGATTGGATTGGAAAATGCTTTAGGCGAAAAACTTGATCTGTAATTGGGGAAAAAAATAATGAAAAGTTGCAGAGAAAAACAATTATTATATATACATATTTTATCTTATCTAAACTTCAACTAATTTATTACTTTACATATAGTTTTACTTATTCCTTTTTATGGTAGATTAATTTCAGTTAAAAGTGTTTAGCAGAAAAAAGATTTTCGACTTTTTCTTTTCATTTTTTTTTTTCACTTTTAACCTTTTTTATGGCTTTGGTTTCTTTTTCTTTTTTTTTTTTTTTTTGAATTTTAAATGTGATTGATTGAAAATTTGAATGGAAATTAATTTTTATAGCTTTCTTTTATATCTACATTGAGATGATTTGAAAGGCCAACTTAACCTGAGGATTGGTAGAAGGTTTGGCATTTTTGCAAACAATGGCCAAGATGGCTTTGGACCATTTTAGTAAACTGCTGTTGACGTTCGACGTGTCCAAAATGCGGGCCTCAATAATTTGAGGTGAGTTTATTATGCAGATAAACAAAATGGCTGCCTCATCTAGAGAGTAAACTAAGCTGACACAGCATAAAGTTTTACCCACACACACGCACACACACAGACACACACACACACGGACAGACGGGGAGGGACGGAGTTGGCTCAACCTTTGGGCCTTTTGGTTAACAATTGCCAGCAATAATCTAGGCAGTTACCTTATTACAACAACAATGAAGAAAACTTTGCCATAACGGAAGTTATCTGCCTGTAAATACATAATCTTCATTTTCCCCCATTTCCACCCACCCCCACTCTACTCTACCTACCTCCACATATATATTTCTATCTCTTTCACAAAGTATTTATCTCGCTCTCGCTCTCTTGATTTCGTTGTCTATTTCACCTTTTGGCTCCACCTGAACACTGCAGTTCAGTTGTGGCTAAGGCTCAGACTTCTAGTTGGGCTCCCAAAAGATTTGCCACCTTGCGCACACCTTGAATACGGATTTATTTTTATTGCCACAGGTCTCGATTTTTGTTCCCTTTTCTTTTTCTTTTTTTTTTTTTTTTCTTACGTTGGCTTTCCTTTCCTTTTTTGCCGTGGGTTCCGCATTAAGGGTTAAGCAGGTGCTTTATAAACCAAGCAGCAACTCGGGACAGGAGCAACAGTGGAGGAGACATGGCGAGGATGGATGAGCGTCAGCCGTTGGTTGTAACAAAACGTTAAATAAGGACAAATGCGGCATAATGGGCAACCTGTGCGTAATACATAGACAAAAAATAGATGGTTAGAGATTCCGGGTGTGTCATAAGTTGAGGCGATTGTAAAATTTACACCTTAAAATGTGTCCCCAAAGTGCAATCAAAAGATTTTTGTCAGTCGCTTTGTTTGTTAGTCTTTTTTTTTCCCCCCCGTCTGGTTACAAATATCAACTTGGTAGTTTTTCTCTCAGTTACCCTCTCTCTCTCTATATATGTATATATAGACATCTATGCCACATAAACCATATGCTCAAGGTTGTGAAAACTGTTGGCCTTGTAATTAGTTAGGCTTTGCATTCATTACATTTTGGTTCCTTTTCTTTGTTTTTTTGTCTGAAATAAAGTGTCATCATCTTTAGTATTCTGAATATTTATTAAGTTAATGGCCATAAAAAGTGCCTAGCAAAGTGAAATAGAAAATATCTGCATATATATATATGTAGGCAAGTTTTATTTGCATATGATTAGAGTTTGAGATAAAATGCTACAAACAGGATATAGTATAAAAGTCAACGCTCTGACTTACACTAAGAAAGTTTTTTTTTTCATTATTAATGATGTTTGGGTGATAAAGTTTTAATGGCTTAATATTATTAAGTTTTTTTTTTTTTTTAACGCACAATTTATGAGCCATAAGTTAACAGTTTAAAGAGGCCTGTGAAAATTAACACATATGAAATTACATTAAAAAGATAAGTTTTACATTTTGCCATTAACTTTTGCTTATTTAATTTGAAATTAAAGTTTTAAAAACTTAAAGCAGTTCAATCCTTGCAAAAGTTGCAACTAAATAGCAAACTGGTATAGTTTGAGATAGAACGAAGGTTTCTATATCATATTGAAGAACCCTAACAAGTTGCTTATTAAAGCTAATCAAGAATATATATGTATATATATGTGTGTGTGTGTACTTAATGCCTTAAGTGTTTTAGCGGACTTTATGCTTTGTTCAGTCATCCGCAAGTGTACACACAGTGTGTGTGTGTATACATGAATAAAGTTTTCTATTTCATTACATATACAGGAGACTATAGATTAAAACTAAAGGACTGTAAGAGAAAAATAATATAATAAAAAGTGAGAGCAAAAGTAAGAGAGGCGTGTGTGAGGGAGGGTGGGGGGTCGGGGTTAGTTGTTAGAGCGGGTTAAAAATCCACACAACATATTGAAATTCATAACTACATAGAAAAACCAATTATAATATCAATTTAAAAGGGATTAAAAAGCATGGCCCAGGGCTTAACCCGAAAGACTACATAGTAGTAGCCTACTTTGCGGCTGTTTGCCATAATATTTAAGATTTGTCCATTCTGTCTGTGTGTGGGTGTATTGCAAACCAACAACAAAACTAACACGTAAATGTAAATTGCAAATTGCAAATTGTATTTGCCCGTTCTTTGAATGGCCCCTTTGGCCCCTCCCTCTCGGTGAAAAATCCAACTCACTCTACATTTACTCCATCTCCATTGTATCTCATTCTTCATCATCGTTTGCTTTAACCATGAAAAGTTTAAATGAAATTCTGAGCTAGCAGATTTTCATAATAAATAACGTACTTTCTCAGAGTATTACAAGGGGCATAATAACCCATAATGCTATTGTGCAATATATAAATATATAGTATTGTGTAAACACAGAATGAATTTTCAACAAGTGGCTCTCTCTCTCTCTCTCTCTTCTTACGGATGTGTGTATGTGTGTGTGTTTGTATTTGTATTTTTGCATAATTTATCTTATTTGCCAACATCGTCAACATGCTGATAACCACAATTTTGTATACAAAAGACCGCAATGTATTTGCCAGAGCGGATTCTCATTCGCAATCTCTGGGATTTGTTTCTCTCTGTCTCTCTCTATCTCTCTTTCTTTCTTCCTCTATAATTTTTCTCATTTCTCTTTTTGGTTTTGGTATTTCCTTCTTTTTTTTTTTTTTGTTCTTTAGCCAGCCTGAGAGTAATTTTGTTAAGTAAAGATGCAGATAAGTGCAGTCCCATGAAGTGCAAATAGTCTAGCATTCAATCAGATAATATGAAAGTTTTTATACACTAGTAAAATCTTTTGAAATTATACAATTGCAGAAAAGTTAATATAAATTATTTATATCTATTTCAATTTTACTAGGATATATTAATGTTAATTCTTTGAATCTAATCAATTTTTAAACCAAAAACATAACTAAGAAGAATGTATGTACTTACAGAATTACCCTTATATCGAGAAGTTATGCTCAAGTTAAAGAAAGAAAATTGAAAAGATTCTATAAATGCTTAGTGCATTGGTCAATATGGGGTTAAACAGTTTTGCGGTTGACCATCGTAGAGCGCTTTGCTGAGTTTGTATAAATTAAATTTAAATGCCCGACTAAGCAATTTAATTTCGCAAAAACAACAACACAAAAAAAAGAGCGAAGAAGTAAGAATACAAATATATGTATGTATATATGTATATCTATCTGTGTACCTTTTGATTACTCTAAGATGCTTGTCTATCAATAATGTTAGGTTAAAGCTTCCATTACGCCATTTTCCATACCATTCCGTTTTCGCCATGTCCAATCAATTGCTGGGGCTTAGACCATGAGACACATATAAATCAGTTTGGCATTGTGATGTCAAGTTAACAGGCAGATTACAGGGGCTTTACCTGACCAGCTAAAGTAAAGACCACCGATGAGAGGTGTAGAATTGTGTTCCCAGAAACATTCATTTGAACGTTATATAAATCTCATTAAATATTTGACCCATATCAGCAAATTAGATTAATTCTAGTGAGAAGAAATATTTTAAAATGTTAAAGGACATTCTATTTAGGAATTTTATTAAAACTTATATTACTTTACTCTATGAGAAAAATTCATTACAATAATTGGAATTGTTTCTTTAAATATTTATAACTATATAGCTTTTTACATCCTTGCAAGGGTATATTAATTTTGGTCAGAAGTTTGCAACGCATAGAAGAAGGCATTTCCGACTATATAAAGTATATATATTGTTGATCAGCACTATGAGCTGAGTTGATTAAGCTCTGTCCGTCTATCTGTTTGGATCAACAGCTTCTCTTCCAAGACCCTTAAAGCTACAGAGCTGAAATTTTGCACATAGGCTTCTATTTGCCGCAGGCATTGTAGATCTCGGAATCATCGCGATCGGATGACTATATCATATAGCTCCCATAGGAACGATCGGTCGAGAATAGAGTTAAACTTCCATAACTTTGTGGTTTTTCAATCGAATACTATAAAATTTGTTCTTTATGAGTTTAATATACTTCTTAACATATCAACAAAGTTTCATCGGAATCGGTTGACTATATCATATAGCTCCCATAGGAACGATTGCTCAAGAATATCGTGTTAGAGCAATAACTTGGGTGTTTTTAAAGCGATTTGCCATTTAGAAGTTTAGTATATGTATATAAGTTTCAGCCAAATCGGTCTACTATATGCTATACCTGCTTAACCTAATTTTTTTGTCCTTTTGCACTTTTTTCTCAAGCCACGAACATTTAATATAGGTTTGTAAATATGCAATGGTTAAATAACAGTTTGCAAGGGTATACGAACTTCAGCACGGTCGAATTTAGCCCATCCTTCTAGTTTTTTTTTTTTTTATTTTTTGGTGTTAACTTCAGGATAAAACAGTTTTTTTTATTCGTTGTTTAAACTATTGCAAATGTATGATTTGGTGTGTTAAGACTTGAAAATTACAGCTAAATCAACTATATTTATTACAAAGGTTTGATTTTGTATTAAAATTTAGAAAGTTTAGAAATGTTTTATAAAAGATGAAATCAAATTTTTATGTAAAGTTAACTTTGCTTACCAAAAGTTTGGCATACCAGAACACTTTTGCCATATATTAAAAATTAACATGCGATTACATAAAAGAGGCTTTACCTACATAAGTCACACACACATACAAACATACACACACATATACGTATATAAGAACATGCATAAATACGCTTTACTTATGTATGTATATACGATAGCCAATCGACTAAAGAAGGCGCAACAAGCAAATGACAATTGAAAGGATAACGAGTAGAGGACACACATACACAGGAAAGCACACACGCGACAAAAGGACATCAAGCAAAAAAAAAAAAAAAAACATTGAGTAGCAGGGCGCAAAACAAAAACAGAAAAAAAGAAGAAAAACCGTTGTTGATAAAAGAAATTAAACACAAGAAGAACAACGGGCAAAAAAAAAAAAAAAGAAGATGAAGAAGAACGTTAAGCCCGCAAGACAATTGGCAGGCGGGCAAAGGGACGGCAGGACGCGGAGCAAGGCAAGAATGAGGCTTGAGGCTTGAGACAGGACATTACAGAATCTGAGGCATTTGTCTGACTGTCTCGTTGACATGACGTTGCGCGAATTGTACAAGGATTGTGTTTTTTTTTGGTTTTCTTATTTTTACTTCTTTTTTTTGCCCCCTTTTTTCCCTATTTTGTTTTTTTTTTTTTTTTGGGTTTGTTGTCGTTTCGGTTTGTTTTTGTTGCGTTCTTGTTGTCTGCCTACAAGTGAGCAACACGCGCCGATGATTATGTTGCCGCTGACAACAACAACAACAACAACAACAATAGCGACAACAGCGACAGTAGCAACATCAGCAACAACAGCAACAGAGCAATCCGAAAACGAGAAAACGATGGTTAAAAATGATTTTTTTTTGTCTTTCTTGTTTTTTTTTTATTCGGACTCCAAGTATGTTTCATTCATTGAGTAAAAGTGACGCATGCGCCGTTGGTGCAACTAAAATAAATCCAATTGCCGCACAAGCAGCAGAGTCCGCATGTTGAACGCTTCAAATTGCCAGTCAGTTCCTGTTTGCCACTCGTGCTAGCTGGACGTACTTGCAACACGAGCCCAAAAAAGCAGCAACAAAAACTGTTTGGCTTAAACATCAGTCACAAAAGTGTCGAAATTTCTTTCAACGTTAGTTGTTCAAGTGCTGGCCGCTAGTCCGTCTCTCGTATATTTCTCTTTCTGTTGTATTTTTTTTTTTTTTGCTTTTTTTGTTGATGGTTGTGTATTTTGGCGTTTATTGGATTTGACGCACAACAGAAAACCAAACAAATAAACAAACAAACAAACAAACTAACTGAGAAACAAGCAAAAGAAAAAGCCGGTTAAAGTGTTTTCCAGTGTTACATTCGCTCTGGTTTATTGTCAGTAATCGCCATCTCGTCCGAGCAGAGCAAAACTGAATTCGAAAAAAAAAAGAATAGAAAAATTAACTTGGCCCATTCCGGTAAATTTCTAGTTGTTCTGCTGCTACTTGTTCTTTCTTTTTTTTTTGTTTTTATCTTTTTCTTTTTTTTTTTTGTGTGTTGTGTGTGTGTGTACAAACTGAAAAGTAGGTTAATTGACGTGTGTTGCGGGTGTACTTACCTACAATAAAAAAAGGAAAAAAAAAATAAATAAATAGAGAAGAGAAAAAAGAAGAAAAAAAACACGAATTGAAGAAGGAGGAGAAACATTCCCCCACAAAGTAGTGACCACAAAAGCGACCTAATGAATGTGTTGCAACAAAGACACGCAACAAATTGTTCAACTATGTTGACATAAACGAAACAAAATTAACACCCACAATAGTGAATTAAAGGTAAGACACAATACCAATACACAAATTCCAATTAAACAAATTATCTATATACAACAAATTGTTGCAATTTATTTACTTGGAAATGGCATTTCAATTAATTTTCTCAATAAAAATTCTTATTGTGCTTAGAGTGTGAAAAGAAAGCTATTAATTTTATATCAATTTGGTCTTTAATTAAGTACTAGAACTGCATTTAAAATGAAATTTACCAACTCAATTTGAATATGGGAGAAATTGATATTAAATGTAATAAAAAAAAATGGAGTCACTTTTTGATAGAGTTTTAACTGAAGAGTAAGTAAATCACTAAAGACTGAATAACGTTTCTTAATTGGCTTAAATTTTTAATAGCTTTTATATATTCTTGTTATAAATCTTATCTAAATTCCATTTGTATTTGTTAATTTATAACAAAGTCAACAACTTTTATATGATATATTTAGCAGGTTTTAAATTTCATGGTTTAAATATTTAAGGTTTTGCCCATCCACAAAAAGGTTTGTTTGTAACATTTCTTTTTTTTTTTCTGGCTTCTTTCTGTGTGTGTGTTTTTTTAACATTTTATTTGTTTTCTGTTTTTTTTTTTTGTGTTGTGTTGGTGTCGTTCTATGCAAATTTTCTAATTACCCAACTCTGTCGCATTGCCACTCACAATAAAATTTAAATTCATTTCTTTGTGTTGGACGAAAAAACAAAATACATATGCAAAACTTCAAACAAATGTCGCCGCTTGGAGGTCTTTTTTTTTGTTGTTTTTGTTTTCTTTTTTTTTTTTAGTAGGGTGGGCAACAAAATAAACCCAAAAAAGAGAGAGAGAGAAAAAAAAGCCAAAATAAATAAAGTGAGCATCATGCAAGTGGCTATGTCTGTGCCTTAAAGGCTCGTTGGGTGCACACATTTATTAATTTTTTCTTTTTTTTTTGCACCAAGTGTGTGTGCGTGTGTGTGTGTCAAATTTAAAAGCATTCTCGGGCAATGTCCTGGCAGTTGGCTTCTCTGTCTCTTTTTTCTGGGTATTGCTGTATGTGTGTGTTTGTGTTTTGTTTTATTATTTTGCGGAAGCTGCGCTCCAACATTTATAAAAAGGTTTTTCTTGCTTGCCCGTCTACGTGAGACACCAGCAGAACATAAGCAACACATACACACACACACACAGACGCATATTGCTCTGCATTACCGTTATTTTATGACGGAAGTACATTTAAGCAGATTTTTCTTGGTCTTTCCCCGTCGCTCTGTCTCTGTCTCTTTCCTAAGCAGAAAAAGGGCTGTACAGAAATAGCAATATAAAGAAAAGGAGAGAGAGAGAGAGACAAAAGGGGGGGGGAAGACACAAGACAAAAAAAAAAAAAAGAAACACAACCGAAATTTAAATATTATTCTTTATGCTTTGCTTTCCATTTTCCTTCGTCTCGCTAAAATTTATGATCAGGCAACAATAAAAATCAATGCTCAGCTTATGTCGGGTCGTCGACTTCAATGATACCCTTGATGTTTATTAGCTTCATAGCAAGAATTTGGCCATCAACTATCATATCACATCATTTATTCTTATTCCCTATACTAGAAACTAACAACTCTACATAAACAATTTGAAAACAAAAAAACCTATTACACAATTGATAAACAGTCTTTTGAGCAGACAAAGAGACAAGACTCATTTACTTGTTTCATAACAACAGGGGAGGGAAAGGGGATAGGCATGTTAGCCATCACGAAACTATCACTAAGTGGGCCAAAGACAAATTATCATTGATTGAGCTAATGCTTCATATTACGGCTTCACTTTGACCTACTACTTAAGGGGGAAAAACCCCTTCACCACATTTGATATACATATATATGAAAGAAATGCTTTACCCTCTTCAAGCATGTTACCTAAACCATTTACATTTAGGGGGCTGCACAAAAATTTGCCTTCGATAGACATAGAACAAGGTTTGGTCTGTTGGCAAGTTAACCGAAAGTTAATTTGAAGGAAACGGGAAAGTTAAACTGTCATCATCAGCTCATATTTCATAATGTTTGTACTTACATTAATTGAAATTTAATACAATTACCAAACACCTAGCTCAATCTTTCTCACTCTATCTAAACTGTGTGTATGTGTGTGGGTGTGTGTTGGTAAGTGTGAAAAGCTAAGTGAAAGTCATGAGCCTCACATAAATTGCGTGCTCATATACACACACGCACACACACTCATACACATCTTCAGTAGAAAGGGAGAAAGTCTTTCTCTGATATAAGCAAGTGACTTAATAAATAAATTTACTTCTTCTGTTTATAGCCTTGAGAGTTTCTTTTCTATGTTATTTTTCTTTTCTCTTTCCTTCTGTTTTGCACGTTTTCGTTACCCATAAAGTATATCTGCTATTTCAGATATAAAGAACTGATAAAGGCAAAATTCTACAATATATGTTTATATATTTTTAATATTTTATTAAAAATATATTTTATGATAAGCTGAAAATTATCATTGGGCAATTATTGAACATCAGATATAATATAATATATAAGAGAATGTAGTATAATATGTTGGAGCAGTGTTGGTTAATAATAGATTTAATCTTAAACTGTCTTGTACATATATGAAAAGAAAAAGCTTAATGTAAGAGGATCTCTTTTTTATATATTTTATAAATGATTATGAAACAAAGTGCTTGCTAATCTATTTCTTACATTTTAGCAGTGTTGGGTAATGAGTTTCTTAACTTTGACATCTTTATTATCAGTGTTAGTCAATGCTAATTCGCTTTTGATCACTGATTAATAGTTTCTAAGTTTAACTTTAAGGCAATCAAAAGTCATATTTATAGCTATTTTCTTTATTCTACTAGAGTTAGTCAACTACTCATAGACAATTTGTATAGTGTATTATCCATTCGGTTAGAATCGAAGCCACTTTTATTTTTTTTATCCTTTCATCAAAAAAATTTTGCCACATTATATACATATATACATATATATATATATGTATATATATATTTTTTTTTTGATGTCCTCAGCTTTTGTGTAAATTATTATATGCCATGTGTAATGTGGATATAATCTAGGCTAGAGGCAAATTGCCAAGATACATACATATATATCTTTCTCTTTCGGTTTAATTTTCTTTTTCGTTTTTTCTTTTTTATTATTTGGTATATTTCTTTCTTGTACTTTAAGCTGCATTTAAATGTCAATTGAAATTTGCACAGCATTAGTCGAGGTTAAGCACATACATTCATAGCTAAGTAGGATACTGTATAGTGTCACTGCCAAAAAGCAAGAGCGACATTTATTAAGTAAGTGAGCGCCATTGAAAATCAAAGCAGCAGAAAAATCTACAAAGAAACAGACAAGCAATGAGATGGAGTGCGATAGCAATAGCAATAGAAAGAGAGAGGAAGAGAGAGAAAGAGTGGGAGAGAGAAAGGGAGACTGGGTGAAGTTGAGTAAAATTTGCCGGCAAATGTGAACGTCTTGTGGAATACCCGCCTTTCGAGCTCTCTCCCCGTCGATTGTCACGCAGGCAAATGTCAAGCTCAAGCTAGCGCCTGAGGGTATGCAGCAGGCAAGAATAAAGACTCCTTTTACACAAATACATATATACTTATAAACGTACAGACACACACACACACACACGCACACACGCATACCTGCAACAATGTGCAGACATTTATGGCATCAGCATGAGGCAAAAGCAGCTAGCGAAGCAGACAAAATGCCTCGAGTGGCATGCCTCTGGTATGGCATTCTAATGCCATCTTGGTGACATTTCCGTGGCGCATTTCGTGCATTAGCTTTTCTGTTTTCCATTGCCATTTTTTCTCGTATTTTCATGAAAGCAAATTTGAAACTTATAAGAAGAGAGAAGAGGGAGAGAGAGAGAGAGAGGGAGAGAGAATGTGAAATCAAAATTAAAATCATTTCTCTTTGAAAAAGATTTTGGAAAAACACTTTCTTACACTTTGCCATCAATGCCATATTCATTCATTCTTATTCCATACATGACTGACATTCATTCATTTCATATACACATATTATACATTTTGTATTCTTTTATTATTTTTAATATGCACCAACAACTCGAATAAAGGTAAGAAATATGGAAAAACAGTTTTGTTTGTTCGTTGTAAGTTGATGATGTTGATGATGATGATGATGATGTGCTGGCATATTCTGCTTATCAACCTGTCACTGACAGGCCGCACATAACCGACACGGCCAACATATGTTGTCAAATGTCAAGGCTCCATATGCCCCGTTAGCTGCATTTTCCCATACATGCATGCATACATACATACTTACAAGTGCACATATAATACTCCTTCTACCATATATACTATAACCATACATGTGTATATACATACATACATCTGCTGTCTGAATGGCAGATTAAAACCTTCACGCTTCACCCTGCTCATTAAAGTTTTTCACTTGGTTATTAATTAATCACATATTTTTGCAGAAATTTTTCCTTAGCCTTATCCTAGTTGAAATTTTATTGTGCGGAAAATGTTTGCCCGTTCGCATGTGGTGGCATAGCTTTTCCAGCTATGTTCCATGTGCCGCATGCCACCTGCCAAACACAAGTTGAAATACTTTTTGCATAATTTACACAAAAAACGAAAAAAAAAAAAAAAAGTAAGAGAAAACAGAAAGAAAGAAAAAAATGCCCGCATCATTCATACGCCGCGTTGTACGTGTGCCGGTAAGGCAAGGTAACTAACAATGGTAAAGGTCTTGCCTTTCTTTTCAATTTTTTTTTCTTCTCATTCTCTCTCTCTCGCTCTCTCTTCTCTTTTCTTTTTGTTTCATTTGTTTTCAGCCATTGTTTGTTTTAAAGTACATAATATTTATACGCCTGTTTAGACCCAAAAAAATACAAACAATTTTTTTATGCTGGTGGCTTATACTTATAAAAGTGCCAAGTCATAGTTTACAATTTACATTGTAAATCAACATAATTGGATGGGATTTAAACAAAATTGAATTGAGTTTACTTGATACACGCTAATGTATGTCAATTTATAATTGTAATGAGACGAAAATAACCTTAGGAAATTTTATACATTAAGCAAACAATTTCAAATACAAACTACTTATGTATATGTAGGTATATGAGATAATGAAAATTGACTTTGCTTTGCCACAAATTGTTTTAGTCTCCTTTCAATTTCATTTTATATATTTACATTCGACTAATTATAAGTAACTTTGTTCCTTTTTGAATTTTGTTTTCACAATCAAACAAATCAACTAAATTTTATTCTATATTCTATACTGTATTCAGATTGAATTATTAATTTATATAAAATCATTGAAAAGATTTTTATGGCAAAAACATTTTCCATTAAGTTGACCATTTCATTTATGTAAAGTTTTAGCTAGCTAATTTCTTTTATATTCATTTTTAAAAACTTTCAAAATATTTCCATTCACTGTCAACGCATCTGAAAGTTCTTTCAAATTGTGTTCAATTCCCCCAATGCCAGCAGCTTGACAATTAAAAACCTTTAAAAAAAAAAATGAAAGGACGAGAAGAACCGCACCACTCGAATGCAGCTAACCATAAAAGCGCGTTAAAAAAGCGACCTGCATATATGTATACACACACTCACACACACACACACATACAAAACACGCATACATTCACAGACAGAAGCGCTTTGTAGCGGCAAGCATCAAATATGCATGTAAAATGCCGCACAGCGGGTGCTCAACAATTTTTGATATTTTTTTTATACCCTATACATGCTGGCTAAAAGGTTATATAAAGGTCGCTAAAAATCCATGTCATCGGTATTATATAATCATAGCTAGATCATAGAGAATAGAAGAATAATGTACACTTTAACTCTGTTTCATTCGTTGTAACTTTTTGATATCGGAAACGCTGAAAAATATGCTTTAAATTTATTTTAGTCTGCCTAAAATAAGCTGTAGATAATATCATAAATAAAAATTATTAAACAATATGTAAATGATAATCTGCATTATAGTTATAGTCCCTCTTAGCCAAATCATTGAATCTTTTGTTTAAAATTGAAATTCTTATACTTGAATCCTTTTGTTTTTTGCATACAGGGTATTGTCAAATCGGCTTTAAGTCTTAAATTATCTTTTCTTACTTTTTTCTCTCTCTTTCCTCTTGTTTCCTATATATAAATCTTAAATGCCCTGACATGTGTTCAACGAAAAAGTTGAACCAAAAATAAAATGAAATCCTAGCAAAAAAAAAAAAATCAACAAAACCCACCCAAGGCACTGCAACAATTCTGTGTGTATATGTTTGTGCATTTAGCCTATAGAACGAAAATATTTAACAAAAAAAAACAAAAAACGTTAAACGATGTGACGGTGTATGATGGGCGGTAGGCGTGTCTCAGCGGGTTGCTTAGCAGCAAAGCAAATTACTTATTTGGCCACGGCAATTGAAGTCGACAAACAAAACAACAACAAGAAATAGTTTTTTGCCACCCCCTCCCAAACACACGCACACACACACACACACAGCAGGCAACCAAAATTTCTGATGCGTGTGTGTGCGCAAAATTTTGTTGTATAAATACAATATTATGCAGATTTTGTTATATTGTTTTATTTTGCAGACGGTTGGGGGGGGAGTGTAGGGGAGGGTTGAGCAACAAAGCGGTAAATCAAAATACATGCATTGCGTATGAAGAGTTAGAAGTAAGGGAAATTGGTGGCACAACTCCATGATTTATAAGCAATTTCTCATGTTGCATGCAAGCAAATTGCTGCTTACAAAATTTTCACAGTCTTTGCCACAATATCGATAGAGATGTGTTTAGAAGAGCTAAAAATCAAAAATAATATTATTTTGATACAAATAAATTAAGTTAGATTTATATAAGCTAATTCTTAAAATGTATAGAAATAAGCAAAATTTAAAAAATAATTGAATAAGAGTATAATAAAATTTCCTTCTTGAAGCTGAAAGTCAACTTGAAAAAGTTACAGAGACAGAGAGAGAGAGAGAGGGAGATGCCAATTTATTTAAACAAAATCTGCACTAAAAGTATTCTAATATAATAAATGCCCAAACCTTTTTTTTTTTAAAGTTAATTTCAAACATAATTCTTGTTGCAATTTACCTAAATTCTATATTTAAGTATTATATAAATATTTAAATTTGCTTTAAATTGATAATTCCCATTAGAAATGCCATTTCACTTGCTCATCTCTAGACTAGCTTCAATTTCTTGACTTTACCAGACTTTATATACACACCCACATACTCACACTCTGCTAAACACCAATACATTTACTAAAGTTGGGAAAAAAAATGCTTAGATATTTTTTATGCGTAAAATAAATTGAACTTGAGGTGAAGTGGGATGAGGAGTTGATGTGGCAGCGGTGTCTAGGCGAATCGGAGCAAAGCAGGCCAAAGGCAAATCATTTGGAGTAGACGAAAAGCGACGAAGCGCATAAATTGTGGCACGCATACACACACACACACACACACACACACACACACACACATAGACAAAGAAGGTGGCAAAGAAAATGCCTGTGCTGTGTTTTCGCTTTGAGGGATTATACCTGCCGGAAAAGAAAGTTAGGATATGATAGAACCAAACCGACGACCCACATCGCTCTCTTTTTTTCTCACTCTCTCTCTCTCTCTGTTTTCCATCTTACTCGCCTTTTGCCACTCAGTCCGAAGACGATGGCAAACGTTGAAAGCTCATCTCTAGAGATTTCTGCCTAAATTATGATTTATACCTTTATTATAATATTATATATATATATATAGATTTTCTTTTTTTTTTTATCTTGTTTCCTTTTTTCTTATTTTATATACATATATATATTTTTTAGCTTGTCTACTTTGTAGTTACACTGACACGGCATTTTTTTTCTCCTCCCCCGCAACTTCAATTTACTTTTCAACTTGAAGAAGGACTCGGTTCTCGTTTCTCTGTTTTTTTTTTTGTATTTCGTTTTTATTTTCCCCCCCTTTTTCTATTGAAATTGTGTGCTTAAGCCATGAAATTATACATAGATATAATCGTTAAATGGCCACACCCCAAACGTGGCATTTTTTAATCGCCCATTGTGGGTCCCGATTGTGTGCTTGATGTCTACATAATGTCACTCAGACACCGCTCCAATGGGTACATTCATTCTCGTTTGCCGATCCATCGACATCTTAGCCTAATCCACAGACATGTGTGTATGTGTGTGTGTGTCTGCTGGCAAATCGATAACACAGATCAAATTCCCCAAGACTCCCTAACCCTAGCCCTATCCTCTTAAATACACCCATGAAAATATGTGTAATAAATTTTTGTGTAACGCAAATCGAAGTTGTCGTTGGCAAAGAGTAAATACCCAAAGTAAAAAAAACCGAATCCCAAAAACCAAACCCAAACCCAAAGTATTTCTGGTACTAGTTTTTCTGTACGTTATTTTTATTCTTTTTTTTTTTTTTTTTTTGGGTTGATGATTTTGCCGGTTAGGTTGTTGTTTTTGTTGTTTTGCAAAAAAAGAAAGAAGAATTTAAAGTTTTTTGTTGTTGTTGCTGTTGTTCGTGGCAAATGTGTTGATGATGACAACGACGCCGACACTGAGGACACTAAGGACGCTGACGATGAGGATGTCGAAGGCTTTGGCCTTGGTACTAAGGTTCAGGAATTTGCCTTTTTTTATGTTGCGAAAAGGAAATTGCTTTGTAGTTGTATAATAAAATCGATGCCCGATTTTGATAATGATAGCCTAGGTAACGAGGCTTTGGGGTTAGATAAGTCTAAATAGGTTCGCTTTTCCTTTTTTCGTTGACTAAGAAGAGAAGAGAAGGAGAATAATCAAGGGCGGAAACATGCAAAAAAAAAAGAAAAAAAATGCGAAAAAGTTGCCAAATAACACCAACTAAATGAAGTAAAATAATGTACTTTGATAGTATGTAAATGTATATTAACTTAGGTATATGTATCTATTTAGATTGAGTTTGGTTACTTTGAACCGATCGATTGTGGTGTTGGATATCTCTTAACTAGTACCAAAAATAATCTATATCATTCAAACATTATCTCACAGTTAAGCATTTTAAAGGATATTCTTTTTTCGGTGGATTGTTTTAAATGATTTACCGTTTAGGATATTTTGGCCTCATTGAATGGTTTTCAATTTCTAGCCTCATTCTGTCAAGCCTGCACAAATTGTTAGATAAGATTTGCCATATTGAAGTACATACACACCTGATGTCTGTTCTGTCTTGGGGTTCACACACTCGCACACACACACACACACAACGAAGCATTGCAATTTAATGCAAATGCCTGGCACATTCGTTATCAAGACCATGTACATAATCGTGTTGAAATCGAAGGCGATTGAAGCCATATTGATTTCTCTACTCAATTCTTAAGCCATATTCAAATGAATTCTACAATATGTAAAATTTGCCTAAGCCATTTGGTCAAGAAACTTTAAAGTCTAATAATGAAAAAAAGAAAACAGTTGCATAAGAGTGGAAGCCACTTCTCTCTGTCTGTCTGACTGTCTATCTATCTATCTGTGTGTGTTAGTAGGTGGGTCGTTGGGTGGTTTTGGTGGCTTCCATTTTGTTTGTAATGTGTCCAATAATAGTGGCATTACGCTTATTTAACATGCACGCACACAGATCTAACACAGATGTCCAAAGAAACGCACATGCGTGTGATGTGTTTGATGTCTACGTGTGTATGTGTGTGGATACATAAAAATGTCCTTAACCCACAAACACTAGCATAGGGGATAATATTAGCATAATATCCATATGTGTGTGTAAGTGTGTATGCGTGTGTGTACGCGTGTATGCGTGTGTCTAACAAAAGCAAAAGCCGCATTGGGCCTACAGTTTGCTTTTGGGTTGAAGCTAGATTTGGATTTTGGGTTAGACAACGTTAGATCCAGAGCACAGAAGCCAACATCGCCGTTAACTGACAAGCCACAAAAACCATGTAGGAGACATTCCCCTCCTATATAAAAGTATATTTGTTTCATTGTCACTGGTATATCCAATATTCACTATATACTTATATGTATACGAGGTATCGCAATATTGTCATCATCATTTAAGAATAAATTTTCATAAACCACAAATTTTGTTTGTGGCTAAAAATTTTCATTTTATCAATTAAAGTTTACCATATCTTCTTTAATAACTATTAAAAACATCTTTAATAATTTCAAAACATTCTTAAAATTTTTATATAAAACTTTCTATAGAAACACGAGAGAGTAGAAGAGGTGGGTGACATGTGTTTGCTATTGCGACATGTGATGGGAATTAAATTTAAACTTTTAATGCACTTGGCATGGTGCAGGGAACATTCAAATTAACTTGTTTAAATGTTAAAAAAAAAAAAAAAACAATTTGAATAGTAACTAGAAGGGTGAGGTATGAGATATCGTATAAAACCTGTAAACCTTTTTTTTTTTTGATGATTGGAAGGTTATAAAAATTTTATGTCCGCAGCTTACGAAAAGTAAGTTTTTCATTTAAAAATCTAAAGTCTTGTTGGTTTTGCAGTTAAATGATTTGGTGATAAAACTTAAGAGATATGTTAGGAGATCATCAAACCTTCAAATATCCAATTTTGTGAAATTCGATTAATAAAGTTCCTATGGGAACTATATGGTATTGTCATGAGATCGGGTGGATTCGCTTTTAACAAGGTTTAAAAAATGAATAATATGTTTTTAAGGCAGTCAAGAAAGTGTTTTCGATCTCAGATAGAATATTTGTATTTAAATATATTCTAGCTTTAGCCTGCTGCTGTTTTCCTAAAACTTAGCTATTTGTGTAAAACTCTCGCAATATTGCAGGTTTAAATTTTTGAAACAATTTCTTTTAAAATCATCATATGACAATCGCTTTAAAACTAAATATATGTTTTAAAAAGTTTTTCCAGAAGACATTCCAAACTGCATCTTTTTAAAGAAATTTCGTTTAGATGGAACTGAATTGCTTCTATGGAAATGTTCGATCCAAAATTAAGCGAAAATTTATTAATACAAATTTATTGACCAATTGTCTATTATCCATAAACTTCTGTATATCGGCCTTGCTATGATATATCTATCATATATCTCACATTCGCAACATGAAGTTTCGGTTCGTATTCCGACTTAGCTTTCGACTTGTTCGAACTGGTTTTTGGAGTTATTTTTTTGGCCCAAAGTTCCCTATGATAAAGGAGTGTAAAAGAGATTTATTTTACCCATTCCGATTAAATTGTCTAGAGTTGTCAGGGTACACAAGCAACGACATTGTCAAAGTTGGCTTTCTTGGATATTTTTTGTGTCTGTTTTTTGTTTCTGGCTTTGTTTTTTTTTTTTTGAATTTGTTGTTGTTGTCGAAGGCCTGACCGGTCAAAGATTAAAGACATAATGGGCGCGTGCCCGCATGCCAGGATGTGGTGAACATTTCTTTTATATAAATGAGAATGTATGTGTGTGTGTGTGTGTGTGTATTGTAAGTATATATATTGTAGATGAGCCGCGTTTTTAATAACATTTTATGCCATTTTGGTTGGGCTTTCATTTTAGCAATAAATGAGCCGTTAAACGCTTAAAGTTGGCCAGAAAAGTGCCTATGTATGTGTTGTCTGTTGGTGTGTGGTCCCCATGTGTGTCTGTGTATGTGTGTTTGTGTTTGGTTGAAGCATTTTATTGCCGCTTTATTGTGGGTTCGGCCAAGACGACTTAGCCAAGTTAAGCGTCATAAACGGGTTAATGACTTGGAAGTTGCTTTTAATGCGTAAAAAAATGTTGAGCATTTGTTCCTGTTGCTGTTGCTGTTGCTGCTACTGTTGTTTGTTGCTGTCTCTTGTGTCTTGTGTGCTATGCTTGCCACTCAAGTGTCGGTTGCTTCTTAAGCCTCTTGGATCACCAGCTTTATCGCCTGTTTTTGGTAACCTTTTTCCCCCACTCTCCTCTCTCTCTCTCTCTCTCTCTCTTTCTCTTTCTATGTTGTGTTGGATTGTTCTTCGGTTCTTTGGTTGGTTCCTTCTTTCTTTTTTTATCAATTTAATGTCGCTTGTTTGTTGGCTCACTCTGCAATATGATTATTTTTTTATGGCTAATTTTTAATTTGTTTGCACATGTGGTTGGTGGCAGAGCATTGAAAGAGTAGAAGGAGAAGGAGAACTTGGGTCTAGGTTACTACACCCCCTTTTCGGGTTTTTATCGCCCTCTTGTCAGCACAGGCATTTATTTTCTTACCATTTCACCCAAAAAAAAGAACCCCAACACACACACACACACACACACACATTATGGTATGTATATATATGTTTCTATACATACATAAATTGACAACCAGTTGCCTTGCCTCAGCATAATGTTGAAACATTTCCGTTTTCTGTAGCATACAAATGACCAAACATTTTTATATTTAACACTATGTATTGTTATTGCTATTGTTGTTGTTGTTGCTGTTGTTGCTGTTGCTACTGTGGCATGTGTGAGGCATAAATATTTTATGAAGCCATTTTTTGTTGTTGTTCTTTGTTTTTGCTTGATTTATATATGTAGATATATATATATATTTACTTGTTGTGTTGTGTTTGTATATTTATATATAAAGTTGGAATATATATACATATATACTATATAGGTCTGACATTTAGGTGTTAATAGTTGCGTGCGGCTGACTTAATGTTTTGGTCAGTTTATTTACCCATTTTTAATGCCCCAAAACTCTTCATTCCCCGCCCGCCCTACACACAGAGCGTGGCCAGAAATTAAATTCAAATAAATCATTGCCATGACATGAAAGCTATCGTGGGAATTTCAGCAAAAATAATTGCATTTTAAATTAGAAATTAGCGCACTGGGAATATGGGGAGGAAAGGGGGGAGAAAAGCAAAATTTGTTTTTTGTTATAATCAAATATCAAAAGTTTGTATTGCATAGAAAATATCAAAATAAAATATTTATAGCAATTGTATAGTTTTAATAAAGATTTTTCTATAACATAAATTAGAAAGAATGAAAAACTTTACATAAACAAACCCTGCCTGCAGCTGGCAATTGTATTTGAAACAAATGAATCTTACATAAACAATAAGCATAATTGGTTCAAACTAAAAGTAAAGTAGCTTCAAACCAAAAGATAAATGCAATTCCAATATTATTATTGTCAATTCAACTGCATAGAGATATAGGTATGTAGTATTTGATTAAAATATAAAATATAATGTTTCATTTTTTAATTGAACCCTTTGTAATATACAGATTCATCTTAAACAGGTTTATAGTCCAATTTGGTTTCCAACTTTTTGTTATCGGCCATTTTGCGTACCGCTTTCATAAAGTCCTCCTGTACCACATATTCACGATCCGCACGCAGGGCAAAGAGTCCTGCCTCAGTGCAAGTATTGCGTAAATCGGCCCCATTGAACTGATCTGATAGTTTGACAACAGCCTCATAATCAATTTCACCACGTTTGGCCAATA
Organism: Drosophila austrosaltans; assembly: GCA_035045865.1. Taxonomy (NCBI): domain Eukaryota; kingdom Metazoa; phylum Arthropoda; class Insecta; order Diptera; family Drosophilidae; genus Drosophila; species Drosophila austrosaltans. The sequence goes on from JAWNOQ010000211.1 coordinate 5,096,949, forward strand.
GAGCAGCATGTATTTTAAGTATGTCCATGCGAGCCATTTCATTGGGTAATGGTATTTCTAGCTTACGATCCAAACGTCCTGGACGTAGGAGAGCTGGATCTAGAGTATCTGGACGATTGGTGGCCATGATTATTTTCACCTGTCCCAAAGCATCAAAGCCATCCATTTGATTGAGCAATTCCATTAGAGTACGTTGAATCTCTCGATCGGCAGATGTACCCTCTGAGAAACGTCGACCGCCAATCGCATCGATTTCGTCCATGAAAATAATACACGGCTGATGGTCACGTGCATAGGTGAACATTTCGCGTATCTGACGAGCACTTTCTCCAATATATTTGTCCACAATTGCCGAGGAAACAATCTTAAGAAAATTGACATCCAATTGCGAGGCTATTGCACGAGCCAATAGGGTTTTACCCGTACCGGGTGGACCATATAAAAGACATCCCTTGGGTGGATTAATGCCAACACGTACAAACAATTCCGGATTAATCAGCGGAAGTTCAATTACTTCACGCAACTCTCGTATCTGTTCACTGAGCCCACCAATTTCCGCGTAGTTTACATTACCGGGATCCTCATGGCTCATTGTATAGACAAGTGGATCCACTTCACGTGGCAAACAGCGCATTATAGTCAATGTGGTCACATCCAGGGCCACTCGGGTGCCAGCCTTAATGCGTGACTTGTCGATCTGTCGACGACAACCAACCACATAACGTGGTCCGCTCGATGCCTTTACAATAAAATTGTTTGGGGTTAATTGCTTGAGTACTTCACCCACCATTTGGCCAACACTCTGCAAAGCCTTCATATCCTCCTCGGACTTTTCATAATCAATACTCAGCATCTATTATTATAGTTTTAGTTATGGAAATCTATTTATTATATTACTATCATGGGCTTACCTTGTGCCTAAAGCGTAGAGCCTTTAAACGTGCCTCCAATTCACGATGTTCCAGTAATTTAGTGCGATACACTTTCAAAGCCTTCAAACGCTCACTAGCTTGAGGTGGAGGTGGAAGCTGGGCTGGAGGTGGAGCTGGAGCAGGAGCTGCGGCAACTTCTGGCTCTGCTTCTGGTGCTGGAACTATATCACTCATTTTTTTTTTGTAAAATTTTCTTTTTGGAATTTAAATGAAAATGCAGAATGATTTTTGCAGGTTTTCTCTTCTTTGACAATTCAACAAAGCCAAGTTGATTTATGTCATTCGAGAACTAGATCCAAATCAAGAACCATATTCAAATAAAATTTGAACATATTTTAGCGCTAGAATTTGAAATTCTCATTTGTTACTAAATACTAAATATGTATGTATGCATTTTAAAATATCTGGTCACGCTAAGATTTATGAATGTAACGTAATGTTCTCTCTAGTTTCGTCTTATCAGTAGATAATATATGTACATATATAGAAATACTCTCAGCTAGTCATGTTGTTTAGTTCCCATTGTGAACAGTTTAGATCACATCACTGGCGTTGCTCATCTCTAGGTCACCGTGAAGGTGAACCCCGGCGGACGCAAAGTTTTTGTTTTTGATAAGAATATATTTTAGTTACAAAAATATAAAAAAAAAAACAAATAACATTTTTAGAAAAAATTCAAATAATTTAATAGAGAAAACTATTAAAAAGAGAGTTTTTTTTTATTTTTTGCGATAACCTTATCTCCTGTTCTTGCTGGTGAGTGAGTTGATAAAAGAGAAGAAAAAAAAAAATTGGTCAAGTTCAGCATATAAAAAGCCCAGTAAAATTCTATTAATTTCAGAATTAAATTGTCAAACAAGAATAATGGGTAAAACAAAGCAAACTGCTCGGATTATTATTATTGGAGCTGGTGCTTCTGGTATAGCTGCTGGCACTCGTCTCCTGGAATTGGGATTCAAAAATGTACAAATAATTGATGCAAAGGATCGAATCGGTGGACGTATTCATACAGTACCATTTGGAGATAATGTTGTCGATCTGGGAGGTCAATGGTGTCACGGCGAGAAGGGCAATGTTATCTATGAACTAGTGAAAGACTTGAATGTCTTAGACCGCACGGGAGATTATTACAATTCAACAATTTATGTGCGCTCCAATAAGGAAATTCTACCACAGCAGACTAGTAATATTTTACGAAATATTGCTGCAAAATATGCTCCAGAGAAGGATGAGAACTATAAGGGATCTTTGGATAGTTATGTGACGCCAAAGTATTGGCAGGAAGTGGCCAAACAATTGCCATCATTGGATCAGAATATAGCCAAGGAGGCTCTACGAACTATTAAACTAATGTTATGTAGTTGGAAAACATGCAATAATCTTGAGGATGTTTCGTCAATAAGTTATGCCGTACCATCAGAAGGAGATAATTTACTTAATTGGCGTGACAAGGGTTTCGCCAGTTTCCTAACCATACTGATGAAGGCCAAAGAGGATCAGCCGGATGATCTAGGCATTCTAAATGGTCATGTGACCCTCAATAAATGTATTGCTGAAATCAATTGGTCAGGTGCCGATGATTTAACCATACGATGCGAAAACGGTGATATTATAAAAGCAGATCATGTTATATATACCGGATCTTTGGGTTATCTTAAGGAACATCATGACAAGCTTTTTGTGCCTGCTCTGCCAGCTGCCAAAGTAAATGCAATCGATGGTCTTAAATTGGGAACTTTGGATAAGTTCTATTTGGAATTTGCTGCCCCACCAACACCCAAAGAGTATGTGGGCTTTGATTTCCTATGGCTGGACAAGGATCTGGAGGAATTGCGTAAAACTGAATACTTTTGGCTAGAGAGTATACGTGGTTTCCATCGTGTTACACATCAGCCCAGATTGCTAGAGGGTTGGATAATTGGCGAGCATGCTCAACATATGGAAACCCTAACCGAGGAGAAGGTACAGGAGGGTCTACAATGGCTTTTCAATAAGTTTCTTAACTACAAATTGCCCCAGCTAAAAGGTATTAAGCGCACACAATTCTATATGAGTCCATTTTTCCGTGGCAGTGTTAGTTATCGTTCCACTTTGGCTGATAAATTGGAAACTGGTCCATGGGATCTGGAGGCACCACTATTAGATGGTAATGGTCAACCAAAATTACAATTCGCTGGTGAGGCAACAAGCAAAACACACAATTCATCGGTAAATGGAGCAGTCGAGACTGGTTGGCGTGAGGCGGATCGTTTAAATGAATTTTATCACTAAAATACATTAAAAAGGGAAACGAATCGCTGCGATGGATGGCTATCAAACCGCGACAGCCATTAAAAAATATTAAGCAATTCAAAACATATTTACATTCCGCTTTTAGCATTTGGCAAAAGTAAAAGACAAATTCATTTTACTTTTTTATGACTGCGTTTTATTTACCTTCTTTCTTTTTTTTGTTGTGTCGCCTTGTTCCTTTGCCTTCTCTTTCTGTCGTTCTCTCTCTCTCTCTCTCTCTGGCTGTCTTTGAATTTTCTTAACATTTTGCAGTGTGCACTTCATTTTGTAATTACCTGAGGCAAAATGTGGCAATCTGCCAAAAAATTTGTTGAGTTCACTTAATGACGAAATGTAAAAATTTGTGCCCTTTATAAAAGACACTCACACACACACATACATACACAGTTACAGTGGCAGTCACGAATTTATTTCCGGTTGCCATTTGCCGTCACGTAGCAGCATTTTCGTAGAGCTTTTACCTTTCACCATTCTTTCATAGCTGCGCCCAAAAGTATGCACAAGTTAATTTGATTTTGCAGTAAGTCAGCATAGGGAAAACTAAGCTCTCTCTTTACTTTTCTTTCGTTTTTATTTTCATGGGGGTGGCCAACTCAGGCGAAAAATCAAAATTTCCGCACATCGCCTACTCTTTTTTTTCGTTTTTCTTTCTTCATCAAAGCAACAACATGCAATTGGAGTTTTAGATGTTTATATATATATATATGTATCGAGTATAAATAAATATATATACACACATATGTATATATACAGAGAGGTGTATGTTGTGTGAAGGTTTGTTGATTCGCTTCTGGCTGGTGTCTGTTACCACCACACCAAGCACCACCACAATCAGCACACATATGTTTGTAAATGCCTTTCGCTGTATGTGTATGTGTGTGTGTGTGTGTGTGTGTGTGTGTGTTTTGGCTCGTTTCAATCACGTGTTGCCAGCAGCACAGTGTCTGCCTCCGCCTTTCAATGTTGTCAAAAATTTATAGCATAAAGCGAATTGAAGTCAGTTAGGGGGAGTGGCACCACCAGCAACAGCAGCAGCAGCAGCAGCTCCTTTCTACATATAAAGAAATAAATAAAAAGGCATAAAAACATGCAAATAAAATTAACAAAAAAAGCCAAGTGAACAAAGGGGAGATAGAGAAAGGGAATTTCTACCCCTCAATCTTTGCTTTTCCCCTTTCTCTCTCTACCACTCTCTCGTTCTTTATTTTGCCATTTAGGTGCACCTCCTGTCTTCTTCAGTCAGTGCTAAACAAACTTTTTCTTTATACGCGTGAGTATGTGGCATACGAAGATGTTCTGAAAAACGTTTCTGAATGAATTAAATCTTTACCGAAAACAGATTTGATCGAAATGGAATGTTCAAAAATAGATTATAGAGAGGTTAAATTGGTTTTTGGATTAATGTTTTATAAATATAATCCATCAAGTATTAAAAAGCGTTTTCAATTTGTTGGTTAGAAAACTGATCTTATGGTTGTCTCTTTTTTTTTTTTAAATATTTATTTAAAATTATTTTATTATTAATTTGGTTTAAGAAATATGGTGAAAAATAAAAGTTTTCATTCTTTGAGAACAACTAAAAAAATATCTCATATATGTGTTGAAAGGAAAAAGTCGTGCCCCAAACTCTTGTTTCTGTACCAGAAACACATTTTATCTCATTTCTTAGTCTTTTTTTGTTGCCATTGATGATAAAATCACTTGAATTTTTCAACAGCGCTTAATAAAAATCAATTTAGGCATAAATACGTTAACGTTTTATAAATTTGTTTCGTGCTTTTTTTTTTGGAAAAAAAAAATGAATTTAAAGAAATGAATTAAATTATGTCATAAATTCGCCAACAGACAGCCAGACGGAGACAGTCGCTGATGCCAATAATGGCATTTAGTTTCATCAAATTGATATTGATTTATTATTTTGGTAATGCAATTTACGTAGCAGTCAGCCAGCCAGCATTTCACTGATTTATGAACAAGCAAATGGCCAAACGCGAGGATATGGCCAGAACGAATGTTGAGCGGTTCATTTGGTTACCCAATGAAATGGCTGCGGTTTTTGTGGTTTTATTCGTTTTTTCCTTTTTTTTTTTGTTTCAATTTGCTTTTTTTGTTTTATTTTATCCTTTCGGATTTTGGTTTCATGGTTTTCCGGTTATAAAATCATTTTTGTACTGGCTCTCATGGCAAACTGCATTCAAATAGGGAAATCCATTTATGTTATGCTGAAGATACAAAAACTTCTTATCTCCCTTAACTCTTTAGCCCCAGAGAACTTTTCAACTTGTTAACATAACTAAAAAAAAGAGAAGAATATAATACATACACACACACACACACACACACAGAGAGAGGACACACACACTTGAAAATTTAAATAACAAAACCAAAATTAAATCGTGCAGAAAAATAACTAAAACCCAACCAAGTCGAACCCGTTTATAGAGTTACTAACATTAACAAAAAAGAAGAGAAAGAAAAAAAAAAACCGTCACAAAGTATCCCATAAGCAGCCACAAAAAAAAGTAATCCGTTTAATGGCATAGTTTGTGGCACTGACCTTCTAATACCCTATGCCGTTGTGTAAAAAGTTTTCTCCCAAAAGGGATTAGACAAATTTTGCCATTAAATTTGCATAAATTTTATAGAAGAGAGAGTATCTTTTCGATAACAATATTAAAGCTCTGATATAAAAGATAATGAAATGAGACATATAAAAGGAAAGATCAACTAATAAATATTGCAAACAAGCTTCTTTTTTGTGAGTTTATACTTCTGATTTTTAATCTCTTCTATATGCTCTTATTCAGCTTGCCTAATATGCACTTTTTTTCAAATGGTTTACAGGGCATAACGTAAAAGAGAAAACTTACAGGCAAAACCCCAAAGGTTCAGTCTTCATAATCATTAGCTTTGATGAACTAACTTGGTCTAGAGCACTTGATGGCCAGACATTTGGAAATTGTCATTTTGGGACCAGAGGTGCGGTAGTGCGGTGAAGTATAGAATGGAGTGGAGTATGTATGTGTGTGTGTATATCTGTGTATGTGTACATACATACATAAGTGAAAGGGCTTTCACCTTCTTTTTACCTCCACTGGTTAAATGATGTGGGCATTAATCCTTTCAACATGCTTTTCACCATTTTTTTTCTTCTTTCTTTCATTTTTTTTTTGTGCCTTTACTTTGCCTGGTGGCTTCGGCTTGTGCTCCAATCATTTTGGGAAGGCCTCAGCACCTGTGACAAATGTCCCAGGCATGTAAAGGAAACAAGCCGAACAACAGCAACAACGACAGCTAAAAATTGTATACTGAAACTACTTGGTACAAGGTCATATATTTTCGTCTGGCTTTCTGTTGCTGTTGCTTTGCATGCTAATGAAAAATTAAAATTTCCACTACAAAAACTGTGATTCATTAGGCTGCCAGGCGGTGCCAGTGAATAATAAATAAACCCGCTGGCTAATTAAGTAAGGTATTCGCCAACCATCACCCCAGCCAACATATACATACATATATATACCTACATACCTACATATACAACGATATATGTATGTATGTTCTTTCCCCATCCCACTGTTATTTTTCTGGTAGCACGGCATACTCAGCCATTTGCATTATACTTTTGTAATTTACATAGCACACGTGTCCTGCTTCCTGTGAGAATGTTGCCTCCTCGTTGCAAGTTCATTCGTTTGGAAGGGCAATCGATATCTGTATGTATGTGTGTGTCTGTGTTTGTGTAAAATGAAAGGCCAAGCGACCATCAGGCAGCCAGCTGTTTGGCACAGACACACTCACACACACACACACACACAGAAGAAACGAAACATTATGAAATATAAATTATAGTTTTAGTTAATTAAATGCACATGTAAATGTGGCAGATATTTTACTGCATTGGGCATTGGGTAGAATCAAATAATTTATGCAAATATCAAAATGTATGCAACATTTTTGGCATACTTTTTCAATGTATTCTATATGAAAAGTATGCTATAGTTTTATTGGCGTTTTCAAAGTTAAACTATTTTCTCCAAATATAAAGAAAAAACATTTTAATGGATCCCTTTTTTTATCAAGTGCTTTTCATAACAGAAAAATTATACAAAAATCAGTAGTAAGTCGAAATTTGAAGAGTTTTTTATGCAAAAAAAAAAGCTCCATTTGCTACAGAAAAGTAAAGGTTCAGCTTTTTGACAACTTTAAAGAACTTAAAAGTGATAACAACATACCAAGAGATTTAATATGCTTCAGAGTTTTTAAATTTATATATATTTTGTGACCTTTTTTTTTATTTATCCAAGCCCGATTTCAGCATATTTTCATTTCAGTTAATGTACTCAAACACTCATTAATTAACCGCATTAAGTCCATGGCCACAATAACAACATCAATTAACAATAAATTCTCATTAGCTCAAAGCAACAGCGCAAGCAATTTGAAGAAATCTGAACAATAAATAAGACTTGCTTTTAGCCCATCAAGAACAGGAAAGAAAGTAGAATAGAACTGAAATTGTTAAGGAGCCAACTAAACAACTCGTATCCAGCATTTTGAAAGCCATCCATCGCTCAGCCGGGTGGCAAAGCAAAATAATTTCACTTAACACGCCACAAACACAAACACGAACATGAACAAGGAAAAACCCCCAGAACAGAAACTGAATCTCAAACTCAAACACAAGCAAAAGTACAAAAACTGTGTGAAACTATGCTTATTAATGCTCCAAGGAAAGCGGAATGGTAGAATAGAGTGAATGGAGAGGGGCTAGTGGTAATAACTGGTGAAGATGGATGGATGAGAAGTGCCGACGTAAATACGTATGGTACGTAGTACGTACGTCTCGCCGCACTCACACAATTCACAATTACAATTATTTTTCTAGTTTCGTCCTATGGACGACTATGCCAACGGCTGCGACGCATAAAAATCGCAGCTGTCAGTTCAAAAAGCCAAAAACTTCAGCAACAGCATCAATTTTCCACACGCCAGCGAATTTGTTGGCCCACCCACAATTGAGGAAGACATGTGAACGCAATTTTCACGTGCAAACTTTCCTTCACCAAAAACACACACAAACCGAAAGGAAAGTAGAGAAAAAAAAACACATATATATATAAAGGGAGGGGAAAAAAGTACAAAAACAAACAAACACTGCAAATAAAGCAAATGAAATTTGGCGTATAAAAGTGCTTAAAACGAAGATTAAATACTCTTAAGTATAGCAAATTTACAGAGTCGTTGAAATACACTTGCTAAAAAGACAAGTTTTATACGAGGTATCAATGAATTTGGTTAAAGTTCTTAACTGCTAAATCAAGTTCAACTAAATTTAGTTGTTAAATTTATTGAAAATCAAGACAGAAAAAAAAGTTCAATGATTGAAAATGAAGAAATTTTAAACTTTATTCAAAATAATATTCCAACCAAAAATTGTTCTTAAAAAAAAAAGGAATCCGGAAACATATTTTATGTAAAATATTATATATTTATAAAATTTTGTTCCATTTATTGCAATTTAAAGAAGAAATTGTTATTAAAGGCCAGGGTTGAGTTTTTTAAATGATTAACTAATCAAATCGTATCATATTGAATCTGTAACAAATTAGAATCAAATTCAAATCGAATGGAACACAAACTGGCCAACTATTTAACTTTTTTACGATATATCCAATTGGCGGACAAACTTATTATACTCTCTGTGATCTGATGTGACCCATACCATATAGAATTCATAAAGCAAGTGTAGCTACATAGTAGCATGGTGTGGCATGGCATAAGTTGCCACAAATAAAGTAAAGTAAGCTGCACAATTCGTGCGTTTGCGAATAACGAAAAGCACAGCATGGGTCTTTGTCAGTATTGCCCCCCACCGTAGCACAGATATGGGGGCAAAGTGAGATATATATGTACATATATGTACATATATAGGATATGTGTGTATGGTGTGTGTGTGTCTATATGTTCTGAGCACAGCCAGCTAATCTTAACAAACAAAGCGTGAAACTAACAATTCTGCAAATACAGACAAAGGGAAAGAAAAAGAGAGAGGGAGAGGAAAAGAGACGGAGACACACACACAATGCTAGAACGTGGGCGAAAGTAGAGCTGGCGAAAACTTTGTCTTGTTCGCTCGCGAAAATGAAACTTTATTTTCAAGTCAGCCATCGAATTTATTTTCTTGTCAGCTTAGCATCACGGGGGAAAACTCCATCTCTCCATCTCTATCTAACTCTCACTCACTCTGTCTTGGTTTTTGTCTCTGTCCCTCTGTCTGTCTGTCTGTCCGTTTGTCTGAGTGTCTATCTGTCTGTGTGTCTTAGTAAGCTAGTAGAATTTAGGATTGGCGTTAAATTGGCAAAAGGCGATGGCTAAGTAAATAATGAACTTGCTAATTTTCTTTGCCATTCGCATTTTGCACGGCAATTGCTTGCAATGCGGCGTATTAGTAATATTTTGCTGTCAAATTGCGCATACGCAATGTGGCCAAAAGCCGGAAGTGGCCGCATAATAATACACCAGCAACAGGAACAGGAACTTAAGGCAGAATAATACAAAAACAGTACAGAGAAAAAGAGTGACAGAATGAAAGAAAGAGAGAGGGAGAGCGGATGGGTGAGGTGAAGCGAGAACAAAAAGGGAAAAAACCCCAAACGAAATAAGTAAAACGAAAGAAAAGCCAAATGCGGCAGCGCAACAAGCTAAGCTCTAATTTTCTCACGTACTTGTAAATTTTGCGGAAAACCGCAACAAATTCACTTATAAAAGTAATCTAGAAAACGCGTACAAAACAGGAAGCACACAAAAAGGCACAGGGCGACAAGGAAAGTCGAAAAACGAAAGGAATAAAAAGAAAGAAAAAAGAAAAAAATACAAAAAACAAGAAAAAAGTAAAAAAAAACAAGTAAAATGAGACGAGAAAAAGAACACATAGCTCGGTGTGTAAAGAATTGCGTTTGCCGTCGCGACACGGCGACAACTTTGCGTGTTGCCATTAGGCAAAAAAGGTGGCGGTGGAGTTTAGGGCTAATGGTGAGAGAGGAGGGAAGGGGGTTTGTGAAGAGGTTAGGCCCCTGCCTGGCACTGAGCTTAAAGCGGTTGCCACTTTATCAGAGATTTTAAAACGAAATGAATGTAAGCACATTAAATGACTTGGACTGTTGTTTAAGGGCTCAGATCTGAAAACGGGCTTTTGTCTGGATTAAGCAGCTACGACGAGGTAATGAAAAAGTTTCAAATGCAAACTAAGTTTATACATATACCAAAGAAAACAGAAGGAGCAAAAAAAAAAGAGAAAAACATAAATAAAGTAACCAACAACGATAAAAGAGTTAATTGTAGAACGATTTGAAGGAAGCGGTAAATAACAAAGATTTTTATTTGCGGATTCGAAAGTTTTCGTACAGCAGTTAAGAGGTTGTCAAAATTTCTAATCTGTGAAGGGAAATTTAACAGGAAAAAGCTATTTTCGTTCTTTTTTTTTCTTGTTTACTCTGAAGTTGTATAGAATTCATTTAAACGATCCGCTTCACGCCAACCAGTCTCAGTGGCCCCATGGACAGTACCGAAATGAGTTTTACTTGTCGCCTCGCCACAGAATTGCAATCTGGGATATTTATTTTGAGCATCCATTAAGGGTGTCTCCAGGTCCCATGGCCCAACATTCAATTCATCGGCATAAGTTGTTCTGAAACTGTAGCTGCCGCGAAAATTTGGATTCGAGTGCCATTGTGTGCGTAGAAAACGTTGCGGTTGTGGCACATCAAAGCTAAGAAATTTGCGCATTAACCAAAGTAGACCCTCCAATACCTTTTCCTCAGTGAGTGTCTCCATATAACGAGCATGCTTTCCCGTTATCCATCCTTCAAGTAAACGTGGCTGATGGGAAACACGATGAAATGCTCCAACACTCTCAAGCCAAAACAATTCCGTTGCGCGTATTTCACGTAGATCTTCCTCTCGCCATAGAAAGTTAAAACCAACACAATCTTTGGGTAATGGTTGTGTCGAAAATTCCATTATAAATTTACCCACAGTGCCCAATTTAAGGGCTTCGATAGCCTGCACTTTGTTCCTGGGCAGGCCAGGCACAAAGAGCTGAGAATGCTGCTCCTTGAGAACTCCCAAAGAGACGGTACAAATTACATGATCTGCTGTTAGAATTTTACCATCCCTACAGTGTACGATCAACTCATCATTATTGGTCCAATTGATTTCAGCAATACGTCTGTTGAGTAAGATTCGTCCATTGAGCAATCCTAGATCTTCGGATTCATCCTTTTTCGAATCCATAAGGACTCTTAGGAATGTCTTGTAGCCCTTGTCCTGCCAGTTGAGCAAATTATCGCCATCGCTTTCAACAAATTCAGTATGATTGCGATTCGAGACCTCAAATAAATGATCACAGCCATCCACAGAGCATTCGTATTTCTTAAAGGATTCCAAAAACTCTTTGGCCAAATTATGATCAATTGAAGGATTTTGTTTGTTAATTTCCTGCCAATATTTTTGTGTTACAAAGTCGCCTTCAGATCCAAGAAATTCATTATTTTTCGTTGGTTTCGAATTCTCAGCAATACTCATGAAAATTTCGGTATTCTCAACAATTTCTCTATTCGAACGCATAAACTGCACATTGTTGTAGTAGTCGCCTGTTTTCTCCAGCAGATTAAGATCCTTGACAAGCTCATAGACAACATTTCCATTTTCGCCATGACACCATTGAGCTCCCAGATCAATGACACTATCAGCAAACGGTATAGTATGTATACGTCCACCAATTCGATCCTCGGCCTCGAGAAGTAAAACATTTTGAAATCCATGTTTCAGGAGACGAGTACCAGCAGCAATGCCTGAAGGACCCGCTCCAATAATTAAAATTCGAGCTGTTTCTTTCGTTTTACTCATTGTTTTTGTTTCGCAAATGATATTAAAATTTTTGCTCCATTGCCTTTTTAAGGGGCATGGCCTTTTATTTTATATTGCATTATCGGCATATTGCGGTTGACCTACTTACAATGCATTCCAAAATGTAATTTTATGTACTTTGTTACATCATTTCAGTATTTCCTGTTTAGCTGATAACAATAAAGAACTGATATATAGCTCTGAAGGTCAGCAATTATATAAATGACATTATGAATTCTTTATAATGGATCAGAAGAAGAGCTTATTTAAATTTTTTAGATATATGCTGAGAAAGCTAAAAGAACTTCCTTATGGAGAGGTTTAGTTATAGAGGACTTTGAATGTGTGTACAATGTATATTTTCCTCCATTTATGCTTAGAATAGTCGCATAGTATTTAAACATTCAAAAGAAATGCCCGTTCAGGTGTCCACGTTAAACAGTTTTTACTGTACTCTATTATATTGTTTATATATGTGGTTTAGTTTTATCAACTCAGATTTTTTACTTCACATATCTATGTATCTATTTGGCTATGCAGTTGTGCTATTGTTATGGGAAAATTCTTTCTTATCACTTGTTTTGCAGTCTTTTGTTAAAGCCTGCATTCATCTACTTGTCTTTATTAGAAAAATTCTAATTTATGTTAGAAATTTTGGCCTAAACTAAGACTAAGCCAAAGCAAATATCAACTTCTATCAATAGATTTAGTTCTTTGTGTAAATTTATCAAGACTAAAACAATTCAACTTGGTCCAATGAACGTGCTAATGAAAGCCTGCCTGTGACCAAGAATAGAAAACTGAAAAGTTCTATACTTCTGTACAGGGGCAAAAATTGTCTATTGCAATAATGCATAGATTGTCGATTCTCTATATTTAGCTAACAAATTTTACGTCTATAATCTCTGAACTTTTGCACACTTTGGATTGCCAACTTTAACTGCAATTAGGAATTTTCTTTCCTTTTCTTCTTTTTTTTTGTTGTCACTATTTTTTAACAATTGCAACATGCTGAAAGTCAGCCAAAAGTTGCTCTTACAAATCAAATTTCCACAGACAACAAAAGCCAAATAAAAGGAAAAACATAAGAGGAAAAAACATTATATACTTTATGTCAGCGGTCGATCAGAAGTCGACTTTTGGATGCCCTATTCAAATAAGAAAAAACTTAATTTAGCAGTAGAGGCTAATATTTTGATGAATGATTTATAATTTATAAATTCTTAGTAAAATTCAACAACCAAATTATTGCTTTAGCCCCCTCTCTCTCTCTCTGTACTTTCTGATCTTGATTTAGCTTTTCATACTGTCCATTATTCCCCTTCTGGCTTATGTAGGGTATGCGAAGCCTAAAAAGAATAAAGTTAAATTATCAAAATTGTAGCATGACAAAAGTTGGCTTGTTGTCTACTAACATACACATAGAAAGATGAGGATAGGAGAGATATAAGAGGCGAAGGGAATAGAGTGAGCTAGAGCAAGGACAAATGCCAAGCTTCCCTGCAGCTATGTGTCAGAATTTGAAAAGGACCTTCATCATTATTACTCTACTCTGTTGTCCTGATTGTTATTAGCAGGCGGCAAACTTTCAACGAGGCCGACGTTGCTTTTAATAAACTTTTGCCATTGCGCCATCCGAGCAATGAGTTTATGCAAATTGTGTACACAGAATATTGAAGAGCGAATCGCAAAATGGCCTTGGCAATAAAAACAAATTTCAATTATGCCATCAAATCTATTTAGGTGTATAAATATTTGGAAAATTTGTGGACGGACAATACACACACACAAAGAGGAAGAGAGAGAGAGAGAGAGACGAGTGGTGGGGGCGCACCGTGGCGTGTAATTCACAGATTTTCTTGTTGAGATTGTGGCAAAACTTTCATTGTGGCTTGTACATAAGTTATAAGTTACTTACTTTTTCTGGCCTTTTGTAAAATTATCGACATAATTGGCGGCAATATGAAAAGTCAATAAACGAATCACACAATAACAAAACCAAAAATAAGAAAACATGCCCAAAAACTGAGAAAAAAAGAAAAACAGTGAAAAGTTGGGCAATTTGTTTAACTAATAAATGGAATCTCATAATTTTGTTTTGCATTGTAATTTTGTAATTTGCTTAATTTCATTTCAATTACAAAACACAAATGCCCAAGTAAGGGCATTTGTAATATGGCAACGTAAAAATGGAGTGGAGGGAAGTGAAGTAGAGTCCGAGTCCGTGGCTGGAGGCTTTTCCAACTTTATTAAGGATATTTGGCTTGGCTTCCACACACACACACACACAGACACACATACACTTAAGTAGGAAAAACCAGGCCACACTTTAGGCAAGCAAAATCCAAATGTTGCCCACTTTGAATTAACCAAGTGTTTGCTGTCTGTGTATGTCTGTGTGTGTGTGTGTGTGTGTGTGCTTGCGTGCATGTGGGTGTGTATTTGCTTGATGTGCTCAAGTATTACTTGGTCAATTTACTTAATTAATAAAAATGCCAAATTACGAATAACGAAAATCTTATATAATAGAAAATAGGAATAGAACTTTATGTTGCTTTTGGCTTTTGTTCCAAATTGTATGAAGGGTGCTATAATTATTTGGCTTTTGTATGTTTTGTATGCCAAATGAAAAACTACATAGAGAAATCAAATAAATATAACATTTCAATGGAATATAATATACATATATAACTAATAGATAATTAGAGTTACTTTGGCTCGTGCCAAATTAATTAAAACAAAGTAAATAAAGTTCAAAGTAAAATTCATTGAAATTATGGCAACCAAATGAAGTCTTTACTTAACTATATACAAAAAGCGATATATCTAATGATGAAAATTAATTTAAATTATATTGAATTTAATATAAAAATACTATTACATGTCGAAGGCAAATATGTCTTTTATCTATCCCATATTATCCCATGTCTGTTTCATTTAGATGTTGTTTTAAATTCACATTGTTTCCTTCTTTCACCTTACGATTTTCCTTGTTTATAATACTTTTTTTTACAAAAAAAAAAAACAAAAGAAACCTATACCCTTAGTATTCATCGTTTTGGGCCAGGCCATAACCAAGTAACTATTTGCCAAGTTTCTTTGTCTTTAACGTCCATCGACGGCGCCAAAACATATTTACACACACTTTGGCCCATTGCATGTTGGCAAAGTGTTTCGGTCATTTATTTTATTGATTACAGTGTTTCATTCTCTTTTACTGATTGGCTAGGTCAAGTGTGGCCGTAACTTTTATTCATTGACCAGGAAAGAAAACAAAACGTACGAACGACTCGCAACTTTTACCCAACAACACAACAGAACAAAAAAAAAGTGCTACAATCTATCCCAAAAACCCACCAAAAAGTTTCCCTACTGATTAAAATTTTTCTATTGTCTTTCATATATGTATGTAAGTGTAGTAGTATGGAGTAGTATAGAGAGTGTTATAATAGCTGCCAAATTGCATAAATAAATTTTCAATTCTCCCTCTCGCATGTGACCGGGCAATCAGGACAAATAAATAAAGTGAAAGCAGAGCAGCATAAAACTGTCATAATTTATGAAGTTTATCATTTTGTTCTTGCTTTCGTTTTTTTCTTTCTTTTTTTTGTGTTCTTGTTTTATTTGAAAAGAAAGAAACAAATAACCTTCATATATATATTTTGGAAATTCAATGCCATAAGAATGGGAGAACGAGGGGGGTTATGGCTATGACGACAAAACGCATTTGTGTCAATTTAAATTTATGTAAACATAAAATGTCCTGCCTACCAAAAAGAAGAAAAAATAAAAAAAGAGACATCCTGAAATATCCAGAGCGAGGTGCGGTCGCACCGGTTTTTTTTTTTTTTTTTGGTATATCACATTTTTCATTCATATTTGTGAGGTTTAATGGCACGGCGGGCATATCCAGATTAACAAACAGTTGGTATTCATAATGATTTTCAAATGGAAATTAAAAATTAGAAAATTTGTTTCAAAAAAAAAGTTTTTCTTCTTTTAACAATCTAAGCTGATTTATAGAACTTTTAAGTAGAAGAAACCCTATTTAAATGATCTTTTCATCAGGTAAATAATGAGGTTTAAAAATCGGAAAAATTTTTGCCAAACTCAAATCATTTTCTTGGTTTCATTGGCATATTAAAATTTTATAAAAATGGTTTAAGTCCATTCAATTTATGTTGGATTTGAATTACTATATGGATTTCTGTTTTCGGGTACCTTTTTTTTTTTTAAAAAGAGTATTTGCCGCTTTGCATATGCTGTAATAAGAATTTTTTTCAAATTTTTTGGGTTTTCCCTCTCAGCCATATCTGCTGCTTTTTTTATGATTTAATGCGCGCGGCACGCCATGACGTTCACTTAGGCATGGACACAAATAAAATACAACAGCAACGGCAACAACAGCAGCAGGAGTAGGAGCAGGAGTCGCAGCAATATTATGAGCAGGACAACATGGGGACAACGGCAGGACAACACGCTTTCCTGTGCCGCCTGCGCACTTTTGACATTTCATTATCCTGTTAAGTATTCAAAAGTCAACCAAGCAACGCATTGTGGGAGCTGTGCTGGTCGTTGTCCTGGTCCTGTTACTTCTCCAGTTCTCCTTCTGCTGGTCGCATGTCTGGCCATGACCATGCCCGTTAGCCGCCCTGTACTGTGTGTGTGTGTGTGTGTGTGTGTTACCCCAAGCTTATCATTTATGCCAAACGCGTACTTTTTGGCTTTTAGTCGCTTCCCGCCTCCTGATTTCCGCTCCAGCCACCATTGCCATCGCTTCTGTTCATTCGGATTGTTGCGACTTTTGTTTTGTCTGCGTGTAATGTCATGCGGAATTGCCTTTGTGTCCTTGGCGTTTATGACATTGTTGTGTGTGGGTGTGTGTTGTGTGTGCGTGTGTATAAATTACATTACATAACAAGCAATATAACAAACGATAACAAACACCTTGCCAACAACAGCAACAACAACGAGAACAACAAGCTGAAACAGCATCAACATCAGCATCAAAAGCGAAGAGGGAAAACAATTTAATAAAAATGTTTCTCGAGCGGCATCTTCGATTTCGTCTGCTTTATGTCCTGTCATTTGCTTATGGCATTGTTAATGATGCCAAGAGATTCACACACACACACACACAAACAAGGATATCCTTAGTCCTCAGTTTTGCTACCAAAAAAAGAAAAAAGAGAAAAAAAAACCTGTCAGATATTTTGCCATGACATTTTTCGGTTTTCCAATTTCTTGTCAATTTTGTTTTTCTCTCTTTCCTGACACGTGCTTTTTGGCTACGACTTTTAATTGGCAATTGCAGTTTTTATGCAATCATTTTGATTAATGTTCGGTGAGGAAGAAGGAAGATAAAACCAAAATTGTTGTCAAATCCTTCATTGATTGATTGAACAATATTTGAATATGGGGTAATTACTTTGTGGTTAACACCAATAAATTATTTCAAAGTCATAAAGTAAACTATTTGCAGAGCCAACAGAAAAAAACCTTCCTTTTACTCCTTTTATTCAAATTTCATAAAAACAAATGTTTGCTGATTCTCAAAAAGGTCGCTAAACTTGTGAAATATGTTTAGGGAAGGCAAACTGTTTATTTCTATGGAAACACTAAAAGCATATTAATTGGTGAAGTTCTTATTCTGACCACAAAAAGGTGTAATCTTTTGCTTTATCATTTTATAATTCTTAACTAGTTTAAGCTTTGAAGTAGTGGAAAGTCATTGCAAATCCAAGAGTCGACAGCGAAGTCTGCTGATGAGGGAATCAGTACAGAGAATCTGCTAACTAGACGGTTTTTAAACCAAAAGAAAAAAATGCATAGAAATATTTCTGTGTAATTTATGATACCAAAAGTGCCTTCTAATTTGCCTAAATATTTTTGAATTCTTTCGAGACTTTACGTAAAACAAAAAGAAGACGTTCTCAAAAGGTTTTCAAGTGTATAGTGATATATAGGGGTTTTCCCTTTAAGTATTCCAGTTTACAACATAAAAGATTGTATTTCTTTTTGCATATAAAATAGACATTATATTTTAGATTTAATGAGAATAATTGCTTACTTTCTAAGATTAAGTAGCTTCTTTGATACCTTTATGAAGAAGATGATGCCCTCTCCATAAAATGTTCTAGCCAATTCGCAACTTTTTCCATTAAAAATTGAATATGTATATAGACCGATTCGAATGTATGTAAAAAGGCAACACTTCAGAGTAGCAAAGTTCATTGATTTTACGATTTGGTGGCGTATAAATTTTGATTGAATTTATTTTGTGTGTGTGTGTGTATCTTTTGGCCATTTGTCTATTTTAAAGCAGCAATTTAAAAGCGTAAAAGAAACAGAACAAACAGTTGCCTAAAAGATAATCAACTCTAAATTGTAAAATATCTTGTGCGATACCTTGGTTTATATATATATATATATATATATATCTACCATGTATCTCAATAAACCAATCAATGCCATCAAAGTGAAAAGGCTGGAAGTATATCAATTTTATTTTCATTTTCCTTCTTTCTTCTATTTTTTTCTTTGTAGAAGCTGAGCCAAAAACAGATTTGAGTGAGCCTTGGAGCAGCCAATGCAACCTGCGCAGACATCATTAGAGGCGAATACCACTACCAACAACACCGACTACCACTAACAGCAACAACAGCAACAAGAAGAATAACACGTAAGTAAAAAACACAGACATAGACACACACATACACACACACACACACACACCTATAGCTATAGAGGTCTGTTTAGTGGGGAGACTCAACTGTATCGACACTATATATCTTGGACATGTGTTGGCCATCAACTTATGCAATCAACGATTTGGCTTTGACCAGGCAAACTGACTGCCGTCGGGTGCTATGTAAACTAAACAGAAAAGAGACTTTGGGGGGGAAGGGGGGCAATGGCGTTGCTGCTGATGGCGAGGACGACGGTCAGGACGAAGACGACAAGGACATGAGTAGGATGAGGACAAATGTTTATTTAAGCATAAAGCCACGTACCACACACACACACACACACCCATCCACCCACACAAAAACACATCTATATACATACATATGTATGTATATGTATATGAATGTGAATGGATATGTGTATGTACTTAGGAGCAGCTGTACTTGTGAAGTTCGCCTGGTAATTACATACAGACTAGTGCCAGGACTTCTGTTGCTACTGCTGCTCCACCATACGCATCCACATCCACATCCGCATCCAAATCCACATCCACACCCAACCATTCACATCCTAGGGCGTCTGGTTAAATATTTGTCTTAACCTTTTTTTTTTACCCTCCCTTTTGTGCCTGAACTGCAGGATTCTGGCCTGTTCTTTGTATTATTTGCTTTTGGTTTTATGGCAGCGCCTGTGTCACTATTTCATTTTCGATTTAAACAAACTTTGGTCTGGCAAAGGGCTTCTCTCTCTCTCTCATTTCGTTTCATTTCTAGAGATTTGTAACCTTAATTTATTTATTTGCGATTTGTAGATATATTCCAATTGAGTTTTGTCTTTAACTTAACGCTGATAAAAAGGCAATAGAAGTGGAAAGCAAACTGTTGCTATTCACTATGACACGTTCATGGCCAGGATGGCAAATGTGAATCAAGGAGATTTATGCGTGCGTGTGCGTGTGTGTGTGTAGAGGGGTACGTGATGCCAAAAAGGATATTGCCGTGACAATAGCCTGGCATAAAGTTTGAATAAAAGTATGTCCCCAGGGCGTACTTCTCTTTCTCCTATTTCTTCAACTTGTCGCTCTCTAGCTCTCTCTCTCTCCCCTTCTCCCCCTCTGCAATGCTCTGTTCCTCTGTCGACTGTCGTTGGGAGTTTTTTTTTCTTGTTTTTTTTTTTGTCTTAATTTATCGTTATGAATGAATCACTTTGTGCCTGGCAGGCAAGTCAGGTCTTTGTTCAGAGAAAGTCATGTACCCTGGCGACAGGATATACTTTTGACTTAATTTGATTTGCTCAAATGAATTTCAATTAACTTGAAAATGAAATTTATACCAGTAAAGTGATTCGCGTTAAGATAAAAGAGTTTTTCGGTAGCAGAATGAACGTCAGAAATGGGCAAGTCAATTAAATCAACAATATTTTTTCTTTTCTTCTTAAGATCACAATTGCTTTATCTAAGCAATGGAATAAAATCAAAAATTTAACCGGAGATTGCATTAGAGAGACTTTCAATTGTTTTTGCTAAAATGTCTATAAAATAGTGAAATCAAATGCTTTCCCCATTTATCTATTATAATGAGAAAATTAACCCATAATTAGGTTTAGATTTGCCAATTATAGCCAAAATGGTTGTTAATGAAATCAAATATTTCATTTGCTCTAAAATTTGCAATATAAATTGTATAATATGTAGATTAAAACTAATGTTTCTATATATGAATAATGTTTCTGTATGATGTTGTAAATGTTTGGATTTAAATCAATGTCAAGTTTATATTAAATAATCGGCTCACACACATCAGTTTAACATTTAGATTTAGGTGAAAATATTCAGTTGATTTCATGTGAGGAATTATTCATTTTATCGTTTGGCCAACAGGCATGTTGCTTAAATAAATCCAAATTTATGACATAAAAATTTCGGATTCTTTGAAAAAAAAAGACACGCTGATTATGTAGCGACTCTTCTAACCCTAAGGCTGGTCCGTCCTCTCCCTCTCTCTCTCTGTCTCTGTCTCTGTCTCTCTCTATTCTCTTTTAAGCCTAAGCCTTTTGTTAAGCACAAGCACTTAACCATGTCAAGCTCCGATTTATTGCTCCATGAACACTTCCCTTTCCCTTCACCTATATATGTATATACACACATACACACGCACATTCTTCACATACTCAAACTGTTACTCAGCACATCGTGAGCCTCGTCGGCTGTTAGTTTTTCCCGGTATTTTCTCTGTTTTTTTTCCTTTTTTTGTTTCTTGTTTCATTTTGTTTGGCACAGAATTGATTGATTTCTGTTGTAGTTGTGTCATAGAGCAGATACCCACCCCTCCATTTTCCTTCAGCAAGGAAGCTTCACTCTTACTACCTCCCCACCTCTACCTAAATCTCTTGCTATGCCAGAATATTGACGCGCAGTCATAAATAAAAACACTCAGATATTCATGGCATTGGACTTTATTTTGTTCTTGTTTTTTTTTTTTTTTTTGTTGCTTGTTTTTAGTGGGTCTGTGTTGTTGTTCATTGAGAGCCTGCGGCAAAAGTTGCCAAATACAAATTGTATCACTTAATATTTGTATCTCTCTTGCTCTCTCCCTCTAGCTTACCCTCCCACCCCTCCTTAAACAACTGGCAATACCATTCATCTCAGCGTAGCATTGTATGGTGCATGTTGTTGACGTTGTTTGGTTGCGTTGCCATTTTGCTCCATTTGCACTGGCAAGTCGAATATGGGAGTTTGGTCGCAGAGGAATGACTCTTTGGAATGTGTTTTTTCTCCCTTTTCTTTTTTTTGAGAACGTTTTGTTGATGATTTGCGTGTTGGATGAATAATTGATGGAATGACAATCTTTCGATGTGTCAGCATTGTTGTCATCATGTTGTTTCGTGTGAGTTGTTATCAACGATGAAAGCGGACACATAGCAATATCATCATCTTTATCATCTTCATTATTAACATTATCATTATTATCATTTCGATTTGTGTTTCTGCCTTGTCATTGCTGACAGCGGCCATTGCCTTGTCTTGTTGTTGTATGTTGTATGTGTTTTGAATAATAAGCGTCTACGTTGCATTATACTAATACACCCACACTCACTGGCAAATCCACACACACATCCACATATATATTTATATATGTATGTATATATGACAAGGGGATATACTTAAATATTCACATATGAACGATGAGCAGTCAAACAATCAGTTAGAAATGCCATTCAGTCCCCAATAAGTATGCTATGATTTTATGGTATGCGATTTGGCGTTTTTTTTTTTTTTTTTTTTTTTTTTTGCCTGCATAATTAAAGTCTATTTAATGTCACTTTATTTGATTTATTAAACCTTAAGCTTTGCTCTTTATTAGTTGTTAATGTCTGTGTCATTATGTTGGAAAATTTTTCACCAATAAATACATAAAAAAAATCTATATATTCAACAAGATTAATTTGTTGGCCAATTCAACAATGATTGAACAATATCATTAATTTTATGTGCCTTCTCTGGTCAACATAAGTCTTTAAAAAAGGCGGCCAGCTTCTCAGTTTAAACTGCCAAATTGTCGGAATAGCCCATCATTAATCAATTTTATAGCTTTTTGCCATAAAGGTCATAAACTTTGTTTTCACACAAATTCTGTTTGCTTTTTTTGTTGTTTTGTTTTTAATAACTTTGTCAGGCCAATTTTGATTGCCATATAAACTGTAAAATTTCCTAACAAACAATATTATCCTATAAATTAACACATTTTGCTTGGTTTTTTTGTTTCTCGATCCCCCGGACACCTGTTTGGTTGGTTTATTTATTCATTAATTTTAATGAATATTTCAACTTTAACTTTCTCCTTTTGTTGCTTTTGCATCATTTGCTAAACGCTTTCACCCCTTCATCATCTTGTTTTTATCTTATGTATCCTTTTTTCTTTTTCCTTTTTTTTTTTTTTTTTGGTTTAGTTTGGTTTCTCTTTTTGTTTTGTTTTGTTCACTGTGCTTTTCTCATTTCCGAAGTGACACACAATTTTTTGTACCCAGTTTGCCTTTTGGGTACTCAGATGGATGGATGGTTGGATGGATGGATGGATGGAAAAAGATGTTTTCTAGCGTTGATGAATTTCTCTCTTCATCATAATTATAAGCAGAGCTGAGAGGCAATGGGACAGTAGCAGCATGGAGCAAAATAAGGTCTGGTTGGGTATGGTCTGGCCGGATTTGCTTTGGTTTGGTTTGGTTTCGTCTGGTCGTTAGTTTTCACACATGCACTTTTCATTTATCCTATGAGTGTGTGTGTGCAACATGTGGCAAAATATGTTGCCCCACTTTGGTCTCTCTTCTAGCAATTAAAAGATAAGAATGTTTTCACTATAAATAGTCGTTTGTTTGTTACTCATTAAAAAAAAGTGCATGAAATGTAAAAAAATTAACTTTATTAACTTTCTTAGTTTAATTAGTTAGCCTGTGACTAATTTTTGAAATACAAGTTATTATTTTTTTGTTTTAATAATATTGATAGAGGGTATCAATGATGCCGACAACTCTCTTTCATCTCTCTCGCTCTCTCGTTTATAGCAGTTGAGTTCTGATGTTCGCCTCGTTGGCTTTTATTATTGTTGACTGCGCCTTCTGTCCATTTGGCAGCTAGGACTCCACACACCACTTTTATTCTCATCATTCATTGTAATTACAATAATTACGACAAGGACTTGAGGGGTAGCTGCAGTTGCATCTTGGACCTTGCACCTTAATGAAGCAGCATTCATTGATGCAATTGTCCTCGCAGCACTCCAGCTCCTGCCATATACTGTATAACTGTGTGTGTTTGTGTGCCTCTGTTCTGTTTATTCACTTAGCAGCAGCACACAACGTTCGTGTCGTTAATTGAAATCTTTTGCATTAAGCGCAAGTTCCTTTCCATTCCCTCTAGAGCCCCTTCTCCCTGATGCCACAATTTCTCCTTCGTTATTCGTGTTGTTATTTATTTTTTTTCTGCCGTTTTTATTTTTTATTAATATTTTTTTTTTTTATTTTTTGTTATTTTTTTTTTTTCGTTTTATTAAAGTTTAATTAAATACCTTTTTAAAAATTCTTACACATGAGTGGAAAATATTTTTTAATGAGCTTTTTGCGCCTTTTGTGTAAAATATACGAGTAACAGGCCAGGCAACACGTCGTATGCGCGTTCTCTTAACCATTAAAAAGCGCGTAAATTGATTGTATATTCATGCACACACACACATACATACAGACATATCTCCACACTGGTGGAATAATTACCAGTCCCAGAGCTAAAGGATGCTTAAATATAAAAATTAATATATATATACATATCTGAATATCAGAATACATTATTGCCAAATGCTCAATCAGTGGATACAAGAGTAAATTTCATTGAAAGAGTGTGGCGGAGAAAATTTGCTGATTGTGAATATAAAACTCAAGAGATGCATTGCAATGTGAGTGAGTAAGTGTGAAAAATGAATATACCCAATGAATACTCTTGAGAATTGGCCAGCATTTTACAGCTCATCAGCTTATTTTCTTCTGTTCAAATGCAGCAGGCAAGTGGTCAAAATTTATAGATAGCTATTAACACAACTTTAAGTCGAAATTGGTGTTAATTAACTTTACTTTCTCTTCCTTATTTTATTTTAATAATTCATAAGATTTCCTTAAAAACAAAAATAATGATTTCATCAAATTATTTGCCTTATCTAATTAACTTTTGAAAAGTCTACAAACATAAAAGCAAATTGTACAGCTTTTGCAGCAAATATTACAAGCTCTGTTTATACATATTTAAAACGCTTAGCAAAACTCTAGGTTGAGCCAAATACACTAACATTAAAAGTTTACTAACTGCAATAAAAAGTTGCAAAAAAAAAAAAAAAAATTATAAATTAAAGAATATTTAATATTCATCGAAAACCTATATAAAACTTTTATATAAAGTGATCTTTTCTATACTTTGACTATAGTTTTTCATGTTATTTTTAGTAAAAGTAAAGAAATTTCAATACTCTTAAAACTCTTAGAGCAATTTTTCATCCTAATGGAAACAATATACAACTTTATGAAAATATTTCGACTTGTTGTCTACTTTGAAACAAGTACAAGCAAACAACCAAAAAAACAAAAAAAGAAATATTAAAAAGCTGGAAAAAACCCCAAAAAATAAAAGAAAAAAGTATAAAATAAAGGAAAAAGTTTTTTTTTTTTTTTTACAATCATACTCGTAAATATTAAAGGTGAAGGCGTGAAAAACTCGAAACTGAAATGCAAAATACAAACAGACGACGTTGTGGTCGAGGCGTAACCATTAGCCGCAGTAACCAGCAGAAAAAGAAGAAGTAGGAATATCTATAAAGAAAGAGAGAGAGAGATAGGAAGAGCAAAAGAGAAGTTAAAACCAAGCCCAGACATTGGAATCGACCTTAATAAAGTCGACCTTTTTTGTTTTCCGGGTGAACCTTCAATTTTTCATACAGATTGCCAACTTTTCTAACCATTTTCCACCCACCCCACCACATCTAAGTCTTTTACCTTATTGCTGCATATTTTCGTCTCTTTCCAATAAGCCTTGTCTTCTTCTTCTTCTTCTTGTACATTTTCAGAAAATGGTTATACTGTTGCTGCCTTTGCTGGGCATCTTTGGTCATAGTCTCATAGCTGGAGTCGATGGAAATCTGAGTCTGGGCTTTAAAGTCATTAAAGTAAGTAAAATCTAATCAAAAAGGAAAAAAAAACAACTTAACCGAAACAAAATAAAAACAAATATTAATAAATTCTTTTATGAATATTATTAATGCTCTTTTCTTTTGAATGCATTTGCCGACTCTCTCTCTCTCTCTCTCTATCTCTGTCCAATAACAGTTGCCAAGACATGCAAATCCGGGTAAGTCAATTTTGAAATTTTATTTTGCTTTACCTTATTCCATTTCCTTTTTCTCATTTTGTGTTTGCCTTTTAAAGTTGGGCAAACATTTTTTCGTGAAATCAATTTGCCAATAAAAAAACGAACTGAAAATTGTCAAATTACATTTTGCTTTTGTGGTTCATTAATCAAAGGCAAAGGCCTTCCCAAAAGTATTTTATAGATTTCAAATAATGTTTTTGAAGCGCAACAAGAACAGGATGACTAAGTCTTAGGGTAAACATTGAGCCAGATGGTTTTCTATATAAAGAAATATATAAAATATACATACTTACACATACATATATATATATATATGTATATAATTTTTTTTTGCCAATTCGGTCGGGGCCATCAATTTAAATTATTTTTTTCGTGTTGCGGAGCAAATAAATATTCATGTCAAACATTTTTCCCCAAGCCGTAAACAACATGAGAAATGAAGATTGCCCAAAATCGAATGACCAAAGCTCTCTGTATTAAATAACTAAGAGATAAAGTCTAAATATTGATTATCACAAACTAGGAAAAAGAAAAAAGAAATTCACTCTTTATTCTTAACCATTCCATAAGACATTTAAAATGAAAATCATTTGGCAATCGTTTATTAAGGAGGCACTTTTATTTTAGCTTGTAATGTTTGCCAAGTAAAAATAATTGTAAAGAAAATGAAGCAAGCAAGTCGTCTCTGCCGACGTTGAGTATACCCTGTACCAACATTAAAAATAAAACCTTCGAAGTAGCCATCAATTTCATACAAAATTTTTTTTTTGCATGCAGCTACAGCGAATGCATGCTATCTCGCTCTTTCTTATCTGCCAATGCCGCCTTGGCATTTCAGTACAAAACAAATATAGGCATAACCCCGATGTTTATTGTCCGATTTCGACAAAATTTGATCAGCTGGTCCAGTTTTGGTATATAATTAGGTGTGCCAAGTAAGAATACGATATCTTAAATACAGCTCTAGTTATTCGTTTTCCCGATTTGCGGGGGCGGAAGTGGGCGTGGCAAAAATTTGAAACAAACTTGATCTTTGTACACACTAGACGCATGTTCACACCAAATTTGGTGGCTCTAGCTCTTATAGTCCCCGAGATCTAAGTGTTCATACGGACGGACAGACGGACGGACAGACGGACATGGCTCAATCGACTCGGCTAGTGATGCTGATCAAGAATATATATACTTTATGGGGTCAGAAATGTATATTTCCGCCTGTTACATACATTTTAGCGACTTTAATATACCCTTTTACCCTATGGGTACAGGGTATAAAAAGGCAAAAGGTTAAGGTGACATTCATGACATGATGAATGGGCAACTACTATTCATATTATAAAAAATTATTCAAATTTGTTCAAGTTCATTTATGCACTGCTTAACTTTGCCACCTTTTTACTGCCAAATAGCAGGGCATAAGAAACATTTTTTTTTGCAAAATAAAAAGGAAAAATAACAAAAATTTCATTAAAACTTGGGCGAAGCAAATGTATTTTTTCTGTCTGCAAAAACTTCTTTTTTTCTCTTTTTTTTTGGCCAATTTCTTTTGCCATTTCTTTGATAAGTATGTATATCCAGCTACTTGACATATGTACAAATATATATATATGTATATATCAGAAATTAGAAGTTGGTCAAAAGGTGGGACTTTCTCTATTTGCCAATAAAAAGCCTAACTGACTAGTAAATGATTTGAATGGTTTTATTTTTAATATTATATTTTTATTTCTCTCGATTTATATCGTAAGCAAGGATATTTATATGTATAGCCTTGTCCATTTTGTTTCTTGAAAATGATTTTATTTTCAACTTTTGTGGGGATTATGATTTTTATTAAAACTAATCTCTTCTTTGTGACTAATCCTTGCCACAGAGAGACTTATTTGTTTGGCGCAAAAAAAGAAAAGGAAATTTGCAAGGATATATATGTATATAAAAAGTTTGGCAAGGTATATAACTAATTCCAGACATTTGCGGGTGTTTTTTTTTTCCTTTTTTGTCTTTTGGTTTTCTCTTTGCTAACTATTGTTCAATGCTTGGAGACATAGTCCTTGTTGTTTTTGGTTTTTTTTTTTCATTTTCTGCTCTGTTCTAACACATTTTGTAATGCCCAAAAGCTTTTCAAAATTAAACTAGAGTCCGAGAACTGTGCCAAAAACTTTTCGATTTGAGGGCGTTACAACAAATATTATGCTTCTAACATATATGTGCATATATATGATATATCTGTATGTACATATAACCAATTTTATACAACAAAAAAAAAAAAAAAAAACCAAAAGGAAAGCCCACAAAGCAACCCACACAGTAGCCAAACACATCATCACCCCATCAGTAGATTCAAGTCAAAAGTTTTGAGTCAAATGCCAATACAGTTTGTGTGTGTGTGTGTGTGTGTAGCACATGAGTTGGCCGCCAGTTTTGGGTTTTGTTGGGTTTTTAGAGCTTCGGGGGTCCTTGCACGTAGTTTTCTCTCAGTGCCCTGGGCGCATATCAATGCTCCACACGTTGTTTGTTGAATGTTGAATGTTGTATGGAATCCGCCTTGAGTTGACTCGGTTGGCCCCACCCACTGCTCCTGATGCATTGTCCAGAGCGAAACGGAACAAGTTTATTTAAACTGTAGAGCTTGTTCATTCAACTTTTTCGCTTTTTTGTATTTTTTTTCATTTGGGGTGGAAAAAGTTATCGAAACACGAAAAATGTGGAGCGCTGTTAGAAGTTCTACAACATATTTAGGAATACGTGTAGAAATGTCGAGCAAACAAAACACGGTACAAGATTGACTTGGCATTAACTGGAATTTTATTTCTTTTATTCTTAAATTTTTTTTTTTTTTTTTTTTGGTTTTTTTTCCACCCGTTTCATTTTTTGCACCAATTCAAGAAAATTTGATTTCGTTTTTGCTAACTTTTCTTGAATTGATCAATTTTTTGGGTGAGTTTCTTTTTGTTGTTGTTGTTTTGTTTTACCTTTTTTATCGATTGGCTGTGCGTGTGTGTGTGTGTGTGTATGTGTATGGAATGTATGTTATGTGAAGAGTTGGCCATCATTTAAGAGAGTTCAAGTAGATACTTTTCAAGCAATGTCTTCAAATAGACAATATGCAACAAAATTGCGCATACGCAGCGTTTGACCAAGCCTTTTTGAAACTTTTTTGTGTTAGCCCTTTGTTTGGACTGCTGCTGCTGCTGTTGCTGCTTTCTTCTTTTTCTTCTTCTTTTTGGGCTTCTTGCCTTGGGGCACTCAAAACTTGTCGCACACGCTCGAGTGTTGTAAATCTTTGCACAAAATGAAACTTTATTTGGTCATGGTCATCAACGACTTAAGTAAATCTAAAACTCTAAGTAAAATAAACACTACACACACTTACAAAGAAAACGGAGAGAGGGGGAGCGACAGAGTAAGAGTGAGGGTTACGGAGATAAAGAGAGAGAAAAGGGGGGTAGAAAGCGGACACGGCACACAGGCCGCATAAAACAAATAAACTGTGCACACGTGACCCCAAACATGGTGACAATGCGGGAGCAAGGCAGATCGGGGTGTTGATGACCCAACAAAAGGGAACAGGACACTGGGCGCACAAAATTATGCTACACTTTCTTGTCAAATTTTTCTTTTACTCTCTGTTTCTTCGTTTCCCTTTGCTTCTTCCAACTACATATGTACAAGGACTTTTCGACAAAATAAAAAATGACATGTAGTTGAAGCGTATCTACTCGTATTTGGTAACCAAAACGCTAGCAAGGACATACACATACATACATAACTGCCTAAGTACATCAACAGTAACAGGGGAAGACAATAATAGAGGCAGGGGCAGAGGTAGGTTAGGACAAGCGCGGAGATAGCAGATAACAGATAAAAGTGCTCACATTGCAATTTCCAGCATACACTTCCGCCTTAGGGGTTCCGTCTGAATGTTTTTTCCGAGTATCTCTCTATGTATGTATGTGTGTGTGTGTTGATTTTACCTTAACTCGAATTACCTGTATAGAGAGTATAATCAATTTTTAATAAGGTTTGTTAGCTTAAGCAACAGTGGCAATGGCAGCAATGCCAAACCAAATGGAATGCCAACACCCAAGGAACACGAAAAGCATATAAATAAACAATTTCATCGATTTTTCTTTTTGTTTAATTAAGTTAAATTCAAGAAACTAAAAAAAAAAAAGAATACCAATACGAATTTCAACAAAGTGAAGACAAGGACAAGACAAATGCATGATTTTTAAGCAAACCTTTTTAACAATTTAAATTGAATTTTTAAAATTTACAAAATCTATTCCAAATAGTTAAGAATTATTTACATTTTGCCTTAAAGTATGCAACACATATCAATTTACATTTCCATAAGTTTTCCAAATCATTTTTCTTGTATTGATGTGTAAGCCTTAAATCTTTCTAAAAGTCCATAATGCAAAAGAGTATAAAAACTTCGTTGTACATGAGTTAATCTCATTTACTTGTTTTTACTTTAACAAATTCGTTTTTGTTAAGCGTTAGCATTTGCTTGTAACAAAACTCTCTTTACCTATCCCTTAACCTTGCTCTCTTGCCCCTAATGCTTTCACACAGAAACTGTTCGATGTGTGTATATGTATATATGTGTGCATGTGTAGGTGGGTGGTGACAAGGGTTTTTTTTTTTTGCCAGCATGTGTTCAATGTAGACAGCTTTTTCTTGTTGTGTATGGAACGACTATGCGAGTTTGTCGAATGAGTGTGTCGTCGTCGTCATCTTATGGCAAAGTACATTAAGAAGATTGCACTTTCGAAAATGACACAATTCGCCACAAAGTGAAACGGTGTGAGCTAAACAGGGGAGAGAGTGTAGAAGGGTGCAAAAAAAGAGAAAAAAAATTGATGAAAGGATTCGAGTTAGAGGTAAAGCACGTTCTTGCCACATAAATTCTTTGATCTATGTATATACTATGCATATGTTTTGGCAACATTGAGGCAAAATGACATAAGTACAAGCAAATTGCTAAATATCATAAATACTCGTATATTGCTGGCACATGGGGTATACATACATTCATATGTACATATATTCATTACAATCAGCTCGCAATGCCAATTTTCACATTAACCATTGATGCCAAATGAATGATGATGTCTAATGTTGGTTTTCTTTTTTCTTCCGCCCACAGAGTCTCTGTGGTATCTGTGTGCAAAGAGGGACACGTTTCGTTTACAAAGTCACGTCGTCAAGGCGAAATCAATTCAAAGTAGAAAAGTACAGAGCACGTAGATAAGTGGGTGGGTCCGTTCACCATTTTTCGTACTGTCTGTTGTCTGTTCCCCATTTGGTAGTGGTGCTCCTCTTTGGTGCTCCTTTACCCAGGCTCTTAGGGCTATTAGTTGGTACAACATTGCAAATGCTTCTACGTTCGTACAAGAAGAGAAACCGAAACCGAAACCAATGTAATTGTGATTGGCGGCTACACAAATACATAGATACAAACATATATATATATATATATATAAACACATACATAGATAGATCTATGTTGCAAAAAGCAAACTTTTGCGGCCTAATGGCATGCCATAAAGCAACAACATTTGTCAATATTAATTTTGATGAGACACGAACACACATAAAGTCTATTGTTTGTTTCGTAAATATGCGTTTCAAGCAAAAAAAAAAAAAAAAACAAAAAAAAAAAAACGTTTCCTCGCACACACACACATACATATACATATATGCTACAAAAATGAAAAGAAAAGGAAGAAAATTTATAACAAACAGCCGCTGACATTAATTGGGTTTCATTCTTTGGCATTGCACATGTGTCCTCTATTACGCATTTGAGGAAAATAAATTAACAAGAAGAAAAGAAAAAAATAAATAAAGAAAAAACAAAAAAAAAACATACCGGAAAAGTGGGAGTGTCTGATTGCGGAAGTCGCTTTGACTTGCTATATGTATGTATATGAAATATTTATGTATTTCTTATGTAAAGAAAAAATCCATTTAGAAACTGAATCTAGTAAGCTTCAATTGAAAATTTTATAACATAACTGAAAAGTAACAACTTTTGTTATGTAGTAGTTGATAGATTAATATATTTTACTTTTAACAAAATACTTTTCATACCTTGAAATAAATTATCATACATTTGAAAAGAAATATATATAATCATAATTTATAGACAACTCGACTTGGCTGTTGATAATTATGAAATGTGAAATATATACTAGCTTATATCTAATACAATATATATATCTTTTTATATAAAAATACTAGTGGATCCCACAGACGTTGTTTTGTCTTAACTACGAATATTCATTTCAAATTAACAAATTTATTTATTATTTATCGAAAATTGGTAGTATTAGCGCAGAAACCTTCAGGATCTTATGCACATCAACTTCCCTGAAGATTATCGCAAGAGGTCATACTAATTTTTATGACAATATGTTGATCGGGGCAGAAGTTGCTACTCTGCAGCGACACATATACAAACCTTCTCAGTGGAAAAATACATATATACATACGTATATATACCAATTTTCATAATAATCGGTCCAGTAGTTTTTGAGTTCATTGATAACATACAGACAAACATTCATTTTTGTATATAAAGAAGATACTTAAATTGAGTGAAAGCTAATTTAAAACTGAGATAAAAGTGATTATTTATAGTTAAAAATTCAGAAAGGACTTTATGTCCCAAATATTCTTTACAACAACATTAAGTTTCTATCTATAACATTAAGTTTCTATCTATAAAGGTACACCTAAGACAGATTAAATCTAACTTGGCATAGAAATTGAAATATATTTTAGATTTAGTAAATTCAATTGTACGTATATACATACATATATATATACTTTAATATCCTAGACAAGTATTAGCCTGTTCTTAAAGATAACCATTTTCGTTGCATACAATTCAATTTCTATTTGGCATTTTGGCAATTTTCCCTAGACTCACATCTGGCATACCTCTGCCCAGACTCGAGATCCTGCTCTCTATGTCCTGTTTTTTATGCTCATTTGATTTTTTTTTTTCCTATTTCTTTCTTTATATGTATGTATATGCCTTTATGGTGTGGTGTGTGCGTGTGTGGATATCCTTTTTTGGCTACGCGACAACAATGGTTCGAACGACTGCTACTGCTACTGGTGCCTTTGGATGTGACTGTGAATCTGAATCTGAATCTGCATGTAAATGTGCTGCATCTCTGGTCGCTATTCTCCTTCATTCTCTGTCACATTGGCTTGGTTCTGGTCCTGGGTCCGCCTGCAGCCAATTGCAGTGTTGGCAACACAACATTCGCACATGGAGTCACATTTAAATTGGATTGTAAAACCCAATGCGTGTGTGAGGTAAGTAAAGGACTGAAGAGTGTGGGAGGGATGCTTAAAGGGTAATAAACATTCGGGTTGCCACAAACCGCAGACATAGTCAAAGTCAACTGCAACCTCCCCTCCCTCGTTTCAACTGTTCTTTAACCTGCATTTAGTTTTTGCCACATTTTTTCCTTAATTTTTTTTATTTCTTCAACATTTTTGCATAGAGAATTTTCTCTTGTAATTAAAATGAAAACAGTTTGTTAATAGCCTAAGAGTTGTAACTGAAGTAAATTGCTTGAATATAAAAGAGAAACATGTTCTCAATTGCATACTTTTAGGTATGTATGCAAATGCTCAAGCTACTAAAGCAAAGAAATGTAGCAAAATTTATAATTATAAAGTTTTGCTAAAGCTAACAAGCGTTAATTGAAATCTAGGCCATTAAAAAAAAAAGAGAGCAATTACTACTTATAGCATGTTTGATCCACTGAATTATCATTACAAGTACTTGCAAAATACTTAGACAAGTCTCAACGAACTTTAGTAGTATATACATATATCTTGTTTAACTAATTTGTTAGCCAAACTTAATGGTAGTAAACAAAGTACATGCAAGATAGTTAAACCACAAGTAAGAAAATGTTGCCAAAACATTGTATTATTAAATGGGACATAAATTTAACGCTTAAGGGTTCTTGAAATGCTCTTATTAGCCATATCTAAAGCGTAAGCAACTACAACACCAACAACAACAATAACAGGAGAGGTAACAAATCCTTGACAGTGCTTTATGGTTGTGCATTTCTGTTTATATCAGAGAGTATCTGGCCATTTCCACTTCTATTTTTTTCACCAACACCAGCTAAGGCAGTTTATCACCAACAACCCAAAAATAAAACAGCAAAATGCGATGGAAAAGGAGAACAAAAAAGAAAGAAATAAAAAAACTCACTCAATTTATGCAATGCAATTTTGCGACAAACAAAAAAAAAAGGAAAAAGGTGTCCAAGTTCCCTCCAAATGCTCTACTAAACGTGCAAATCTTCTTTGAATGGAGAGCAAAAACTGGGTTATAAATAAAACAGTGAGCGGCAAAAACCAGAGGAATATATATATATATATAAAAAGATGTTAATTTCCAGTTCAAGACCACAACAAAATTAATCACCAATACACATAAACGTACACTCACACACACACACACACACACAGTAATTTCATGGTCATCCAGCCAGTTGCTGTGTGTGCGGTTGCGGCGTCGTTCAATTTGAGTTCAAGTCGAGTCGAGTTTTCTTTTTTTTTTTTCGTTTGTTTTTCGTTTTGGGTCAATATTTTCTTTACATTATGACTTTATTTTTGGTTGTGGCCCTGGCCAAAGCTAAATAAACACCACAAAAATAACAGCAATAACAGCAGCAGCAACAACAACAACAACAACAAAAGAAGCACTTTATGCCACATTTAATGTATTTTAATGTCCCATTGCAGAATGGCCGCCATGCCTGTTCCACACTGTGTCCAAACGAACAGCTGCCGGCACCAGAGGACACGATTTCGTGCAGATCACCGCGACTTGTCGAGGTGCCCGGCCACTGTTGCAAAATGTGGCTCTGTGAGAATCCAACAGCTGATGGTAAGTTGTGGCCCATGCCACACACACACACACACACAAACTCCTACTATATTGTTTTATAAGTGTATATGTATATAGATACATATATAAGGGTCGAGTCTTTACCATCAGCTCACCAATTCCAGTGGCAGTGCCAACTTAATGGCGCTCAGGGGCCAGACATTTTGTTATTTGGTTGGCATTCAGCGTCCGGTACCCTCAACTTAATGCTTTTTAAGCGCCACCTCACTTCCCCCCCTCCCCACCTAGCCAAACGAAAAGCGCAGCGCATATTTATAAAGATGAATTATTCCATGACAACCATGAACACAATCCAGGAGAAGGTTATGGTGGGCCATCCATCCATCCACCCCATCCACCAGTCAGCACCGCAATACTACAACCAAGGGCCACTGGAGTAGCAAGCAGCAGCATAATTACTTACACAAGGATTAAGTGTTAATTAAACGCGCAGAATGCAATAAATAAACAAGATTATTAAGCATTGTTTCAGCATCTGTAGAGAGAGCATCGACTATATTTGCCAGCCGGGCATATGGCTTTCATAATAAACTCTAACACAATTTTATGATAGTTTAGACATTTTCATTATAGTACCTAATTGTAAATTCTTGATTAAAGCAAGTGATTAAAATAAATTTGCACATTTATGTACATATATGCTGCTTAGGTACTAGTAAAATGAAAGACAGAAGGGAAAGGATGAGCAAACATTTTTTGCGAGTTTAATTAGTCAAATCCAAGAGGCAAATATTTGAGTTAAGCCTTAAAATGTATTAATTTTTTTTCTTTTCTAACTTTAAGCTTTGCCAGAGTATTAATTGTGCGTGGTGTGATTTTTCTCCTTTTTAAGTATAGAACTATCATTGTATATGTCCCATTGACCATGATAAATGAGCATAAGCATAACCATTAGCAAACTCTTCTTTCATTTTCTTTTGCCATTGCAGTCTATGCCACCTGCCACAATAGCAGCATCAGTGGCAATTGGACCGCCTGCAGTCAGACCTGTGGCCTAGGGATTGCCACTAGGCAAACGAGCACTCATGCGGGTTGCCATCAATTGAGCAATTTGCGGTTATGTGAGAATCGCAAATGTGCTGAGGACAATAAACAGCAACAGCAGCAACAAGAACAGCAACAGCAACAACAACAACAACAACATCAACAACATCATTTAAGGAGCAACAGTCGGTCATTAACGCAAAGGCGACAACATAACATGATTGAAAATCAGCCTCTGGCCCATTCCCATTTGCATTACCGCGCCCATTATCAGCAGGAGGAGCATCATTATCATCATCAGCATCAACATCATCATCATCATCATCATCATCATCAACAGCATCATCAGCAACATCATCAACAACATCATCAAGAACATGAAGAACATGAAGAACATGAACAACAACATGAAGAAGAGCATCATATGCTATTACCAGAAGAGCCTGCTCACAGGATACGCGTAAGTTGAAACAAAAACAAGCAAACAAACAAACATTTGAAATAGTTAGAGTTGAAGTCAAGAGTCTGTATACCCCTTTCTCTCCAATCACCCCCCTCTTGTTGCTAATACACCTCACAGAAGGGACACGAATGCCGCAGCATACAGCGTCTAGGACCGGCCAGAATACGATTGGGCGAGTGCGTCTCGCGAAAACTTTATCGACCCAAACTTTGTGGACGTTGCCATCGTGGCATTAAGTGCTGCGTCCCAGCGGTCTCCACAACGATACAGGTGAGATAAGGATTTTGTTTTAAATTCAGAGAGAGAGAGAGAGTGAGATTCAGATTCTCCGATTCTAGGCTAAGTCGGACTCAGTCGCGGCTGCAGCTGTAGCTGCATTTGACAGCTTTTAAGGAAAAACTTTCAGCATTCTTATTACCATTTTTTTTTTACCTTTCCTTTTATTTTGCATTTACCATCTGCAGTTTCTTATTTTTTCTTAAGTTGTTATTTGTCTGTTTCAATTAAATTACCGTTAATTTCAATCGAAACCCATCAATAAAGAAAGAAAGAATAAAAAACAAATAAAGAAAATCCCACGTCCAGCTAGGTGCTAGATTTGATACTCTCGACAGGCTTAAGGTTGTTTGAAAATGATGGAATTGCTTTGAAATATTGAGAGGATCTACTTGTAAATCATTAGAAAAGAATTTCTATATGTTTATGATTAATGATCTTATTAAATGGCAAAAATATTCTTAAAGTGAAATTGAACAATTCAAAATTTAATATAAACTCGAAATTTTATATGAGTTTTTCGATTTCAAACTAAAACTTTTTCTTAAAATAATAATAATTCAATATAAAATCTTTAAACAGTCTCTAACGTAGAATTATTTAAAACAAAATTTTAATTTCTAAATAACAAAAATTATTTATTTTTCTATAAACTTCATTAAAAAGTTAAGACAAGGCAGTAAATATTTATAATTAAATATAAATATTGTTAGATTTATTGATAAGCTATTAAAATTCACTTAAAATATTTAAAAAATCGGCATGAATATATATATATAATGTCAATAAAAATACATTTACTTCTCGTAAAATATTTTTATTGATTCAATTCGCCAAAACAAATTAAATTGCAAAAATTGTAAAAATTTTCGTATAAAATTTGATGATGCAGGTAATCGAATTGTCGTTGCCATTTTCATAGAGATTACGTTGCCTGTTTGTTGTTTATTTGCTTTATTGGCTTTTGCCGTCGATTTTTCTTTTTTTTTTTTTTTTGTGCCGCCTTTTAGTTTTAATTAAAAAGCAAATTGCATTAAAATGTCAATTTGCAGGCGGATAAAAGGCAAACGGCAATTGCCAATTGGCAGATGGCAGTAAAATTAAAAGTCAAATGCTGTCAAAATCAATTTAGCACCTGTCCCCATTGCACATTTCCAATTTATTAAACGAATGCCTCAGATTCCCCAGCTTGTTACAATTGCAATCTCTTAACATCTCTTACATTTCTTCTCCTTCTTCTTTTTGTTTTTCTCCTTTTCCTCTCTGTCTCCGTTTCGTTGTATTCTCAGGTCGAGCTGTTGTGTCCTTTAAATGCCGTAGATCCAATTAACTACGTACAACAGCGAGCACAACGTCAAAGGGAACTGAATGGTATGGAGCATGGGAATGGGCATGAGTCTATGGAGCAATCATCGTCATCTCTCGATGAGCTAAAGGAGCAACAAAATGCACAGTTATGGGATACCGTCGCCTTGGAACCAATCGATCAGGAATTTTTGCAATCACATCAGATACAAATTGAGAATAAATTCATTGCCGTCGAATGGATACTGAAATGTGAATGCAACAAGAATGTAAGTACCAAGCAGATTGAATGGATCGAATTGAAAGGACGAATGATTGGGGGATTGGGTATTGGCGAATGAATGAATGAATGAATGAAAGGCAGGGGTATATGGAAGAACATGAGTTCCTTTTTATTTTTTTTTTCCTGGTTGATGATGAAGGAGGTGCTACAAGGTGGATTGTTGAACATTTACCTTCTGGTCTCAGTGTTTTTAGCCTAGAGGCATAAACGTAGTCATATTTCTTTGCCGCCTTTTGGTCATATTTGCACAGGCAGTGTTCGCATTCCATGCCACAGAGTCATTCAGTTGGATTCAGTTGGTTGTAGGTGGGGCATTTTACCTCTTTGCAGCAGCTGCATGAAAATTGCTTTCACTTGTCATTTTAATCGCATTTGTTGTTGTTTTTGTTATTGTTATTGCTGCTGCTGCTGCTGCTGATGTTGGCTTTTGAAAGCATTTTCTGTTGCTATCCATTACATTGAATGAAATGTGGGGGTATGATGAGTTATAATAAACCAAAAAAGAAAAGGCAATGAAATAGCTCAAAAATTCATAGAAAATAGATTATTTGTCTTGAGAGATTTTCCTTCGTTCTTTTTGCTATTGATCAATTAATGGGCATCAGTAATTCGATTCTATTATCAATATAAAATATATATATATATATATATATATAAAGCCTGCTTGTTATTTTCCATTCTATGCACAAATGTGTTTTTGTTTTCCAAAAGAACGACGAAAGAAAAAAGAACACAAAAAAAGCAAAATATTACTGCAATTTTTTTGTCGACTACTTTGCACCGGGACAAGGGGGCGTGGGTGTGCGAAGGATGATTGTTGGAATGGAGTGCTTTGGGATATACTATTCAGAGTCAGTTGTTGCTGTTGTTGTTGTTGTTATTTTTCTTTGTGGAGTGCGCACCGCACCCAGCTGTCTGTTGTGTTTTCCCATTATTTTGGCGTATTCATCTTGAATGCTTTGGTTTTATTTTTTATTTTTTTTTTTTTGTTTAGTTTTGCTTGTTTTGTATTTGTATTTTCTAGTTTGGCGAGTGCTGTGCAATTGCAATGATTGGATTTTTATGAATACATTCATCAAAGAGGAGGCAGCGACGGTGCTTATAGAGAAAATAAGAGAGAGAGAGAGGGAGAGATAGAGAAAGAGAGAATCATGCATGAAAGCTAACCAACATTTTGTTGCATACTTTTCGGGCAATACATTCAACATGTGTTTGTGTTCGTGTGTGTTAGTTTTGTGGCTTAAGTGAGGCTTTTGTTTCGCACTGATGCAGACGAGTTGAC
This sequence comes from Drosophila austrosaltans, assembly GCA_035045865.1. Classification (NCBI taxonomy): domain Eukaryota; kingdom Metazoa; phylum Arthropoda; class Insecta; order Diptera; family Drosophilidae; genus Drosophila; species Drosophila austrosaltans. The sequence continues at coordinate 5,136,220 of JAWNOQ010000211.1, forward strand.
TCCATGAATGAATGCAAAGGAATGTGGCAATGGTTCGAATACAAAACCTAACACTACAAATGCAGCCAGAGCTTACAATGGGTTCAGGGGTTTTGTTTTTTTTTTTTTTTTTTTGCGCAATTCAAGATAATCCCCTACAAAAACAATTTCCCAATCAAATTTGCCCTAAATCGACTTATGTAATGGAATTATTTTCTACATTCTATATATACGCCCTTCTCTTTTCAAAATCTATTTAAGGAGTCTCATGATGCCAATAATAATTTTGACCATGTTTTAAATAAGTATTTCCCATTTCCAAAAACTTTTTATATAGATCTTTTACTAGAAATAAAATAGGCTTTAGCATTATATATATATATATATATAATCATTTTTCTCAAAGAAGAGCAAACTTTAAATCAATAGAAGACACATTTTGTGCTTATAATGTTTCTTAATAGTTCCTTTTTTTTTTGAGTTTTAGGCGCAAAAAAAAACTATAAGAAACTGATTTTTAGATTTAATTTTCACATTTAAATATTAACTAAAAGAAACTTATTCAATCAGTTGCAAAAGCCTTACTTAAACTAATCAACTTTCCTCAATGCAATTGCTGGGAAAAACTATAACAAATTACTGTTTCAAAATTGATTACTTTGAAATAATACAGTAACCATGGAAACAATTGACTCAAAAGTTTAATACGAAATTTAAAAAGTTTTTTTTTTATTGTTTTGTTTAGTCTCTTTTTTTGTTCTTACCAAACCATAATGTAAAATTGCTGCAAATGTAACGCCTGGTAGATAAAAACAAACATCAAAGTGGATAAAATACGGTTCTCTCTGGTCAAAAAATTTCATACATAATTCAAAATGCACTTGTTGTTGTTTAGATAGATTTGTTATTGGCTAATTACAATTTATTGACATGTGAAAATTGCCGCCTAAGTTCGCAGGTGGGGCAGTATAAGAGAAAGAGCGAGAGAGCGCGTCCATTAGTAACCCTGAAAATTGCTCTTCACTCATTATCACAAATACTGATAGCGATAAATTGTTTAGAATTTTTATAATGAATACTATTTCCATCCACTTGGATTGCATATAACTAGGCAATTAGTTAATAAACGAATAACCGTTGATAAAAACTAACCTTATCTGTGCGAAAAAAAACCTCAATCAACAGTATAAGAGTTTTTTTTTTAGTTTTGCCTACGCAACACTACGCATATACGCGCTTACGTTATTTGCAGACGTTTTGCTATCGTTCGGGGTGAAAGTGTCCCACATTTCGGAATTAAGATTTAGTCGCTTGTCAAACGTAGACCCAGACGATTGTGTCAAATAACTCAGAGAGAACTTACCAACGAAAGAGAGAGAGAGAGAGAGAGAGAGAAAGGGAGAGAGAGAAGAAAGAGAGTGTGATAAAGTGTATGAGTGAGAGAGCATAAATATAGCTTTAGGAATATGAGTATCAGTTCTGCTGCTTTGCGTTTGCTTAGCAAACAAACTGCTCGGATTATCATTATTGGTGCGGGTGCCGCGGGTATAGCAGCTGCCACACGTCTACTCAATCAGGGATTTCGAAATGTTTTAATTATCGAGGCAGAGGATCGTATTGGTGGACGTATACATACTATACCATTTGCCGATAATGTTGTTGATCTGGGCGCCCAATGGTGTCACGGCGAGAAGAAGAATGTTGTTTTTGAACATGTTAAGGATTTAAATTTGCTTGAAGCCACCGAAGATCATTATGATACATTTCGTTGTGTGCGCTCCAATAAGGAAGTGTTGCCCGAGGAGATAGCTGAACAATTGAGAATTATAGCCATCAAGTCAATACCCGAAAGGCAAACGGATTTAATCAATTTCAATGGCTCTCTGGGTGATTATTTGTCAACAAAATATTGGCAAGAGTTGGCCAAATTGCCACATATCGATCGTACCATTGCCGAAGAGTTTTTAGCTGCTTTCCAAAAATTTGAAAGCTCAGTGGAGGCTGCCGATCATTTGTATGAGGTCTCCGGACGCGGTCATCTAGAGTATTGGTTATGTGAAGGTGAATTGCTGCTAAATTGGCGTGATAAAGGCTATAAAAAGTTTCTTGAAGTCCTCACGAACTCAGAGGAAGGCCAACAGAATGATCTTGGTGTACTAAATGGACGTGTTTTACTTAACAGGCGTATTGCAGAAATCAATTGGGAAGGCTCCGATGAGTTGATTATTCGCTGTTGGAATGGTGAAATTTTAACAGCCGATCATGTCATTTGTACTGTTTCCCTGGGTGTCCTTAAGGAGCAACATTCACAGCTCTTTGTCCCTGCTCTGCCGGTAGCAAAAGTTCGTGCCATCAAAGGTCTCAAATTGGGTACTGTGGATAAGTTCTTTTTAGAATTTTCAGCACCACCTTTGCCCATAGATTGGCCTGCCTTTGAATGTCTTTGGCTGGAAGAAGATCTGGAAGAGTTGCGCAGCACTGAAATGTTTTGGTTGGAGAGTGTTTTCGGCTTCTATCCAGTTTCATATCAGCCACGTATTCTTCAGGGCTGGATTATTGGTGAGCATGCTCGTCATATGGAAACACTGACCGAAGAGAAGGTATTAGATGGTCTTCTCTGGCTATTTCGCAAATTTCTGCCATTCAATATGCCACAATTACAATCTATGCGTCGCACTCAATGGCATGCGAATCCCAATTTCCGTGGCAGTTATACTTTCCGTTCGACATACACGGAAGAGTTAAGAACCGGTGCCTGGGATCTTGAGGCACCGCTTCTAGATGTTAGCGGCCGTCCACGTTTACAATTTGCCGGCGAAGCGTCACACAAACACTACTACTCAACGGTCCATGGAGCCACTGAGACGGGTTGGCGTGAAGCGGACCGTCTAAATACTTACTATCGTTCCCGGACAGCCCAATTGTAAAACGGGGCAAGAATATGCATTTGGATAAGAACTAAAAGCTATTGTTAATTTTGTATTCACATATGAAATAAGACAATGGTTAAATAAATTATAATTTTAACAGGAAAATTGCTAACAAAGTATTTAATATTAATACAAAAGTTTTGCATAATTAGCCAATTTTGTTGGGTTATAACTTGTTTAAAGCCGCCTTTGATCAACTTTTTGATGTTTCCAATCTATTTTTGACCACTTTACAATAGTGTATAACAGTTAAAAGAGTTATTGTAGGTCTTGTTATACAAACTTTCCTTATCTATATAACAGTTTATGGAATACATAAAACTTTTAATCAATTTCTATTCAATTTGATTAGTTTGGAGGACATAAAAATTTCTATTTTCTATCAGATTTAAGTTGCCTAGATATGAACAATTACTATATATATTAAATATTTAACAGTTTTAGCAATTTAAGCCTTACTTCACTTTACGTTTTAAATCAATTAGTCCAGATTCAAACGGTTTTAAGCCAGTTTCATGTTGGCTTTAAACCAACTTACCCAAAATTTATACACATTTCAATTTTGTTGTTGCTTCTTTTATTTTTTGGGATGGTGTGGCGGGGAGGGATGTAAGGGGGGGGGTGCTGTTTTAGAACTGTAGAAACCTCGCTTTGCATTCCATTTCACACAATATTCAGCAGCTAAGGCATTTTGACCGTTTTGACCAAAAAACATGTTGACCAACTCATTTGCAGCCAACATTGGCAAACAACATTGTAATTGCGCCTGTTTTCCAGGGCATTCACAAACAACTATGAGCCCTCTGACCAGCCCCATTCACCCACCTAAAGAAGGTTTTTTTTTGTTTTTGTTTTTGCTGTTGTTTGCGTTTGGTTTTTTTTTTGTTCTTTACATTCTTTTTTTTTTGGGTCTAACACATGCAAACATTCAAATTACTGGCAGAGAAGGTGAAAGGGAAACAGAGGGTGGGTGGGTTGAAAAGCCAAATGCAAAAGCAAAAATCAGTTTAGCACTTATCTGGGATGCAGCAAAAACGTAGAGACAGTTTGCCCACTGATATAACATGCCCAAAACCCGCCCCCTTCTGCCGACCACACACAACTGAGAGGCACAGAGATAGAGAGTACCAGAGGCAAATGCTAGAGGATTGGCCAAGGGATTGTCCTACGAAATGCTTCAACAATTGCTGCCATGTTGAAAATTCAAATTTATGCTAGAAAGCAGACGACTGACTGCACTATACCATACTGTGTCCCCCTACCCCACTGCCTGTATCTACTTGTATGCCCTCTGGTATTTGTTTGTTTATTTTGTGAATGTGTCTGTATGTGTATGTCTCTCGTATCTCGCAGATTACCCCGTTAGCCCAATTACATATGCGACTTTGTCGCCATTCTTGGGATAAAAAGAGAGAGAGAAAAAAAAGGAATGTAAAGGAAAGGAATCTGTTGGCTCATCTACCAACTACAAGTTGGTTGGCCACATCTGCCGCTGTTGCTGCCTCTGTTGCTGCTTCTGTTGCTGGTTCTGCTGAGTTAATACCCAGCAATGATGACCGGTGTCTAGCCAAGCGGATACGTGCTTTTTTGTCCTTCAGTGACTTGGAGTGACAATGTTAAACAAGTCTCTGTTTTGACCAGAGCAGACATACATTTGCCATGCCATGGGTTTTTTGGGTAGTATAGAGCTTATGTTTTGGGTCCAGGTAATGTTTATGCTTTGGACAGCCAAAGGATTTCTCCCCCGTTCCTGTCTCTCTGTGTGTGTGTGAGTGTGTGTACAATTGTGAGTGGTTAAGTTGACTTGGAGAAGTCATCATGTAAATGCATAAAGGGAATAAGAATGGAAATGGGCATGGGGAATAACCATAGAAATGAACATGGACAATAGCTCTTTACCTTTTTTTTTTGTTGCTTTTTAAAGGTCTTACATTTGCAAAAAACCAGAAAAATATAAAAACCATTTCAAGTACTATACAAAATACACTTCAGCGATTCCATTTAAATTTATAAATGATAGACATTTGGTTTCTTAAGTAGAAAATGTCCTTAAACTAGACCGCAATTCAACTTTTTTCAAGTCTGTTCTTTTGGTTAAGGTTGAGAATCACAAAATCAAAGAATTTTAAATAAATAAGTTACATTCCATTACTCTTGAGCTATGAGACATAAAAGAAAAGGAAATTTTCGCAACTTTAAATAAATACTTTTAACAGATTTTTTTACATATTCCATCCTTTATTTTCATTATTTAATTGACATGGCCTTTTATATTTTGTTATTTATATTTGTTTCGTTTTTTACTTTCCATTGCGTTTATTATAAAAATCATTGAGACGATCCGCCTCACGCCAACCCGTTTCAATGGCCCCATGAACCGTAGAGTTGTGGTTTTTACTTGATGCCTCGCCGGCAAATTGTAATCTCGGACGACCATTTATATCCAAAAGTGGTGTCTCTAAATCCCAAGGACCCGTTGCCAGCTCATCAGCATAGGTTGTGCGGTAACTGTAACTGCCACGAAAATTGGGATTAGAATGCCATTGGGTGCGAAGGAAACGCTTTGGTTTTGGCACATCAAAGTTAAGAAACTTGCTGAATAGCCATTGAATTCCCTCCAAAACCTTTTCCTCTGTTAGTGTCTCCATATACCGGGCATGGGCACCACTTATCCAGCCCTCTAGCATACGTGGCTGATAGGACACAGTATGGAAACCGAGTACACTCTCAAGCCAAAACAATTCGCTACCCCGAAGCTCCAATAAGTCCTTTTCCAGCCACAAACATTGAAAGCTTGTAGTATTCTCTGGCATGGGTTGAGCCGAGAACTCCAACAGAAATTTATTCACAGTGCCCAAGTTAAGACCATTGATTGCTCGTACTTTGGCTGCCGGCAGGGCCGGGACAAACAGCTGTGAATGTTGCTCCTTAAGGACACCCAGCGAAACAGTACAAATCACATGATCAGCTGTTAAAATTTCACCATTCCAAAGGCGTAAAGTTAATTTATCAGCACCTGACCAATTGATTTCGGCAATGCGTCTGTTGAGCTTGACACGTCCATTGAGTAATCCCAAATCATCTGGTTGATCTTCTTTGACCTTCATTAGCAGTCGGAGAATGGTCTTATAACCCTTGTCACGCCAACTTAATTCATTATCGCCTTCGGAAACCTCATAGTAGTCTGTTGAGGAGAGCTCAAACATGTTATCGCAGCCCTCCCAGGAACATAACATTTGCTTTATAATATGAAGAATTTCCTTGGCTAAATCTTGATCAAGTAATGGCAATTCCTTAGCTATTGCTTTCCAATAACTTTGGGTCATAGAATCCCCCTGGGAGCCCTCATAATCCTCACGCGGACTCATGGCTAATTTATCGAAAATATTCAAAAGTGTTTTAGTTGTTTCTTGTGGCAAAATTTCCTTATTCGAACGTACAAATTGAGTATTCTCAAAATTTTCCGATGTAGTTTCCAATAAATTTAAATCCTTGACCAATTCATAGACAGCATTATCCTTCTCCCCATGACACCATTGGGCGCCCAAATCGATAACATTATCGGCAAATGGTATAGTATGAATACGTCCACCAATACGATCCTCTGCCTCCACTAATTGAACATGCTTGAATCCCTGCTCCAATAAACGAGTGGCAGCAGCAATGCCCGAGGCACCAGCTCCTATAACCAAAATACGAGCAGTTTCCTTTGTCCTGTTTAAGGAATCAATTGAAGGATTATTTAAGCAACTGACACTCATGTTGAATCTTGAAGAAATAACTTTATAAACACCATCCACATCGGGCTTTATATATACAATGTACATTTACTTTGCTTTTGTTTTATAACTGACCGCATATATGTATGTGCATACATAGATAAGGCAATTTGGGTTTTGCTGGGTTTGTTGTGGTTTTTCTTGCATTACTGTCTTTTTTTTATTTATCTATTTAAATTGCCTTGAACTAATATTTAAAGATATTTAAAGGTCAAACTTGCATTTGACACATTTTTCAGTTGGAGTTTTCTTTTTATACCCTGTACTCATAGGGTAAACGGGTATATTAAAGTCGCCAAAATGTGTGTAACAGGCAGAAATATACATTTCTGACCCCATAAAGTATATATATTCTTGATCAGCCGAGTCGTTTGAGACATATCCGTCTGTCTGTCCGTATGAACATCAAGATCTTGGAGACTATAAGATCTAGAGCTACCAAATTCGGTTTTTAGATCCGTCTAGTATGCAGGCAGATCAAGTTTGTTTCAAATTTATGCCACGCCCACTTCCGCCTCAGCAATTAGGAAAAAACGTGTAACTAGAGCCATGTTGAAAGTATCGCATTCATATTTGACACACTTAATAATGTGGCCGAAATGCATCTGGTGTTCAAATTTAGTTGAAATCGGACAATAAACATCGGAGATATACGAAGGGCGACATTGCCAGGCAGGAGTGAGCGAGATAGCATGCGCTCACTGTTGCTGCATATTAGGCGAATTTTACATTAGATTGCCGGCAATTTTGAGAGTATTTGCCTACATTAGATATCTCTACTTGGTACAGGGTATAATCAATGTCGGCAAGGAAGACTTGCTTGCTTCATTCTATTTGATTTCTATTAAATGTGAAATAGTAGAACATTTTTTATTGTCAACATACGTCAAGAATGGCTTATCATGAAAACACTTTTGCTCGCAGCTTATCAATATACTGAAACCATAAAAAATGGCCATAAAATATTTACATAGTTTGGTAATAGATATATTGCCAAAGTACCTACTTGAAAATTAAAAATCACTTGGAATTTAGTTTTAGTTTTCATTTCTCTTATCTCATATCTCTTATCATCAAATGACAATCATTACAAATTAAATTTCATTTACAAAACTATTTAAATTAATCACTGTTTTTTTTTTGTTTGTTATTTTATGGACATTTTGGTTAGTGTTTAACTGCAATGCATTTAATTAAAATGTTTGGTAAAAAACAAACAAAATTATTTAATTAAATTGTGTTTGTATATAAATGGGGATATTAATTATGCGTGAATTTTCATTAAATTTTCACTAAAAATTGGTCAGGTTTGGGTTGCTTTACCCAGCACAGATTGAGTATATAAGACTAGGAAATATATAATAGGGAATCTTATGATATAGATAAATACATATATTTTTATTCTCTATTTATACACTGCTTTGTAATTATATTTATTAGACAAATTTACTATGAATCCAATTATATATTATAAGTAAAATTTACCATTCTATTCAAAAAGAAAACTATGGTAGAGAATGTTGCCCGATAGAGGGCGCATTCTAATAGATGTGCAGCAAAGATTCAGAATTTTCATATCATATACAGAAACATATATTTTCATTTGATAAAGTAAGCTAAAATTGACCGATAGAGGGCGCATTGTACTAATAAACAAATGCAATTTTAATATGAATTAAAATTTCTAGTGATTTCAAAAACACCTTCTGTTATAGGGTACTTGGTAGTCGCATTTATTTAAAATGTGTTTAATCTTTCCCTTTCTTTATCTCTTTTTCTTTCTCTTTTTCTCCCCCTCTCTCTCCCATCCCCATCTTAATGCAGCATTGCAATGACAATGTCGACGGGAACATAACTAACGCCAGTTACAATTACAACAAAAATGGCAACAGCATTAAGAACAATGAATTATCTGGCCAACATGATTTTCCCCACCAACAAGAAAATAAACATTTTCAGGAAAATAATAGCCTAGTGAATGAGCTAACCAATGGGAATGATGTTGTTTCTGATGTGGCCGATGTTCTTTTCAATGTTGCTCATCATTCTGATAATAATGATGTTGAGAATAATAATGATGATGGCAATGATAATGATGACACTGACAATGACAATGATGATGATGATGATGATGAGAATAAGCCCCGCAACAATATTGATGAAAACTCCTCGTCGGAACAGCAGCCTGATATTATACCATATCCACTCAGTGTGGGTGAAACGAGCTGGAAAACCGCAAAACTACAGCAACAGCAATGGCAACACCCGGAGGAGGCCAATAGAAAACCGTTAAAACAATGGCAACAGCTCACATAGCGCAAAATGAGGCGTAATTATTTCTCTCGCATGCGATAAAAACCCAAAGAAAAAACCAAAAAAAAAAGAAAAAAGCAGCAGCAAAAAGAAGAAAAAACACACACACACATGAAACATTAAAAAAAAAAAAAAACAAATATAGAAAATCAGAAAAAAAAAAACAATGGAGAAAAATGGAGCTATAAAACACATACATACATAAGGTCAGTTTAAGATTTGTACAGCATAGCGATACATAAGGCCAGTTGGGAACTAACTAAGTTTGTAAAAAAAATTAACACACATACATACATAAATGACACATACATAGACACAAACACACATACATACAATATATATATACAAAACAGTAAACACAAAACTAAAAAAAAAAAAAGGGACAACAAAATTTAATGGAAAATTGGTAAGGATTTGAACATATCGAGGCATAAGTAATAGATACGGCAATATGTATGTATGTATGTATGTGAGTAATAAATAATAGATGCAAAATAGTAACAACAACAACAACAACAGCAAAATAAGCAAAATGGGCCAAAGTAACTACGGCCGTGCCGAAGTTTTTATACCCTTGTAATAGCTTAAATCAAAAAAAAAACATAAATATTTTTTTTTTTTTTTTTTTGAAAGAAAAAGTTAAAAATATTGTTAAAAGTTCCGATTACCAATTAGCCGATTAGTCCGATTGTGCCTTTTTATTTGCAAAAGTGAGAACTGACAAAAGATCACAATGCTATATAATAAGAACTAAGAATATATAACCAATTGAAGTGATTGAAGTAATAAAGAGAGAGAATCCTTTGAAATCTACTTAAAGAACTTTGACAAGATAAGTTTACCAGTGTAACTAGTAGCAAAATCTATCTAAATTGAAAATTGGAAGATTCTCGATTACCATATACATATATAGACAGTACAATTATGCATTTCCGTTTATCTTATACAGGTAAGAACTAAATCTAGGAGGGGGAAAAATTTTGGTCAATTGCTTAGAACTCAAGTAAATGTATCTTACCATTTGACAAGGGTATAAATAAATAGAAAACCAAAAAAAAAAAAAAAAAACAACATGACAAAAAAAAAAAAAAAAAAAAAAAAAAAACGAAATGAAATATTGAAATTATTTTTGCGATCACATATACAGCAAAAACACTGAGAATAATAATAAATATGCTATCAAAATTTCAGTCAAATATATATAAAAAAAAAAAAGAAAATATTTAAAGAAATTAAATTGTCATGTAAATTAAATGCTGCCCAATAATATAATTAAAAAAGAAAAACAATTTAGATGTATTATTAAAAAAAAGAAAAATTAAAAAAAGGCTTGCTATATAGATGGCTTCAGCAGCAGCATCATCAAGGCGTAATTTGATCTAAATTATTGCAAAAAAAAACTTAAACAAATGTTATATTTGTGTGTATTGAAGTTATAACTGTGCTATATACTCACACTTATATTCATGTATGTGTATAAGTAATACATATGTATTGTATAAGACTTTGCTTGAACAAAACAAAAAAGAAAAAATAAGATAAAAATTGCCTAGCATTTATATTAAACACATTTGACTTAATGTAAACGCAAAGTAAACCAATAGTTTCGTTCTTTATTCAAACTTGACCCAAAAGGAAAAAAAAAAGAGAAACATATCCCAGCAAACTTGAGAAATATCCCAAAAGTATGCTATTATTTAAAGACAAAATGAAACTAAAAACAAACAAAAAAAAAATTGAATTCAAATGAAGGAAAACCAAAATGAAGCTTATCTATAAACCCATATCAATTGTATCGATGTAAGTTTCAAACTAAACAAAAACCAAAAACAAAAAAAAACTCTTAGCTAAATGTGGAGTTAATCCTTGCAGAAAACCAATATACAGAAATAAATGCAAATTTCAATATACAAATTACTTCAAAGAGTGTTGATGTTTTGTTTGTTTTTCTTTTTTTTTTAAACCAATTGTCTTTTTTTTTTTTTTTTTGTTTATTTTAGTAATCTATTGTTTATCGAAATTCAATCACATTTTAGCCACATTGTCAATCCATTCATCCCATTTCTTTTGCCATTTTTTAAAGGCCAGCGGTTTCTCTTTATCCTTTAATGCACTATATTTGATGGAATTCATGGCGAGACTTTTCAAAAATCGAAGATCAGCACTCCATGGTCCAATGCCTAGGAAGGCAAAATAGAAATCATGGGATAATGGCGACGCACGCCAAAATGATGGATCATCTGATGATATTACAATTGGCACATTTTCGGCTATCAATAGTGCAGCCGGATGACTACGATAATCTTGACCAAGTTGCAACACTTGATTTGACACTGGGCACACTTCAATGGCAATATCCAGGAATTTGCATAGAGTCATTGCCAATGGATGTTTTGTAATAGCATAACCATGACCAATACGTTTAGTGCCCATCAGAATGGCATCGAAGAGATTTTCATCGATGGAGGATCCAAACCAGTTCGTTTCACCGGCATGGAAATAGAAATTGATATGCTCGGGCATTGTTAACAATTGATCGACAAAATCAATAAGCGGACGTCCGAGCTCCTCTTGACCAACTAAATCGAAACCAACCAGAAAATCGGGAAATTGTTTCTTTAAATGGACAAAAAGGAATCATAATTATTGGTAAGTAATATAAGTTGAGAATCATCACTGAGAGAGTACTTACATTCAATGCCACACATGTCTTGACGTATTCTGTTACTACTTTTGGCTCAACTCCCCTTAATGGTGCATAGATTAGTTTGGATCCAATAAAATCGGGATTATTTGACACAAATCGTTCAACTTCCGATTTGTATATGGCCACCGTATCGGCTATTTTTAATTTCTCACCATTGATGCAATATAATTCGGGTAATAGGGATCTTAATTCCAAATATTGTACACCATCCGCATGGAACTCCTTTAGGGCATTATAATAATAATCACGCCAAACAGGGGCATACAATAGAAGACCATCGAGTAGTATAAATATACCCATGAAATGTACCCAGGCCTGATTATTTGAACGAAAATTGGAAAACGGATACATGCTAAAACGTTGCAATAGATATTTCCGAACATTCTTGTCGCCACGACGTTCTCGGAATGCCTCCATTGGTTCCCAGGAACATTCTTCCATTGCCTTAATGTTGGGTTTCTCTTTCGAGAAACGGAATGCAATTGCCTTGCAACCCTCATTGGTGGTACAAATCCATAGATTCTCTCGATATGTCAATTGAATAAGAAACTCTGTGCTACAGAGTGCCGTATCATGTGCATGGAGTACCCCACCTTTTGGCATCTTTTTCAATATTTTAAATAATGGTGACTTTTTAATTTTTGTCAACACTCTAAAAATATGATGTCCTGGTGAAAATTTTGCCGGATTAAGTAATCCACGCTGTATCTCGGCATTTTTAACCTCCATAATCACCTTATTGGCGGCTCTCTCTCTATCATTTAGATGCAATCTGTAACCCAAACTACCAATCTGTTCCACTCTGGCTAACGTATTACGAAGGCACTTATATGCGCCCGGGGTTGTATCCCTTAAACTGCGACTTATCGATACGGTATTATGTCTGGAATCCACACATTTGGAAGCATATCGCAATATATTAACGATAATACCATTGCCGCATCTTGAACTTCGCATATTGTATTGCTAAAAATCCTATAAACCTAATAATTTGTATGGTAAAAAACAAAGAACAGAACCAAAAAACTGAGGGAGGGGAAGGGAAAAAAGACTTGATAATTTTGATGTAGAATATAGAACCGAAATGTGGGAAAGTAAAGTATATAATGAAATAGGTTTGAAATCTATTTGGCAGCTTTAACCAGGCAGACCGGATGTGTCAATAAGCCGCAACATTTGTTAGCGCATTTCTGCACAAAATGTTGATTCACACACACATACACACAGAGGCATACTCATACAAATACATACATACATACATGTCGATGAAAATGGTAACACAGAGGCCTCGACCACGTCAACTACACGCGGCTTTTATTAGTAATTTATGGGACTTGGCTCTGGTTTTTTATGCATCCGCGCGCCCTCAACACCACATTAAATGTGCACGACATCAAATTGATGAGCCTGCCACTGGCTGTGGCGTCCATTTTTGTGCTCTTTTACACACAAATCCGCACACACACACACATATACACATGGCCATCAATTTTATGGGCTCATACATATTTGCAGCCGACTGTAACCTGGCCTGCATTTGCCGTCGTTGGATCATAAAATCTCCCCCCCCCCCCTACCATTCTAACCCCAACCGCCAATCCTCACCATCTCCAGTTCCAATTCCAATGCCAACCCCATCCGCTACAGCTCATTACAAACGCGAACCGAATCAAAATCGAACCCAGTCCTCCTGACCCAACATGACCTGACCTAAACGGGGCCCCATAATATGCCAGAAGCATGCAATAGAGGCGGCAAACGGTACGACCACTAAACAGGGCCACGTAAAATTGAAACATTTGGCACAGTCGTATGGCTTGTATGGTTTGTACAGCTCGTGTGGCTCAAAGTGCTCTGGCTCAAAAGGCAGTCATTCGCCCGATGATGGCCAGATAGAAGCAAGAGAAATCCAAGGTATCCGGTATAACCGAACCGAACTGAGTTAAAAGCCTAACGCACATTCATTAAACATCCGTATATACATACATACATACATACATACATATATACACAGTTTTCTGTGCACTCAGCAATGGTAGTAGCATCTACCGCATAGCATCAGCGAAAGGCGATGAGATTTATGTGGGTTTTCTTCTCCTCCACCTCATGCTATGTATTTACGCGTCTTTGGCATTAGAGATGGCAACGTGACAAAATGACATACAAAAGTTGTTAACTAGAATGCCGGGTTTACTTTGATGCTGTAAAATGGAAAAGTAAAGAAATCTAAAAGCTGACGAGTTGTGTCCCAGTAGCTCGATAAACAAAAGGTTTTTCATTTTAAAACATTTAAACCATTTGTTCCTATAGCAGCTTTATGATATAGTCCATCGATTAAACTTGGTAGTATCATTGAGATATTAACCAAATTGGTAAATACTAAATTTGGTAACAAACACCAAAGCTATTGATATAAAGCTCTATTCCCGATCAATCGATTGCATGGTAGCTATAAGATATAGTTGTCCGATCTGAGATTTGAATCCAAGAACTTACAACAGCAAGATCATCATAACTTTTAGGCTGAGGATTAAGATTGTTGTTCAATGCTCACGTTGTCATCTCTAATATTATTTCGATTGCATGGTAGCTATAAAATATAGTTGTCCGATCTGAGATTTGAATCCAAGAACTTACAACAGCAAGATCATCACAACTTTTAGGCTGAGGATTAAGATTGTTGTTCAATGCTCACGTTGTCATCTCTAACATTATATACCAACCCAATTGACTGCATTTACTCATTACGATTATGCTTAGCCTTCTTTTGAGCTGGCAACCCATAATTTGCATGCACTTTATGGTATTTGTATGGCTACGACTAACACAAGTTTATGTTTATTTAGTACAATTGCTGTATCCTCCCATTAGGGGGAGAGATCCTCTTTAAGAGTTCTATGTTAGAGTAGTCCTGATACAAAAATCTCTTATGCTAATAATTGTGCGGGGCAAGAGATGAATTAGACAAACAGGGCAATGGCTTATGGCTAACTAAATACTAAACAATTAAATGAAATTATCTTACAACAACGAAAAAAAAAAGGAAGAGACAAAAACAAACAAACAAACGAACAGAAAGAAAGGAGACATTTGGCATACAGATTTGATAATGTGTTGATAGTGTTGAAAAATTAGCGTTTGGTTTTTGTGGAGATGGAATTGCTATTGGAGTAGCTGTGGGATTGTGGAGAGAGTAGACCGACTAGAGCTGCTGGCCAAGCTTAAGAGCTGAGAATGCGACCAGTAGCGCTGCCACCACCCGTCCTAGTCAATCGAGGTGCTGTATAGATGGCGATGCGCTGCTCGGTTCATTATTCACAATCGCAATGAAGTCATCCCATTTGGTTTGCCACTTGGCTAATGCATCAAATTGTTGATCCGCCGACAGTGAACTATATTGTATGGAATTGAGGGCCAGTTTCTTAAGTAAACGTAAATCGGCATGCTGCGATGCGATTCCCAAAAAGGTAATATAATAGTCATGCGTTAATGGTGTAGCCTTCCAGAAGGATGGATCATCCGATGAGATAATAACTGGATAGCCATCAGCAATAAAGTGGGCACATGGATGATTACGAAAATCGGATATTAATTGCAATACTTGATTTGAAACTGGGTTAACCTCAATGGCCACATTCAATTTCTTAACCATATCCAGTACAACGGGATGCTTGACTAGGCCAAAGCCATGACCAATTCGCTTGGTGCCCAAAAGTACGGCATCAATCAAATTCTCATCGACCGATGAGCCAAACCAATTTGTCTCGCCGGCATGAAAATAGAAATCAATATCTTCGGGAATCTCTAGCAATTGATCAATGAAATCTCTCAATGGACGT
Organism: Drosophila austrosaltans; assembly: GCA_035045865.1. NCBI lineage: Eukaryota > Metazoa > Arthropoda > Insecta > Diptera > Drosophilidae > Drosophila > Drosophila austrosaltans. Next base: position 5,151,767 of record JAWNOQ010000211.1, read on the forward strand.
CCCAATTCCTCTTGACCAACCAAATCGAAACCAGCCACAAAATCGGGATACTTCTCCTAAATGGATAAAAAGAAACGATATATTCGCCATCAAGTTTCAAGAGCTTAAACTCGACTTACCCTAATCTCTTTAAGGGTCTTTATATAGCCAGCAACGCCAGCGGCATCGGTATTACGTATGGGAGCATATATCATTCGTGAACCAATAAAATCGGGATGGGCTGCCTTAAACTTATCAAGAGTTTCTACATAAATGCGTACAGTGTCCAATTGGGTAAACTGAGTACCCTCCAGATCGTACAACTTGAATAAAAAAAAATGATAAAGTAAAATATAAAACGTAATCAAAGAAAAAAATATAACTTGGACCTACCGTTGGCAGCACTGTTCGGAATTCCAAATACTGTACACCATCCTCTAGAAACTCTTCCAATGAATTGTAATAATAGTCAGCCCAGACAGGTGCATACATGACCAGACCGTCGAGTAGACCAAAAATGTTCATAAAATATGACCAAGCAGCGTTATTGTCCTCAAATTTCTTATTCGGATAGATTGTGAGACGTTCTTTCAGATAATTGTCAACCGCATCGTTGCCGTGTTCCTTGCGCACATCGGCCAATAAACTCCAATCGCAATTGGATTCAATGAGAGCCTGAGGTTTTTCATTGGCAAAACGTAAAGCAGAGGCAGATAATTCACCCAATGTTTGGCACACCCACAAATTGTCATAGTAGGTCAATTTAATGATGCACTCGGTGCTGCATAAGGCTGTATCATGGGCATGTAAGACAGCTCCTTTGGGCATCTTTTTCAACAATTGAAAGAGTTCTGTATTCTTTATGCCATCCAAAACATCAAATATATGTTGAGATGGCTTAAATAGATGCGGCGTTATCAAACCCTCTGTATATTCATAGATTTTGGCTTTCATAATCGTCTCATTTGCCTGAAGTTCGCGTTCAGTTAGCTCCAGGTCATGGCCCAATGAGCGGGATTCCTCATAACGAAAGAATGCACTTCGCAGTGTCTGGTATGTTTCTGGTGTGGGACGACTTGCTCCGAGAAGCGGCTCCACGTGCTTCGAATGGCCATAGACTGTCAACAATTTCCTATCGCGTACATCTTTGGAACGCATGCGAGATTCTGTCCAGCCCAAACAGAGGCCCAGCACGACGAATAGAACGATTAGATTAGGAGAGCAACGAAACAACATTTTTTTCTATTTCGACTGATCGTGTCAATGTCCGTGGCAGAACTAAAGTTAACAACTCTTCCACTTCCACTATGAATTCGATTTTGCTTATCTGTAACGATGATTGGTATTGGTTGGTGGTCATTGAATTTGTATTTTTATTATCTTTTGATTTAACACGCGTTTGGTCTGGATTTGTTGTTGATAGCCCTGCATTTTGATTCTATCGAATTTGGTTGCGAATTAAAATGAAAGGCACTGGCACGGCATTTCCCGCGTTGCCAACCACCATCATCACCATTGAGCGTTAATCATGGCCAAGCAATCAGGCATCTTGATTTATGAGCGAAAAAACAACAAATTAGATTAAATACCCATAACCATGACATTCGAGTGCTCTTGTCGCTTGGCCAACTTATAGAGCATTACAATTAAATAACCGGAAAGAAAACGAGTAACCACAAAACTTGGGCCAATATACATACATAAGCCAAGCTATGGGCTTTGTTTTTTTTTTTTACTTCTAATTAGGCAGATTGCTTTGTAACGTTTATATTCTTGATTAGCATAAATAATCATGTCTGTCTATCTGTTTCTTTGTAACTTTTATATAGTAGTTAATGAGCTATATAAACGAAACCCGGTATATAAGTTTTTTAGACAAGTAGGTTGAGTTAAGCTCTTAAGTTAGTCCAATCCCACCATTATAAGATATAGATGCCATAGGAACGATCAAGTCATAATAGACTTTTTCTCATTAAAATCTTTCCTTTTGTGTTTAGGCTTTAATTTATTTTGTCTTTCTTTTTTTTTTTTTGTGTAATATTTCATTAAAAATGTTTTGTCCTCGCTTATTTTTTGAAACATTGTTCTAAACTATTATTCTCACTGATTTACAACAAATTTCTCAACCCAATTGTCCCAACGACACTGCCATTTTTCCAATGCAGCCTTCTTCTCCTCATCGTTCAGTGAGCTGTATAAAAGGGAATTCATGGCCAACTGTTTGAGTAGACGCAAATTGCCCTGGCCACTGGCAATACCCACAAATGCCACATAAAAATCAGAGGTTAGGGGCGAGGCATTCCAAAAATACGGATAATCTGAACCAACAACAATCGGAAAACCAGCTGCAATTAAATACGCCGCCGGATGTTGACGAAAATCATTGACATACTGCAGATAATGATTCGATAGCGGACAAATCTCAACGGCCACATTCAATTGTCTCATGGCCCTTAAGATTTCCGGATGCAGTGGCAAATTGAGGGCATTACCAATACGTTTGCTACCCAACAATAAGGCATCTATTAGATTCTCATTGGTTTTCCTCCCATTCAAACAACGAGACTCTCCGGCATGGAAATAGAAATCAATTTCCTCACTAATATGTAAAAGTTGTGTCGATTGTGCCAAATCCGGTAGCTCGCACTCATTACCCAAAGAGATGAGATCAAAGCCGCCAAATAAATTGGGAAATTCTTTCTATAAAATGTGCAAAATAGAAATATATAGAGAAATGGGAAAATTGAATGGAATCAAACCTTTAATATCCGTGCATTATCTATATAGGCTTCCATGCGACTATCGTTATAATCCCTTAATGGGGCATAGATTAGTTTGATTCCAATAAAACTGGGATAAGTGGATTTGAAAATTTTTTCTGTGGTTGCCAATGATTGGGCGGTATCCAAAATGGTATAGTTAGTACCCTTCAGGTCATACAACTGTGATTGAATAAGACTTGTTAAAAGTTCTACTTTCTCTTTTTTTTCTGTTATATATTTATTGGAAAGTCTACTCACAACTGGCAGCGATGACCTCAATTCGACGTAGGTCACCCCATCGGCATAAAAGTCCTCCAACATGCGAAATAAAAAATTTGGCCACAAGGGTAGAAACGTTATCAGGCCATGAACCAATCGATGAGCCCGCTTTAAATGTTTGGCCAAATGCGTTGAGTTCATAAAACTATTCACATTCATTGACAAACTGTCCCTTAGATTCTTTTCAAACACATTTCGATTCTCATGATGTCTAAAATTACTCATTAGCATCCAAACGCATTTGTAATCGTCTTTCGGTTCAATATGCGGAAATGTTGTCGAAAAACGAAAATCCTCAAATGTATTATCCATGCCCACACATGCCCAAAGATCATCTCGAAATGTAAGCTCTATCAATAGATCAGTTTTAAACATTCCCGCATCGTGAACATGAAGCAAACCGCCCTTCGGCATACTCTTCAATACACCATAAAGATCCGTTTCACTAATATTGTACTTGTTAAAGAAATGTGGACGTGGTTGATAATCCCGCCAAATCTGATGCAATTGATCGTCCACCTCTTTGACAGCCATTAAACGTAAATTGGCCTCCTCTTCCATGGGAGATAGTTTAAGTCTTCCGCCTAGACGCAGTCGTTGCTCTCTCAGCACATAGGCGTGATGACGCCGGGCGAAACGCTCCTCTGGCGTAAAGTCATAGAAGTCCAAACTCATGAATATTAACCAGACAAGGGCAAGGAACAAGCAAAATAGTGAGACAATGCCAAAATGAAGGAAACAATGGCGACAATTATTGTCAAGAATTCGACTACTATGCTCCTCATTACTATTATTATTATCATTATTACTATTATGATTCCGTCTTGTTATCGATGTTGTTGATGGCGTTGTAAGATTCAAATGGATCACACTTTCGCCAAATGGCAATTTATTGCCGCTGGTTGCCATTACCAAAAATTTTGCTTTTCAAAACCAAAATGTTGTCGTGACTTGTTGTTCAGACAAAACTAAATGTTTTGACAGGTAAATCTCCGATATATACCATATGTACATATATACATATAACTGCCAGTATAGATTTTTGTTTACAATACCGACCCGTTCTACTCTTTATCACCCATCTTGCCATGCCCATGCCCCTGCCATCCCATCCATTGACATGCAGTGTCAAGCACTATTCCTATGGAAGAACTACTCTTTGTGTCACCACATGTTATCATCGTTCCATGTGTTTTATAAATAGCCAAGCCGCTCAGCCGGCGATAACTGAAAGACAATCGACAAACGGTTCACTAACTATAATTTTCTGGGAAATGGGAAAAACTCTATAGTTCAAACCACCCACCAAAGCCGCTCTCTTTGTTTTCTCGCTCTCACTTTCTCTCTCTCCCTCTCTCTCTCTCTACTCCTCTCTGAGCGGACTTTGGGCGGGTGGCGGAGTTGGTGGCATGTAGGTAGGGGTTGTGGCATTGCATTTATTTTTGTCCCAGCGACCACCATCAGAGGCCAATGCACACTGGTGCAAGGTTAGTTAAACTTTTGATCAATTTTAAATAAATGTTGCTTGCTAAAGATTATACTATATTTTATTACAATTAAATTTGAGATAATCTACTAGTTTTTTTTTAAGAATTCTTGGCTTTCTTTTTAAACCGTTGACAAATTGTTCTTTATTTTAGATTGCAGGTATAATAAAACTTAAACAAGAATCGTTCAAATATACCATGAAAATATTCTAAATTGCTACTTTATAACCGACAATGTTTCTTTTTCTGATATTTAACAAATGACGAAAGAGTTTTTTAAATTTTAGCCGTTTTTTACAAACAGCTTCGACTTGAACACAAAATATCCCAATCAAAATTTGGTAAATTTAAGAAAGAACCACAACTATACTTACAGTGGTTTAAAAACCGATCTACCGTTATCATTGTAAGTTTTAAGTTTGCAACCCTTCGTCTTGAATTTGTAGGAAACATTTCCATATAAGTTTGCAAGCACTGTGCCAGTAGCTTGTAACGCGATCTGTAAGTGTGTATGCTTCGTGGTGGTGGTGATGATGGTGGTGGTAGTAGAAGTGGAAGTGGTGGTAGTGTCACATTGACGCATATGTACGCATAAACGGCAGTGGCAGTGATTCAAAGCCAGGGGTTCGGATTGCATTCGGCTTGCGTCAGTTGCCAGTTGATGCAGCTGACTCCTCGAGGACATACGCACATTATCGTCTTTGGGATGCAACCGAAACTATAGCGGATAATATAGACAGAGACTATAATCCAGAAGAAATCATCTAGTATATTAAGATATAATCGTCATGCAGCTAACAATGCTCAATGATGATTGCCTGCTACTGATATGCAGAGAACTCTCAATTAGAGACCAATTTGTGCTACTCCAGTTAAACGAAAGACTTGCACAATTGGTGCTCGAAATTTGGAAGCGTAAATATGGGAAGCAATTCGACTGGAAGGAGCAGGAGCAGCAATTAAAGTTGCTAAGCGCTGGCGAACAGAGTCAACTGTTGGATCACATGGCGAACCGGACCCAGGCTCTGCTTAATCTCCATGGTAGCAGTAGAGAGGTGTGCATTGACTGGTTAAGCCGGCAACGGGGCAAATGTTTGCCTCGCATGTTGAAGATGAGCTTTAGGGAGAGTAACTCGTTGATGTTGCGCCAATTGCCAGAAATTTGCATCAACATTGTGCACCTGCAATTGGGCGATGGTATGGGCCTAACGCCAACGGATCTGTGTATTCTCTTTACCCATCTGAAGCAGTTGAATGTGTTTGAATTGCAGACGAAAGGGAGTCGCAGTTGGTGTGGCAGTGGATGTGGCAATGGGAGTGATAGTTGCTGGCGCATCTCAGACTACAACGACTCCACGCGGACTGACATCAAATATGGCCAAACATTGCAAACGCTAAAATTGCCAGCGTGCATTGTGCGTGCCACAGCCATGGAGATCCACCAATTGCCACAGCTGCGGCAATTGACAGCCTTCCTCTGCTGTTCTGCTGCAACTTCTTCTTCTTCTGCTACTGCTGCTGCTGCTGTTTCTGCTACTGTTGTTGCTGCTACTGCTGCTGCCGATGATGACAAAGCAAATGCAGCTGGAAACGAAGCAGCCACCGACATCATCTCTGCCTGCCTGCAGGCATTGCATGGCTGTCAAATTGTGGGACTACATTTGCAATGTCAACTCGATGCCAGCCTGCCACGTCTACTTCTCATGGGAGCCAGTATGGGAGCGGTACGTCTCCATCGGCTCGCCTGGCATTCACAGCTGACGGTGCACTATGATGCCATGGATGGCAGCATCAAGTGGCTGCCACAGCAGCCGCAAGTGGCGCATGCTTTGCTCCCATTCATTGCCAGCCAGGCGACAAGTTTGCATGAATTGGATTTCACGCGCAATATCCATGCCACTCCCACATTTCTCACAGAGCTCACCAAGCTTTTGCCTAGATATGGGGAGAATGATGATGATGATGAAGTTGGCGTTGGCATTGGCGTTGGTGGTGGTGGTGGTGGTGATGGTACCCCCGTTTCCGTTTGGCATGACAATTGCTCCAGGATAACAACTACTGCGGATGCAACAGAGACAAACGATTTGGCCTTTGTGGATTTCGAATTGCAGCGTTTGCTTAATGAACATGGCAAAGACACATAAAGGGGATTCATTTCAATTGTATTGAACAGGTAGCAAATTGAAGTTTGATAACCAGCTAATAGATTCAACTGTTTGCACGCTTAAAGATTAGGCTGATTAGATTCTAAGGAAAGGAAAGCAATGCAATTGAAGTACCTTCTCTATATAAATATTGATTAACAACTAAATAAAATGATAACTAACAAAATGTTCCCAATGAACTTTAATCTATAAGAAATGCCATAATAAAAATAACAAAAAAAGAAGAAAAAAACTCTTTAAGAAATGTACCCCCCAATAAAACTGATAATTAATACCATATCATAATCTATAAAACAAACAAAAAATAATGTTAACACGTTGAATTCTCTATATATTATCTATTCTATCAGTTTCAGGAATATGACATTATCTCAACATTTATTTTGTATAAAATATGTTACTATTTTGTCAATCTATGGACTATGTATATAAAATGATATATGGATTGAATATTTCTTTTTGCTGGGTATAAGCAGAAAGATTTGATCAACTTTAACTCTTATCTGGAATCTTTGTGAGAAACTTTTATCTAGAAATTATAGAAATCTGAATCGCAATTGCTTAAATATATATTAAAATATATATATATATCCCTTATCCCTTGATAACTTTGTTGAATAGTGTAAGTTATTATGTTGAAAATCTCACCCTCTTCAAATTCATATCGAACGAACACTCGACCCCTTATCTATCACATTTTACGTATTCCGATTTCACAACACTTGAAGTAAACTGTGCCGTTTGTGTTTGCGTTTTATTTATATATAAAATATAATATATTTATTTATTTTTTTTTTTTAGATTCGGAAAATTTTCTCTCCCCAAAACAAAAAAAAAAAAACAAACACACAAACATTTAAAAATTTGCACAATTTTTAATAAAAAATGTTAATTTGCATTTGTCAGGGATAGTGCAAGAAATATTTTGCCTTTACCTTTTATAACGCACAAAAAAAAAAAAAGAAAGTTGTCTGTATAAATTTTTTGGCCCACATAAATATACTTGTTTTGTAGTAACCAAAAATCGTACATATATATATTTTAGATATATATATATATTCTTTTGTCTTTAAAACGTTTTCAAAACTGTGCGCCAACGCCTTAAAGTGTATGTAAGTATTATTATATGGAATTTACTTTAGATTATTTGTATGCAGATTGGTTATCTAAAAAGTATTTTCCAATTGTTCTATCCTTTGGATGGATTTTATTAGAAATGCTTTATTGCTGCCCGATGAGCTGATCACTGGATTGAGTCGACTGTTGGGATACCAGCAAGAGCAAAGAGAGGCAGAGGGACGTGAACTTTATGCTGCATTTCTAGTTGATCAGGAGGAGGAGGAGGAGGAGCATTGCGTGAACGGTAACGTTACCGTTAAAGTTAACAATTGTGTAAATGACGCCGACAGTCGCTACACCCTGCAACCATCGGGGGAACTATTGCAGCGTGTAACACGGGGCAGTGAACATTACGTCGCACGGAATGCACCATTAGTTAAACAACAAACGGTAAAATGAAGAGGCAATTTAATTAACCAATTTATAGTTACTTAATTATATTGAATCCATGTATGTATTTCTATTCATAGCACACACCTTGCTGTAGTATGAATACTCTAATACCGGTAGGTAAAAACAAAATTAATATTATTAATCACTTTTTATATGCATTGTTTTTCGTTTTTGTTTTTTTCGCACTTTAAAAGCCGCCTTGTAGTTTGCCAAAGTGTCAAAGCACTAATAGCCAACAGATGTCAATTCAACAAACGATGCAGAACCAATTGATTCCTTCTCAATCAATTCCCTCTCAATTCCCAATATGCACACAACAGCATGGCATGCAGCATCAATTATTACAACGGAACCCTTCACAACAACCACGCCAACAGCAACCGCAACAACAACAACAACAGCAACAGCAACAAACTAATCAATCATTGCGTGAAAAACAATCTTATGATCGTTATTTGGTACGGTCACAGAGTGCTCCAAATGGATCCACACGTGAATGTCAACGTGGCATCAAAAATTTTGTAAGACTTTGTATCTCTCTTCTCGTCTCTTGTATACCCTAACTTATTAATTCTGTAGTGCTCGCCAGAGAAGTCTTCCAATATTATAGGTCTACAGCGCTCAAGCATGGATGTAAGTAAATGTTAAAAAGTGATTTCGATTTTCATCTATCTACATCTATATTATCCATATTAGCAATCGGTTACAGGGGCACCAACTGAAGTAGTACAACAGGAGCCCGAATCGCCTGTTGAACGAACGCATGTGAGTAACCGATTGATTCACTTTTGAATATTGCAATGAGAGAGAGAGAGAGAGATTGAGTATAGAGACTCGATGGACTTAAATTTTAACTTGGACTTTGATAAGGGACAGTGTCGATAGGGGGAAGTACAGAGATAGGAGAACGAATGACTAACACAAATTGCGACGAAATAAACTAAAGGAAAACAAAACTTGAAATACTAGTGGGGTATGGTGCTAAGATAATCTATTAGGCTTATCTTGGGAAGATTTTAAACATGAGATACAATGTGAAAGATAGCAATAAGTTAGTCAGAGGTTTATATATATATATTAACACAGCCCGATTAATTTAATTTTAATGTCCATCTGTTCGAATCAATGCCATTAAGTCTCTCATTTATAAAGCTAGCGTGATAAAATTTAGCTTCTACTTTTCTTTCTGCTTTACGCCGTATATATGTTCGAACCGGCAGGATCTGACGACTATATCATATATCTGTAATAGGAACGATAGTTTGAGAATGCAATCAATAATTTTAATTTTCACAATTTAAGAATAAACCTTAACGATAGTACCAAGCTTGATTCTCTATGAATCGGTTGACTATATTATATAGCTGCCGTAGGAACAATCGTTTAGTCTTAGATACCTTATGATTCTGCTACAACAATTATGTCTAATGCATTTCGATTAACTTATTATATCTCTAGTGCTTGGTGACTGCACCAGTGGGTTATTCATATCAAATGAACCAAAATCAAAGTACATGCCCCGATCAAAGCAATTTTAATAATACAACTTGCTGCAGTAGAAATGAAAGCAGCGACCTGGGCATGAACTATGGCAACTGGCAACGACAGCAGCAGCAGCAGCAGCAACAACAGCAACAATTACAGCATCAGCAACAATTGCTGAAGCAAAAACAATTGCAGCAGTATCAGCAGCAGCAGCATAATCAGCAGCAACAACAGCCGAAGCAGTTGCAGCAATATCAGCAACAGTATCAGCAACAGCAGCGGCAACAGCAACAGCAGCAGCTACAGCAACAACAACAGCAACAATGGATACACAATAACAATGAGACCTTTACTCGATTCGTAAGCCCAATCAGTCAATGTGTCACTTTAATTTCCATGCCATTCGAATTACTTTTGCATTAGGAACCCAATCTCAATAGTACAAGGATAGGTCAAGAGGTTCAAGGCAGCAAAGCACCATCAGCAGAGTCAGATTGCATGCAACATCCGGCACTGAACAGAAGTTGCATGCCACAAGCACAACCATATCGTCCACAAGCATCGCAAAGAGCTCCAGCATCAAACACTCAACAACGATGCCATGCAACATATATGCCATCCAGGGTAAGTGCTTTTCCATCCGCTTTGATTACAGTATGAGATTTGCTTTGTGCTGCAAATAGATGCAACCGCCAACGCCATCGAACTGTGGTCAACGGATGGCAATGCCAGAGATGTCAACTAAACAACGCTTGCGGGTGAGTACATTCATTCATCCATCCATAAGATTCTACCCTATATACCGTGAGTAGGTCGAACAGCTATCTTCGTCTGCTCAGTGTGATAGGTCATGTGATGAGACAAGCTATATGCAATTGCCTGTGCCACAGCGACCGGAGAGTGCCAGGCCGCCACAACAACAACAACAGCATCAGGTAACGTTTCGGGATAGCCCAAAGACGACACCGATTGCACAAACACCTCGTCCGAGGACACAGGGTACGCAATGTTGCCTAGAGCAAACATCTGAACTTCAACCACAAGTGCAAGCGACACAGGGGCCACGTTTTCAATCACCCATGACCATGAATCAAACGATCAACACTTGTATGAATCAATCCAGACCACAATCTGGAATAGGCCAATCTAATATCTCATCCACGACCACGAATCAATGCTCCTCTCTGACGAATGGTAGTGCTCTTCCAAATTCAAGTATGGGACCACAATTTCCTGGATCAATCGACATGTCGACAATAAATGTAGGTTAAAAATGTTTCACAATTGAATTTAATTGGAAAAATGTTTGTTTCCCTTGCACAGCAAACGAAATCCCCTTGTCAAAATGACATATCCTTTGGCAGGAGCAACTCTATGCATCAAACAAATACAGAAAATATTTCACGTAAGAAGTGAATTTAGAAATATAAAATTAATTGCTTTTTATATACAAGTTCCCCTGCCCTGTCAACAGCTGAAGAACGTCTTGCCAGCCGAACAAAATCTTTATTTTTTGAAACTTTGGTCAAGGATCACACAAATCCTGGCATTATACAGGAAACTCTCAATGGGAGCGAGGATTTTAATCAATATGCATTTGAAATAGCTTATGCTGGCATTTTGCCCAAGAAACCTGAACCAATTGATCCCATAACAATATTGGAAGCAATTAAATTACGTATTGACTATGAACGTTCAGAGTTGCGTAAGAATTATCTTTCAAAAACGACCCAAGAAAATGTGAGTAATGCAAGTGATCAGAAACAAAATCGATCAAAAGATCACAGATCGCAGCGTTCGCAAAGTTTATTCAGTAGGGAGAGAAATCGTCGCTCATCACCGATTATTTTCGATCATAAATCGAAATCACAAAACATTTTATCATCGGATAATATTGAAGATTATTTCGCTAGCAAAAATAAATCCGAGGTGAACGATGCTTTGTGTGCCTTTTTAAAAGCCGAAAACGAATATAGTAACTCGAATATGGAAGAGGTAAGTTTTTAATTCTGCATTGCGAATTTGTCTTATCCTTTTTTTTTGCATTTAGCATAAGGACTTTGAGGTTTATGTCAATGGCTTTGAACCAAAAATGATGGGAGAAAAAATGAAAATGAATACCTATACAGCCACGACAAGACCCATTGATTGATATGATTGAATTGGGTTTATGTTTATATAAGTCCTCTAGTAATTGGAATACAAGTTTTTATTCAATTTCAATTTACTCTCACTTCCCATAAAAACAAATATATAAGTGTAATATTAAAGAAAAAAATATATACATATTTTCATTACATATAACCAATGAAATACTTCATTCACAATTTGTTCAATAAAAAAAGATTACCAATACTTTGGAATTTATCAGTTTATTAAGGGTAAGTATGTCTATGAATGAAAACGCATTTAGCTAAAATCCTTCATTACTGATACTGACAATAATGACACATATCCGGTAGTTAAAAAAAAAAATTTCTGGTCTTTATAATGATCAAATACTAAATAATAATAATCTTCAAGTACATCGCCTGATTAGTTTTAAACCGATGACGATGACTATTTAAATGTTAGAATTATAGCAGTTATGTATGTATGTATATATAATCTGATCTCAAGCGTCACACACACCCCCCCCCCCCCCCCCCCCCCCTTATAAATATTTTTATTACCAGCTTATTTATGGTCCTATGACATAATGAGCAAACAATGAAAAGAAAAAAAAATCCAACACAAAGAAATAAGAATGTCTAATTTGAATGTGCAACTGTTTTTTTTTTTTTTTTTTTTTGGAAATATTTCTTTTTGATATTGTGACTTTTATGGTATAATTTATACCATTTTTGCTGATCAATCGTTATGGGAGGCAGAACCATATATGTATGTATGTATGTATGTATGTATGTATGTATGTATGTATGTACATATGTATGTATGATAAGCAGTAATTTTTGATTACCACAAAAGAAAAAAAAAAGGGGGTAAATAATACCAATCTAACTTATATAAGCTCAACAAAGTTCAAGTTGAACTTTTAAAAGATAGAGAACTAAAGTTAATGGACTCTCTTTCATAGGGTATACAAAATAAAACTTGTCGACTAAGCATAAAATGTGTAAAATGATATGAACTCAAACTCTTCGAAATATCGCGAACTCATTCATATTATTTTGTATAAGAGTATAATTCTATTTGAAGAGAAAAACTGATAACAAATCGAATCGGAATAAAATTGAAAGAACAAAAAAAAAACAACAAGTCAGCTGTTTTTACTCTCTCGCCCTCTCTTTTGAAAGCAAAACTAAACGATTTGAAAGAAAAGTTTAATAAAGAACAAAATTACAATGGTTTTTAATCAATAAAAAGAATATGAACTTTATCTTTAAAGAGACTTTTCTCCCATTTCGCTGTAGTTATACTTTCTATATGTATATGTATAACAGAACTATACAAAAATCAGCTGTTCACTCTCGCTTTTAGCATGCTGTATTGTGTTATATGTTATGGTCTCTCTATATAATATATGTATACATATATAAATATACACTTGATATAGCAGATTCATTCATTCACTTGTCAACTGAGATATCATTTTTACACCAATTTGCAATATTTTGCAGACAACAAAAGCAATTTAAAAATAGTTAACTAACTATACATATATGTATAAATATGTATGTATAAATACATACATACATATATGTATATATATATATATATGGATTTTAAATTGGCTTTCAATTAGAATGCGCAGTTCTTTTGTTGTATATCATAATGATTATTTAAATGGTTAAATAAATGTAAATATTCCAACATACGAATTTTGTTCGTTTGTTTCTTTTTTTTTCCTGTTTTTTGCTTTTTGTGCATTAATTATGCGACTTTTAGTCTGACCTCTTTCGTTCAGCAGTTGTTTATTTGTTATTAATGCGTAAAATTAATTTGTTTTAAGTTGTTCTTAATTAGCATTATTTAAATGCAGCATAAATTATATAAAATACAACAAAACAAATGTACTATAATAATATTATTATTTGTATTTTCCACTTTACCACCAAACACAAAAAGAAAATCAAAAAAGTTATGCTTTATCCAAATCTTCGATCAGGTTGGAGTATTTTTTTTTTTTTTTGTTATTTTTTTGCCGCGATCTGCCTGTTGCCTGCCAAACGCACGTCCCAAGACTGATCCCAGAGAACCCGAACTCGAATCCGAGAACCTTCCCACGGGAGCAGAGCACAATAATACACAGAGCAGCAGAGCAACGGCGCACAGAAACGCCGCCCGGCACTACTGAATAATATAGATACATATTTATTTCAATCTATGTCGCTGACGGCAGAGCTAAGCAATGCTTTTTAATTCTAAATAAACAATATACGAAGAACATACAATATTAAAGACTTTTGGTAAGAGTATCTGTGTCATACAGGCATATGTATATGTATTCTTTTTTATCAGTCTCAAACTTCAGATAGTGCCACCCTACTCTCTCTCGCTCTCTCTTTATAGTTCCTTCGCCAAATGCACTTGGTCTCGGCCTCGATCAAGAATGAGAGAGAGAGAGAAAAAGAGAGTGAGAGGTAAAGAGTCACTTTTACTTTTTATCTACAAGACAATAAAAACCCAATTTCACACAGAAAGAAATGTTAAACTTCTTTGATCATATCATTAGAATCATTCAGAAGCTTCAAATTAATATGCATTATCTTTGCTTTTTATATATGTATATCGAAACTTTAACTTTTAAATATATCGAAACGTTATTGAAATATAGTATGTAATTAATACACACTTTTTCTCTCTGTGTATTACGACTCTTCCGTCTGCTTAGCGACTAATTTTTAAGTTTATTTTTTGAAACTTCATTGAACCCTTTTTTCCAGTATCAAACGTGCACACGTAATCTTTAAATTTTAAATTAAAAAAAAAAAACAAAAAAATAAAACTAAAATTTATTATAATTCACATAATCCGAATCATAATCATTTAATTTAATTGTATATATTTTCTTTGAAATTCTTTGGAAAATCTTGCTGTTTGTTTGATTTGTTTTTGCAACAAAATTTTCTAGCCAAAAATAGCAAATGGTTTAATACGATAATGATTGGATTCTAGACAATTTATATATTTTCTTTCCTTTTTTTTTTTGTTTTCTTTATGTAAACAAACATTATTTGATTTAGCAATTCGCAAAAATTTCAGCTAAAATTTATATACGTATGGACCACCCAAGAAGTGATAGCAAATGGCCACCAAAATAAGAAAAGCAAAAAAAAAAAAAGCAAAACTGTGCGCACAGTAGTTTCTGGTTAAATCGTAAAATTTTAGAGATATTTTGTCATTGACCACAAACAAAACTTCCGAAACAGGAATTCCTTTGAAAAAAACAACTAAAAATAATCATTAAAAATAATACTTAAATAAATCAAATGAAAGAGAATTTCAAATACGCTATAACACAAATTAATTGTTTGTATAATGTTTATAAAGAAACTTTAACTTTCCCTTTCATGTTGGATCTTTGGAGAATAATAAGATAATAATAATAATCTATGTATCTTTCATTATGTTTCCTATTATTAAAATTACGGCAAAGCAGGACATTCAATTCATTGAACCCATTACAAGATAGACAAGATAGTGCATGCAGTCCTCTCGTTGTTGCAAACAATTTAAAATCCTTTTTTATTGTTATTTGTTCACACTTTGTGTTTTAACAGCATTTCAATTTCTATGGCAAACACCTTAAACAATAAGAAATTCTTCTTTATTCTAAATGAAAATTTGTATAGTACTCTATATATAATTTTAGTTAGACGAAAATCTCGTAAACCCTGCATTCTATACGTGTGCCATTATATTGGTGTATGAGAGAAGTGTTGAAATATTTATATGCAAAGAAAAGGAAGTCAAATTTCTAAGGACATTGTGCATAACTGCCAAGATAAACAATGGCAGAGCCAGACAGTACAGAAAAAGTAGTACTAAAGGAATTACGTGTGGGAGTGGGAGGGAATGGAAAGATATGGAGATGGCAAGATAAAGATAGAGACAAACATGCCGAGTGTGCAGACAAAGTCATAAATAAATTCATAACTGCATTTCATGCAAATTTTAAAGGCAAATACTTGTATTCTCCCCTGCCTGCATATGCAAAAGGTAACACAGAAGGTTATAAGCAAATGTCTAAACTAATATACGAATGTCCTTACGTACATATAAGTGTCTATGAGTGTATGTGTGTGTGTGTGTGTGTGTATGTGTACAGGATTAGACGGACTTAAATGAATTTATGGCATGTGGTAATCTAAAAGGGGTTTCCAAACCATAAAGGCAATATGGGTTTGCTTAGTGAGAGTCGCTTTGTTTCATTTCTGGTTTATTGTACTATGATGTCAGCGCCGGGAAATATATGAAATAATGAATATTCCCATATGACCAATTCGCTTTTTTATTTGACTAAGCAAAAAAAAAGTCAAATACGACTGGCCATATATACGCGAATAATTATTAAATAATATATAAAATTAGTAAAATATAAATCAAGAAAAACCCAAATGATTAATTGAAAATTCTTGTAATAAATCATACAAAAAAAACCATTTGTTAAGACCCAGCTTACTTATTAGATGAATGGAACAAAAAGTTTATACTCTGTAAGATTTTTTAAGTATACTTATTAACAGAAATATGTTTATCTTTATATATCACCCCAAAGAATGTGTTTCGAAAATCCTATAATATGTTATAGGAATCTATCTTTGAATCTATTCCAATTTACATTTTCTCTAACTTGACCTCTCTAACTTGAATTCTCGGTAATTTGAACATTTTAGCGGATTTAACATGTTCGACTCTATCAATTATTATATACATACATATGCCTATATGTTTTCATCTAAATTGTTTTTCTAAATTCACATTAATATCTTGACTGTAATTTGTTAATGGACATGCCATTGGGTCGACTATATACACATGTGTATTACTCATTTTATTCAATCATAAATCAATCATTAGAATAATCAAAACCAGTGAAATGGTAAAAAACTGTATTTCAACTACTGGCATATTGAATTTTGTATTGTTTTAAAAAAATATATATGTATGTTTAAGCCAGAGATCAAATGATAAACATAGATATAGCAATCTGAGTGAACATATATTATACATACTTACAGATATATTTTAAATTATACAAATAGTGTACAGCAAATTCGTTGCAATTGAAACTGACTCGACTTAACAATCATTAGGACGATGAAAGGCAATTTCTCAATTGAATGTTATATAAATTGACTTGCTGAATTTTGCATCCTCTTGAATTTTTGCACTTTTTCTTTTGGTTTTATTCGTAATTTTTTTTTGCAACAAAAAAAAAACACAAAATATCTTTCTCCAGACTATTTATTTTCTGTTATTCACATTTCTATTTTTGCAAATATTTTGCCCAAAAAATTTGAGCCATATTTGTTTGTTTATGATATTTTTGGCCAACACTTTATTTTGGGCATAATTCTTACTCGTATACAAGAAGAAGATACTATGTATACCCAACCACCTGACCAATGTTCAAAAACTTAATTGGAAACACCTGAAAAGTTGCAACGAAGGCACGTGTGAAAATTTATTGTATGTATGTATGTATGTATGTACATCTGTATGTATGTAAGTATGTGTGAACTAACACAATAGACTACCGCTACCCCTGATTCCCCGCCTTTTGTGGAATGACTTGGCTAATTTTTATGCCCATTCGGTTCGGTTTGTTAGGCAATAAATCACAAATTCACATACCTTTTAAGATGCACACAATGATAACTGCAATCAAAATGAAAATAGATTTTTGTTTACAAAATGTGCGAGAAAAAAAAACGCCAGAGCAAATGATCGACTCTATTCTACCCGGTAAAAGTTACTTGTTAAAATGTAATGTAGAGTTGCCACATTTAAAACGGTAACAAGAAGAAATAACTACGACAGAGAGAGAGAGAGAGCGTATACTTTTGCTAGGATCGGAGAGTTGCTAAGCTCTCCTTGCTCTCTCTTCCTTTGCCTTCATTCGCACTTAGTTTAGTTTTGACGCTTGTCACGGATGCAACCAAGCACGTGTCACTTTATTGGTTTCTATTTGTTTTTGTGATAAAAGTGTAGTTTTTAGATTATTAATAACATACATCGATATTAAGCTATTGCTAACAGCTTTCACTTAAATCTATTCTCATTGATATCGGTTTGGTAGTTCTCGAGTTCTTTTTTTTCCAATAAGTTGCAATTTATGAAAAAATTTTGAGGCTTCGCAGCCGGCGTTGGCATCGCGTTGTTAATGAAAGGAATATGCAAGCATAAGAGACATGGAAATGTACATACATATGTATATAAATATGTGTGGGAGTGTGTAAGTGAAAAATTATCGAAGCCGGTGTTGCGTATTTTGCCAATCGTTTTTGTTTTTTTTTTTTTTTCAAGTGCGTAAATGTGTGTGTGAAAAAGAAATAATGCTGAACTAATGAATAAGAAAGGTAAGAAAAACATTAAGCACATGCATGTGTGATTAGGGTGACCAGATGGCAATCGTATTGCGAAACATTAAGAGTTTATATTTTTTTAAAGATTTTTTTGTGTTTTTTTTTTTTTGACTAAACTTGATTTATTTACTTACGCACTTATAAATTTTTGTAATCAATTTTCATTGAATTCATTTGACTTTATTAATAGGGAAAATTATCGTTTTGTCAAATCGGTTCGATTGCATAGGTATAAACAATGGCTCAGCAATTACATACATACATACATACATCGTCGCTACATACATACATATGTACATATATCCCACTTCAATAACAAATTTTTGGCAAATATTTACGCAACTAATTTTAAGCGTTCATCGCTCAAATTCGCTAGAGAAACAAAGTTCGTTCGCTCGTATAAACAAAAGCAACAGCATTCATCCAATTCAGCCCAAAAATACAAAATTGTTTGGCTGTTATAATTAGTGCACACAGCGGGTTGTAATTGTATGAGAAGCATCATCATGTATGCTTATATGGATGATGGTGAGTGAGAGATGGGGTGGGTTGGGTTGAGTTTTGGAGGGGCTTTGTGGGAGGGGCGGTGTGGGGTATTGATGTTGAAGCTAAGCAGGCTTGTTGTTGCAATTGATGAGAGAGCAAAATTTCAATTTACGAAAATTTTACAGTACGTGAACTCCGATCCCTGCCATGTTTTACGCTTTCCGTTATTTGGCTCTTCTCTGCTCTCCGCTTCTCTCTCTGCAGTTAAGCACGCTCTCATGCATTTCTATAGATGCGGTTGTACTGTTTAGTATGTTTCCTTAATAGGCATAGTTGAATTCTACGCCCACACATACACACACACACACATGCAGATATGTATGTATATATATACAAATGCGGTATTGTCAAACAGCAGCCACAGTAGGGCACAAGTTGATTATGCGTTGTTTTTGGCACTTAATATGATGAAATATGCACAATGCCATTAGGCGATGCAGAGGTTTTTGGCGCTGGTAAGAGTAGTGGATTCCTCAATTCAAATGCAGATGAAGCACAACCACACTGATTACCACACGCATTCTCTTATGCCACATAACAACAACATCGTCATCATGTGTTGGCCGTAAATTATGCATTTCCATTTCTCCAAAAGAAGGCTACACAATTTATCTTATAAGATAAGATTATACATATGTATATGTATACATATACATACATATGCCCATAACAATTGGCAATAAAATTTTGTATACTTTATATTAAAATTTATTTTCATTTTCAATCTGCAAGCAATTAAAAGCAATTTGATATTATACAAATACTTCTTAATAACTATTAATTAATATTAAAACATTCTTATTGAATTACACTTAGGAACATGTTTCTTTGTCAAATTTACATTATATCTGAATACAATAATTCAAACTTTTTTGTATATCGAAGTAAAAATCAAAGCATAACACACTCGCACACACAAGCATTTGCATTTAGTATCCAACAGACAAATTAGTTGAACTTACAAGAGAGAATAGTTTTTGATTATCAAATTCCATTCAATTTAAATTGTAGAATACAATTTTATTATTTTATTTTATACCCTTACAAAAATGGTAAATATTTATATCTTTATATTCCCAGCCATGTCCGTTTATATATGTATATACATATGTACATACATATATCCGTCTGTTAGGTTCAGAGCTATGTATATCTTCTTTACGCTGTATATAAGTATGTTAAGACCAACAGAATCGGACAGCTATATAACTTAAAGGAACGATCGCTTCAGAATGGAGTTTTAAAAAAAAATTGTTTTTCTTTCACAGTATTGTTAGCAAATTTAGTACTAACCAAATTTATATATATATGTAATAATGAGACTATCAAATTTAACCAGAATCGGATGACTATATCATACAGCTGTCATAGAAACAATCGGTTCAAATTAAAAATTTTTTGATTATCAAGCAACTGGAATATTTGAGTTTTTTCATGTCTATAAAAATCGGTTGACTAAATCATAGAGCTACCATACATATGGCACAGTAAAGCAAAGGTCCCGTAACACTAATTTGGAAGAGGGTATACAACCTTCGGCATGGACAATGTTAGCCAGATCGTCTGTTAATTTGTTTGCTTTTTATTATATTTCAAGTTTTTCGGTTTACGTAATGATTTTATAATAAACATAATTTAATGTTAATAATGAAATGGAATGAATGCACTTAACGATTTTTTATATCTCATGCATATAAACACTGTCTTACTTTTAGGCCAAAAGGCAATTAGCATGCAAAACAAATTGTGTCTCATAGACACTCACAACTTACATACACATTTGCACATACATACATATATATATACATGGTATTTATGTGAAAATGCATAAATACTTATATCTATGCATGTGTTTGCATATTTGTGCAACGCTTCTTATTTAGAGACAATAACAGCAACAACAGGAGCTATGCTGCACACACACACACACACACACCCACATTCTGCTCCTCCTTACCATTGGAGCAGCACCCGGTTTGGCCTGTCAAAAATGTATGCTACATTATGCGGCATGTGCACTAAACAAGTCATGAATTTCAAACAGACACACACACCCATCCCATAGGATGCTATAACTTACCCATTGCCACCCGTTCGCGGGATCCTTTCGCGCATTCTTTGCATGCGTAATGCAGTATACAATGGGAGGACAAACTGCATGCAGACAGGAAGACAAATATACGGACATACTGGCGGACAAAAAGACATTGGGACTTTTTGGCATCAGAAAACCCGAAAGCGAATCCAAGCGTCGTTCGACTTCCGCTTTTCATTTGCATCCGCGTTTAATATACCGCAAATGCAAATGGCTTGCATGCTCCGCAAAATGCGCCAATAAGTATGCTAAACAATTGCACCTGCCACATGTGGAAAAGTGGATATGGAAATAGTAAGAGTAGCTAGAACCACAATACCAGGGACATTCATCAATTTCACATTGATTTGTTGTGTCATCGTCAAAATAGAGTTTTCCATACCAGAAACTTTTTTGATTGCATTGTAAAATCACTTTGACTGATGGCATCCACGGATGGTAACTCTGTTTGAAAATCCATGAAATCCTTGTAATTATCCGATTTCTGAAAAAAAAAAAACGAGTTAATAGAACTTTTACAGAAATTATATAATTTTTTAACTTCAGTAGAAACTAAAGAAAAATCCTTCTAGTATTCAAGTACCGAAAATCCTTAATATCATTGGTAAATTTATTGGAAAGCCAATTTTACTTGATAATGCTGACAAAAAGAGCAAATGCAAAAAGCTTCACTTGAGTTTAACATGCGGTAAAGATAGTTGCGAAAAGTAGTGAAGGCTAGGGTATGGTAGGGTAGGTAGGTAGGGGGGAAGGGTAGCGCAAACTGAGCAACATCTAATTGCGTTGAAGTCACACCCACTGACGCCCTCCCATATTTGACATACTTATATATAATATATGTAAAGCAGGCAAGCGTAATAGTTTGAGCGTGTGTGTGTGTGTGAGACGCGTTTTCGCTTCGTTGCATCCTCCCACAAACACACACACACACACTCACAAAGAGTTGGAAAAACATTCATGTATGAGTTCATGCAGAAGGCCAGACACCGTGTATTTAGTTTAACAGCTTCTCGCATGCGACGACAACATGCGACACTGACACGACAAGTGTTAATGCCGACCACGCCCAGTCGCCCAGCCTTATCAAGTTAGAAGCTAGCGCAAGTACCAAGCTGTTTTGCTCCAACCCCCCTCTACCTCTCTCGCTCTTCTTCTACCTCATTTTTTTTTTTTCGTTTTACAAATAAAATGATGTTAAAACATTTGTAAAGCCAAACTAACTAGAACTTCGTTACCAAGCGACACTCACACACCACACACACACATTTGCACTTGAAAAACCTATTCCTGTTCCTCGACAAAAAAAAAAAAAAACAGTGGAAGGAAAATAAAAAAAAAGTTTTTAATCAAATTTTTCAATTTAGTTTTGTGCGTCGTTAATTAAAACTGCGCATGTGACTGCTCTAGCTGTATCTGTATTTGTGTGTGTGTCCGTGTGTGGGTAAGTGTGTGACTGTGTGTGTATTAGTTTGTTAGTTTGACTTTTCCAGCCGCTTGTCAAACAGCAAGTTGGAGAAAGCATTTAATTTAATTTCAGTTATCAACTTTGAAATGTCATGCATACACACATCTCTCGCCTTAATTTCCCTTCCATTTAGCAGCCGTCTCATTTTTCACCCCCCCTCCCCCCCCCCCACCTCTTTTCAAACTTTATTTGTTGTTTTTAATTAGCTGTTAATTTTTTAATGGTATGAGCTCTCAACTTTTGCATTAGCATTACAAAAAAATGTTTCATTTAAAATGGACACTTGACAAAAGAAATGAAAATATTACTCATACAACATGTGGTACCAAAGATAATAAAGCACAGATTCCTAATATGATAATAAAACTAAAACAAATTGTATTGAATTGAATGTTTTTTTTTTATAGTTCAAACAAGTTAAAATAATTAAAATTTTTCCCTCCTTTAATAAGGTAAAAAATGTTTGTGTTATAAATCCAATCGAATGGAAATGGAGCAATGTAAAGGAAATGCTATGGTAAGGTAAGTTAAAATTAAATTTTTTTTACATACATACATATATGCATATTTATACACATACATACATGAAGGCAAATCCGCCGGGAGAGGAGAGTATACATACATACAGTTAATTATTCAGATATTAAGAAATATCATTATCATTGCCTGGAAAGAGGAATGACTATTTCTATCATCAAATCAAATCAAATAGTTTCGTTTAATTAGTACGGCGATAATTATACTTTTTTCATGATTATAATAAATGCCAATCTCGTGGCGAATCAGCTTTTTGGCCAAAAGTGAAGTAAAGGAAACAAAACGAAAGAAATCCTTCCAAATGGGTTTTAGAAAGAGAAGAAGACTTCAATTTACTTGCTGGATTAATAGAGATACTAGAAAAGAAAAAAAAAAAAAAGGTGCAGCATATGCCCAGGCGCATTGGCGTGTGAATAAAAGTAATTTAATGCTAATTAAAAGCTTACAGCAAGGACATGGTTTTTGCCTTTGGGGAATTGGTTGCCCACTCTTTATGAGTATACTTGTGTGTGTGTATGTTTGAATATTTGTGTGTGCATTTTTCACTAATGGCACTTAATTGTGCAACACTTGAGTGAGAGAGAGTGAGAGTGAGCGCAACGGGGCAGCAACGAACGAACTCAGTTATTTGTTATAATTATTATAATATGCACAAATTAATTCAGTCAGGAGAGCTTGGGCTTGGACGACGCCATAAAACCAATTAGGCAAACTGAAAGCTAAAAGGCAACAGCAGCAATACTAACAGCAACAACAGCAACAACAACTAGAACACAAGCAGCGGCAGGGACAACAGCAATAGCCACACCTAAAAGCATGCTACACAAAACTGCAAATTAAGTTTCACACAAAAAAAAAACAGAAAAGCAAACACTCAACAATAAAGTTGTTCTTGTTTTAAGGGCGTGGTCCCGTCTGGGCTATAAAATTGCTGTTGGCAAAGTCATAAAAACCAAGTCAAGAGACAAACACACACACACACATAATACACGACAAGACAATTGGCAATGAAACAAATTACAGCCACAACAATGCAGTTGCAATTTGACAAGACAAGCAAAAGAGAAAATGTTGGTAGCAATGGGGGGGGGGGGGCTTCGGATTGGTGTATGGGCTGAAAGTATAAAAAATGAATTGCGAAGTTCGATT
The DNA here is from genome assembly GCA_035045865.1 of Drosophila austrosaltans. Classification (NCBI taxonomy): domain Eukaryota; kingdom Metazoa; phylum Arthropoda; class Insecta; order Diptera; family Drosophilidae; genus Drosophila; species Drosophila austrosaltans. The sequence goes on from JAWNOQ010000211.1 coordinate 5,175,759, forward strand.
TGAGACGGAAAAGTTCAAGGCTGTCGGTCGTTCTTTTTCTGTTTTTTTTTTTTTTTTGTTCAGTTGGTATTATTGTTATTGTTGCAACAATTACTCGTACTCGCACAGTTGTTTGTTCTTAGCCACTTGCTTTTTTTTTCTTGTTTTCCTGCAGCTACAAATCCTACAATTGTGTCCGGTTCCTTAAGCCAATTAAATCGGACATTTCTTTTTTACGGCTGTTGCTCTTTTCTTTTCTTTTTTTTTTTTTTCTTTCTTTTTAAGTAACAAATAGAATCTTGCAGTCCATTGGCCAAAGTCGTCATGAGCAACGCCTGTGAGCAATCATTTTCATTGTTTGCAAGCAGCGCAATCATTTTCAAGTATTTCAGTTCATTTCTATACCCTATAAAATTATCCTATATATAATATGCTACAACGTTTAGATTGGTAATCTGCTTTTATTATAAATTTTCACCCGGCAGGGAAAGATTCTGACAACTATTAATTTTAATAGATATTGATAATAGAATTTTCAAATCTGACAAAGTAAATGCCAAATAGAAATCTGGTAAAGTGCTTTTAGGCTGTTAGATAGTAGAAATTAACTAATTTAGAATTTTAATTGTAGATGTTTTCAACTCTTTAGATAAACAAATTTGCATTGGTGAAATCTTTCAACATTTGCACAAAATGTTGCTTAGAAATGTCTAAAGAGCTTCAATGAACAAAATCAAATAAACAAAGATTGCAATTTCATGAATGTTTTCCAAATCTACATACATCTATTGTAAATGAACCAATTTTAACAACTTTTAGCTACACTTGAAAGTTAAATAGAGAGAGACAGAAAAAAAAAACGAGTCCACTGAATGTCGCATCTTGATACCCTAAGGAACTTGCAAAACAAATGACAAGCGCACAATAAACATGATAATAAGAAACACAAAAGTAGTTTTGTCGCCTCCCCCCCTTCTCCCTTTCTATTTCTCTACCGTTCTTTTGCTTTTACTGTGTTGTGTGTGTGTGTGTGTGTGTATGTGCGAGAGAAACAAAAAATGTTGGGTTTTTTATTACAATGTTCTCTGAGCACAAGCACAACAACGCATTATAAGCATTTAAAATATGCAAAGTACAATAGCCATAACAGCAAGAACAACAGGAACAACACCAAAAAACACTATTTAATGAAAATGCACAAGAGATGAAAACAAAATGTAAAAGGCCATTGTAACATTTCGCCACAACGAATTTGTAATACACTTGCCGACATACAGACTGTTTGTTTATACTCTTTTCCTCAACTCTAGTAGTAGTAAATTATAATATATAAATTTGTGAAAAAACTGATGAACAAATGAAACTAAACCGCCAATAATTCGGTTCATTATCTTTCCCAAGCGTTTCATCTGCAAAGACTCTTTTTATTTCACACTTTCTGCGATCTGAAAGTGAATAATCACTTATACTATGTTAGGGTATAAAATGTAAAGTTTTTCAAACAGGGCAGAACTTGAGAAAGTGTTGCATATTTTTAGGTGGCCAAGCGAAGGCAGTAGCAGCAATGACGGCGTCGGCCATTGTCTGGTTATTTAAACTGCAAGTAGAGTTTTCTATTTTCTTTACGCTCTAAGGATTGCCAAAAATATTTACCCAGCAACAACAACAACAAAAACGAGCGGGGGCTAAGAGAAAGGGGGCTTAGCCACAACCATTTGATGAAGTTGTTCATTGGCGTCTTTATCCACATTTCCCTTTCTATACCCTATAGCCATAGGGTAAAAGAGTTTATATAAAAATGCCGCCATTTTGTACGCTAGGTTAAAGAGCCATTTTGGCCAAAAGTGGCGCAAAAGTGTGAGCAAGATATTAACTACAAATTTCATGGCAATTAAGTGGATTTTGTCAAGGCATAGAGTATACCCAATTCGGCTTACAATATTTTCCATTTTTTTAAGTACAACTTTAGTTTTTATGCCAGTTTTTGCTTCCTTCTTTCTTTTTTTTTTTTTTGGTTTTCTTGGTGTTAAGTTGCGTTTCGGGCAAATGAATTTAGAAGTCTTATTTAACAAGTTTCGGCTTTTCTTCTCTTCTTTTTATCGACAGCTTGCCAAGTGAAAGTTGCTGCTTGCATTTTCTTGCCATTTTCTTTTTTTTTTTTCTTTGCGTTTGCGTTTTCCTTGTTGCGGCTATGTTGTGAAGCCCAACAGTGGTGTTTTTGTACTTGTTTTAGTTTTCTTTTTTTATAGGAAAACTTGTGCTAAAGCAGTTGAAAATTTGTGAGCATAATAAGTCGTTTGGGCTATGCATACTTAGACAAGCAACTAAGCGTTCAGTTGTTGTAGTTATACCTACTGGTAGTTGTTGTTTTTTTCTTCCTTTTTTTTTGGCAAAGACTTTAAGTCTCTATTTGAGAGCCACTTACTTGCTTCGGTTTTATGTTTTGAGTTTAGTTGGGCAATTTTGCGTAAACTGAATTTGTGCTCCTTAAAAAACAAAATTAATAAATAGAAAATATTAGTTGTCAAACGACCAACAGCAACAACATTTCGTCGTTAACTTTAAGTAGATTTAGGCAAGTTTTACAGTTTTGTAAAGAGAGTTGAAAACATGCTGGATCACAAGGGATCGGACTTGAAAATTTATTTTTTAAAAATCATATAAAAATTTTTTAAAAATTGATGAACAAGTTGAAAAACTTTCCTCTTGCTCTTTATTAAAAATATATTTTAAGTCTAACAATAAGAGTTAAAGAAGTTAACAGAAGGCACATTAATCATTTTAAATAATTTGGTAAATATTTTCAAAAATTGCATTTAAAATAGTTTGTGTTACTTTTTTTTTTTCCTTTGTTCAAACATTCACAACTTTGGATAAAGTATTAGCCTCTGATCCTAGGATCAGAGTAACCCCCTTAAAAGCACGTGTTTGTGCGGTTTACTGCCAAAACTGGCATTTTGTGGTAACCAAATACACACACATATACACACACATATGTACATATACTATAGCACACACTTAAAACACAACCACACACAGATTGACCGACAGACAGACAGCCATAGACATAGTCAGGAATAGATGACTTTTGGTTGCCACATGAACAACTCATTATTATTTGGCAAACAGAAATGAAATTTGAATCCGTATCCCTGGTATGTAATTACATCATATAGCCGGCCCTGTCTAACAATAGTTTAGATTGGTTGTTGTTTGGTTGGTTGGTTGCTTCTTGCCTCAAACATTTTGAGGCGTCCATAGATTTGCTCATTATGCCTGCCGTTGCTCTCCTACTGCTGTCGGTGGTGTTTGTGTGGCCAACCGCCAAGGATGTGGCTGATGTGTGCTTTTACTACTGCTCCTACTGCTACCGTGTGATACCACTTAATGGAATAACCACACCTCAGCCTCAACCTCAATTTTAGCCACCTTTCTGTCGATTCTCCTTTATTCTATGTGTTTTGGGTTACAAATTAAATGAGTTTTAAGGATGAGAGAGAAGGGAATGGGCAAACCATAGAATCCTGGCCACGTTTTACAGTTCAATTATTGTGGCATTTGTTTTGTAATTAAAATTGTGTATGACATTTCTGCTTTCGATTAGCAGACATCAGACTATATCAGTAGGAGTAGGGTGTGGGCGTCACAGTCACAGCTGCGTGAAATGAGTCTCCAAGGCCAGGGCAAGTAAAGTGCAAGGGTATGGCCTAACACCATGAACAGGCGCAGGGAGGGAGGAAGCGGAGCGGGCTGTATCATAAAGTTTCCGAAAGTTTTGTGGTCACTGACAATGTTCGACTGTACGCTTTCTATTGCTATTGTTGTTGTTGGCCTGCTTTTAATTTTAAATGTACGTGACTTGTTTTAATTAGGCATACCAGGACGCCTAGAGTAGTGGGGGTTGTGTGTGTGTGTGTATATGGAGAAAACAAAATAAATGTAACAAGAAAAGTAAAAAAAAATTATAAATAGCAATAGCATAGGAAAAAATGCTTCCTTTTCCTTTGGTGTCTGCCAAGTTAATAATAAATAAATTAAAGACGTTGCAATTAAAATGCCTTAAATTCAAGATCCTTTTAATTTAGCTGTCCTACTATACATATATATGTACATATTTTCGTTATGTGTCGTGTTTTATTGTATAATTTTTACGTTTATCTTTGAACCGATAAAAAAACTTTGGGTACAACTTCTTTGAAAATAGAATGAATCTCCACTCTGGTCATTGGTAGAGCTCTTCCGTCAACTGGATTGCATTAGTAGCACACACAGAAGCGAAACTATGGCACTTTTCATATTCATAAATGTTGAAAGTTTTTTTATACCCTTGCAGAGGGTATTATAAAATTGGTCAGATGTTTGTAACGCATAGAAATATACGTTTCCGACCCCATAAAGTATATATATTCTTGATCAGCATCAATAGACGAGTCGATTGAGACATGTCCGTCTGTCCGTCTGTCTGTTTGAATCACGATGACAGCCTCAAATTTCAAGCTACATGGTTGAAACATAAAAAGTTAAGTTCCTTGATCTATCAAATATGGTGGTATTGAAAATTAGTCGGATCGGATAATTATCACCGGAGCTATTAACTAAAACGTGGAGGTACCTCGAGTAAAATAAGCAATTTTCTTTGGCAGCAAAGAAACAAAAACAAATTCCAAGCAATCACGCACACACACACATATGCAAAAATTCGTCACCACGCGGTGTGTGAGAGAGACAGAAACATTTGCGTTGTGTTGTTGCACAGAACAAAATTGACAGAGCGAGATGCAATGGGTTTGCATATACATGTATATGTATGTATGTATGTATATCGAATTAGCACGGTGGCGTAGTATGTGGAGATCGTTGGCACGATGGGCTTCGGTGTTTGATGGTTCAATGCTCGGTGAAGAAGTGAAAATTTTTATATGTATTTTTTTCTTTTTTGTTTTTTTTTTTTGATTTTGTTAAACATTTATACCAATTATTTTGCTGCAAGGGTATACAAACTTCGGCAGAGCCGAAGTTAGCTTCTTTGATATTTTTTTTAGTCAATTAGAGGAATTCCGGTCTTATTCCTGTTAGAAGTTTTAAAGTTTTATTCTCTATTGTTGTGTTTTCTGCATTTTCTCTTTGCTTTTTTTTTATCTTCTTTTTCTTCTTATTACTGTCCTTTGTTTTTGTGAACTATCTTTTATTTATTCATTGAATTTTTGTGCTTCAATTAAAAAGCCATTAGACATTTCAATGTCGTTGTCCTGGGCAACTTACACACAAATGAATATTCTTACATGTATATATGTGTATATATACAAGTGTATGTGTAGTTGGGCTTGGCAATCAATACTGTTATCCTTTGGCTTTCAAAAGCACAACAACAAAAAAAAAAGCATTTGCATGCAAGGACTTGTACTTGGCTTTGAGGTTCTTGTTCTGTTTGTTGCCTTTGACCTTTGTTTGCCTTAATTTATATTTAATGCCAAAGCTAAAGGCAGTAACTTTGGTGCCAGGACTTGGGCTCAGAATTCAGGACTCAGACTTTGACACTGCCTACATCTGAATCTGACTATGACTCTGACTGACTCTGACTCTGACTCTGTGTCGGCTCGCGAGAAAGATATCAGACGGCGGGTCAACATGTTATTTTTTCTTTTTGATTTAATTTTGTTTTCTTTTTTATACCCCGAAAAAATGAAGATTTAAAGGATATATTTTAAAGTTGCTAAAATGTAAGTAACAGACAGAAGAAAGTATTTCCGACCCGATAAAATATATATATTCTTAAACAGCATAAACAGCCTAATCGATAAAGACATATATATACCTTTAAATATATTTTTTATATTTAGAAAAAAAAAAAAAACTTTCTAAAAATAAAATTAATAAATTTTTTAATCAATTAAGCCTCTGCCACATTCCTGTGCCTTTCACTTACTGACTTAATTGAGAATTCACAGTTGTTGACTTTCACATGAGGTGGTAGGTCACTCAATGCCGCCAGCTTTAACCTTTATCCAATATTATTTTATTTACCTATATAGAAGAAACGGAACTAAATAATACCTTTTGCTAGTTGGCGAATGCCTTGAGGCTAGTATTTAAGCTATTTATGCATAAATGCGGAAAATGAATACTTAAGCTACAATTTCAATTTGAATGCACACACATAATTTATGGTCTTAAATGAATTTTTGAAACATTCATTGCTATAAACATGTTGTTGAATATTGATTGATGGCTGCATTTCATTTTCCAAATTTTCATTTGCCACGAAATGTCCATATTTATGAGACAACAAACTGGAGCAAATCATGGACAGACAAATAGGCAGACAAGGCAAAACATACATATACATATGCAATTGGCATTGGGGGAAAATATGTTGTATATATAGGTACATAGGTGCATATATGTATGTGTATAAGGCTATATGCCAAAAATCATACCCAATCAATTGCAAAAAGATTCAATTCAGATTCAAGGCCAATATTAAAATTTATTTTCATTTATGTCTCTGGCCTATTTAAAGTGTCTGAAAATTGAATGAATTTTAATAATGGTTCTAGTTGAGCTGTTGAGCTGCTTAAATTTAAATAGCTTTTCACTTAAAATTTGTGATAAATTATAGTTATTTAATACACAGACTACTTGCCAACTATATCTGATTTATGCTTAAGTCGATGAGTAAAAGTTAAGCCTGATATTAACTTAAATCGACTTTGGTAACTTATCTTAACTTTTGTCATTTGTACTTGTATTTTGGTGCTTTGTAAATTCTTTTTGTGACATAGTTTTTATTTCATTTTTGTAGTTTTTACTTAATTTTTGTTTTTTTTTTTTCTCTCTCACATGTTTCTTTTTGTTGGATTCGTTTCATTCTGTGTATTAACTTGTTTCTCGGCTTTAAACGTTTTTCTTTTTTTATTCTGAGTAATTTCTTATTCTTTTTCAAACATCTTTTTACCTCTTTGTTACACATTCAATTTAAGTACCCTATAATAAAAAATGGGTATACTTAAGTCGTTGAATGTATCTAACGAGCAACCCATAAACTAAGCTACCTGATAAAAGTGAGTAAGATGATTTCTAAATATCTTTAAGCAACAGATTTGAAATTACAAGTATGAAAAATTTTTTTTTTTTAGGCCACGAAAACTGAATATTGATTGATTGATGAGCTCTATATAATTCCATTAATTATGCTAAATTGAACAAACAACAAGTTTATAAGAGTATACAAACTTCGGCTCAAGCTAGCTTGATTCCTAGGGTTTTTATACTTGCTCCATATTCAGGCTCTGTTTTTGCTCTCCTTTGAAGTTTTTGTCTTTGCAGTGCCAAATTGAAAGAAACTTTGTATCCAAGAACTTTCTTTGCTTTAGCATAAGTTCTATTTTTTTTAATTAACTTTTTTTTATATAAATTAATAGTTATCTTTACTCCCTTATATGTTTTTTTTATTGTACCTGTCATAACCTAAAGCCTTAAGCTTGGGAAATTTCAAAAACAATTCTTATTATTTTTTTTCTTCAAAACTGGACCAATAGATTTTGCACTTCAGTGATCTTATTCCTTTACTTAACTTTATCGGCAACTTTAATAACATAATTTTCTATCTTAAACTCAAAGTGAAATGAAAAACTAATTTCCCCTTTTTGGCAAATAAAAACAAGAGAAAATAGTAAAAACAAAGGCAACATCATCAGTCTTTTTGGATGAAACCAAAAGTTTTTTATTAATTAAGTAAATTGCGTTAAAAATAATTGTATATATTGAAGTAATAACCAGAAAATGCGAGTGGTGACTATGATGGGTGAGGGTGAGGGTGAGGGTGAGTGGTGGAAGTTAGAGTTGTGGTAATGGTTGAAAAAAGTATCAAAGTGGGTGCTGGAAAACTTGTATGCGTCTATGAAAAACTTTTGCCCGTTGTTTATACTACATTTTATGTCCATTCATTATGCAAAAAGCCAACAATAAAAACAACAACAAGAAGAAAGCAACGAACCGCATAGTTATGGCACGAGAAAACAAGGCTTCCCCTCCCCTCCTCCACTTTTCTTCTTTCTCCCATCGCCATCTCCACCTTTACCATTTCACCCATTGGCTTCACTTTATGGTGCTTATTCCTAGTGTTACCGCCCAGAAGGTTGAGACGCCTCGCTCGGGCGATGGGTGGGGGCCGTTCGTTGGTATAGAGAAGTGGCAAAGCTAGGTCTTGTGGCGGCTGCTTCATTACCCTAATGAACTTGAAAAAAGTATCGGGTGTACACAAAAGTCAAAGTGAGTCCAAACAGGCGCACAGAGTACCACAAGAACAAAAGTACATAGAAGACAATCGCCAGGTGGCTGGCTATACTATATGCATGTCTTGGCAGTCATCTCTGTTACTTTAACGGTATAGTGTTGGCTCTTTGGCAGATTTGCGTGTAATGAGGTCATAGGAACGAGTGTTGACTTTAATTAGTGCCACGACAAGGATATGAATTGTGTATCACACTATCTACTCTCAACTAAATGGAGGTTATCCAGGCCACCTGTACAGGAGACAGTAGGCCACAAATTGTGCGTTAATTATGGGCCAAGTCGGAAGCATTCCGCACACACATGTATGTATATATTTATATATTGGACTTATATCGGTTAAAGGAAAGTAAACAAGTTTGCGAAACCAGTTTTGATCGATGTTTAAATCATAGTCTATATAGAAAAAAGACAATTTTGTTTAGAATTTTAAAGCAAATCATTCAATTACAATGATTTCAACTGTATAAATTTATATCATTATAAATTATTGGGATTAACAAAACAACTGAGAACGGAAAACAAATGATAAAGAGTACAAATACAAAACAAAAAAAAAAACAGCAAAGGAAAAGATGGAAAACCGTTGCCAAGCTCTTAAGCTTATTACATATTTCAATGAGCAACGTGGCGTATGATTAATTCCTAATTCGTTGGCATACTTATTTAATAAGCAAAAGTCAATGAATTCGCTTTTCTTCTCCCCCTCTCTCGCTCTCAATGTTTTCCCTACGTTTTCTCTTCCTCTAGTTACCTATGAATTTTATATTCATTTTTTTTTTTTCTCATTTGAAAAGACGTTGAGCAAACAAATGGCCCAAACAGAACCGCAAGAAACATTGCACATGGCAATAACAATAAGAGGGAATGTGGAAAGATGCTTATTTGCATGCCACCAAAAAAGAAGATGACAATGAAGAAGAGGAAGAAGACGAATCCAACAGTCAACAGAAGTAAGTAGTGGGTGGGTGGGTGGTTGGTTAGGTTGACATAGAGCGGGATGGGCCAAGTACCAATAAACCGGCAACGACATTTGTTGATTTTATTGACATGTTTCGTTTTGGCTCTTCGACTTTGTCTAAGACCGTGTGTCTCTGGCAGTCAAATTTCCTTCTTCATTCGTCCTCTTCTTGTTTTATTTTTTTTTTTTTTGATACCCTAGCATTATATAGTTGAACTGGACTATACGACACAAACAATGAATCAAAAAAATTATTTTTAACTACATATCTATAAATGTACTCTTATATGGTTCTTCTCAGTAACAAAAAGTCACAAAATTCTAAAAAAAAATGTAACTTGCTAAAGGATATCATGGGATCGACTCTAAATTTTTTTCTTAAGCATTTGTTTTTCTTTTTATCAGTCCTTGGATATACTTTGCCTGCCGGCTGTCTGTGTTGTTGGTTTAAAATGCGCCATAAAATTGATAAAATCAGTTGATTGTAAAATTGATAAATTGAAATTGATTGAGGCAAAGGCATACACACACACTCACACACACACAGACCCATATAGACCAAGATAGAGGGGGAGAAGAATGTGCGGGTAAGGCAAAAAACGAAATGGCTTTGATGTCCCACATTTTACATACGGAATAGGAAGGACAAGAATCTTAAGTCAAAGTTGGTCACATGTTGAAAGTGAGTTAACAACAGCAACAACAATTGAAGTTTTGAATAACAACAAGAAGAACCGGAAGCTAACATCAACGCCACGAAGTTTGTATACCTTAACAATATTTCAAACAAATATAATACCCTATATAAAAATTGGCAAAAAGTATTAAACAGACAAAAATATTTGTGGGTCTCTTGTTCCCGTTAGTAAGAACTTGAAACAAATAACTAGAGTTGTATTAAAAGTAGGGTATTCTTATTAAGCTTACTTAAATGACCACTTCATTGAGCAACTCATTCACAGTAAAAGTGTAAAACTAAAAACTAAAATATTGCCAAAGGGAAATTTAGAAACAGGCAGAGCAGAGTATTTAATTAACAATTGATGGGAAAATGTTTTGTGTCAAAAGTATTTTATGTGCACACATCCATTGAATGCGTCTTTTTCCCATCCCCTTCCTCCCGAAAAAAAAAATAATAATATAATCAATGAATCGCATGTGTCAATTGAACAATTGAGTGTGCTACAAAAATGCACAATATTCGTGAACCTTTTGCTTCAATATTGTTATTTAGTTTTTCTTTCAGGGCATTTTGCTGTTTCATCTATTTAGATGCCAAGTTGACCAACTAAATGCAGGAGCGGTAGCCAAAACTTCAGCTCTTTCGAATGGAGAACTATTAAAAATATCTTTGAAAAACTAAAGACCAGTGAAATATTTGTTAGTTTTACTTTGCTCTCTTAAGAATTTCATATTCATTCCAATTGTGCCAAATTTGTCATACTATTTGGCAACTTGAAACCCGGCCCTGATTTTACTAGCAATAACCTCAGGTGTAATACAAAAATAAAAGCCATGTTCAAACTGACAACTACTTCAATTCGATAGTCCAATACATTTTCATTTGGTGTCCATTTGATATTGACAATTTGCATCAAATTAGTGCAACAAATTGACAGCTTTGAAAATGTTATAATTAAGAAACGCTTTAAGAACTTTAAGCACAGACGAATGCAGGCCGACCACCAGCTCTTTGGCTCATTTTGCTGCAAATATGTACGTATATTGGTAATAATGATACTCTGATGTTTGATCGAAGGATTTTAATGAAATTGCATTTTCATTGACGCCCCATGATGGCAAACACGATTGACATGCACTTACACGGCCATTGAGTGTCATTTTGCCACTTGCCTCAAATGGATGGCACATTCAATATTTACATACATACGTACATATATGTATGTATATCTGTATATCCGAAGTGCATAAAAATGAAATTTATGTTTTATTAAAATTAAATTAAGTATTATATTTATCTTAATAATATTAATATAACAGTGATCCAATTGCTTTTCGTTTATTTTTTGAAATTGAATTTTGTATTTGTAATTTTGGTATATATAGAATCAGTAGAATAATTTGACATATTCAAAGTTTTGTCGACCTTTTCCTTTCTTTTCATTGTCCCTACTTGTACGTTTGAAGTCCATTGCATTCTTGTTTTATAAAGAGAGCGATATTTGTTGGATATTTGATACTAAGCAATATTTAAGTCTAGTGGAAAGTCAAGTTAAGACTGAACATCTTTAATCTCAAATTAACAGAGATAGTCAATTAACCATTGCTAACGAATTTTCTCATGGCATAATGTTTTAGAGCTTTTCACAGGATACTTTAGGGGATTTTTAATGATTACCACACAAAATAAATTGCCCACGATAATCGTTGACAGTTAACAAGTCAATCGTTTTATAACACACACGTATCTGCCGACATACCGAGCATGCACATATGTATGTATATATATATATTGATTTGCACATGAAACCTTATCGGAATGCTCATTAAGAGAGAGCTTTGTGCATTAAATCGGCACTTAATTGCAAATATCGAGGTTTTCGGTACCACCATTTGCCAAGCAAAGGAAAGTTTTTTAATTACTAAAGTTTTGCTACGTCGGCTAGCAATGGCGTAGTTGCAATTTAAATATTTACTTAATATTTTAGTTGTAGAAATTTGTTTGATACATTTTCTAAAGCGAAATGCAGTCAGCTCATTAAAATGCCTCTACATCTTGCAGCTATAGTTTAGTTAGAAGGTCCTTTTGTGCGGACTATGCGTTAACTTGTCAAGTTGACTTATGGACGTTGTTTTTGGGAAAACTTTCGCAATGCACCTTTTGTGCTAGTGGAATGGATGGTTTGGCTGGAACGAGTGGTGCAGACTGAAGGACTACAGCCAAATGAGCAAAAGTTAACAAGACAGACAAGTAAACGAGCTGTCTTATTACTACAGCTGTTTCCGCCTCCGTTTCTGGCCTCCGTTCTTCATCCTGCTGGTGTTGCTGCTGCTGCTGCTGCTGATGCATATGTCTGAGATGGTTCTTTAGCTGCTGCAGCACTTGATGCTGCTGTGGTTCTTGGTGGCACGCCTTCGGCCTTTAACATTAAACGTTGTGGCAGCTGCTAAAGCGAGCTTTTTAAGTGCTTGCTGAAGCCGCAACTCATCTGCATGCATATGTATGTATATATGGGTAGGTATGTGTGTATGTGTTAGTGTGTGTTTTCATAACCGCGAGCACAATTATTACTTACAATAAATGGGCGAAACTTTGGCATATTCTCGCAAAAGTCTTTTAAACATACTTTCGGGCTACAACAAATGTTTTGATATTATGACAGTTTTTGTTTCAGTTTTGAAGATTTGCCAACATAAACAAACAGATTGATTCAAAAGTTTTTCAGTACCCAAAAATCAGACGAAAGTATTAACCATTAACATGGAATGGAAACATATATAGTACATACATATAACATCTGGTAAAACGATAAAGAAAATAAAGCAAAAATTTTATTCAAAAGCCTTAAGTAAATTAAGATACCTACTATATTAATTTAATCTTTCTTTTGATGAAACATACTTTATTTAAATTTTATTGTGAAAGCAAAAGAATCTGAAATTTCCTTTTACACTTTGATTGAATCGCCGGACTAACAAAGATAGTTTCATCAATAACGTAAGTTGTTTCAACAGTAATCCATATACCTTTTGTATATGTAGTTTGGCCACAATACAAAAGCTTTACTAACAATGGTGTAACTAAGCCAAGTTAACAACAAACCAACCTCTTTGCCAAACCAGGTAACAATGACATTTAGAAATAAACCAGCATAAACAAAGTGCCAAACAAAGCCCGTGAAGACCAAGGACCAATGCTAACATCCGTTTCCGCAACTCCGTTTTCAATGGCAATTGCAATTGTAGCCAAACAATGCAAGTAACTGCAAACTAGCAAAGAGCAATCACAACTGTACCTTTTGCCATCCACGGTTGATGACATTTGCTAACGGCAACAAGAACAACAACATCGAAAATTGAGCAAAAGCAATAAAATAGTTTCGTTTTCCGGTTTTCTTTGTTGTTGTGTTCTTTATGTTGTTGTCATCTTTGTTGTGTCATTTACGTCGCACACTTATCAAATTACAAGACGGAATTTTCATTCCCTTAGTTTTTGCATTTATAGTTTTCGACTTCTTTTGGTTTCTTGCTTTGCCATCGTATATAAGTATATATATATATTGTCAACAGTGCGCGCTAAAAAGTTTCGTACCTTTTCCCAACAATAATAATAAAGCAATCAAGTCGTCTGTATAGACTTTGAGTATATCCTGTAATCGAATAGAGAGATATTAAATAAATTCGTACAGGTAAGAAACAGTGAACGCTTGCTATCTCTCTCAATCTTACCCGACAAGCCTACATTCGTATATCTTCGATATTTATTGCCCGATTCCAAATGGTACAATTTGTGATACTTTCACTTTAGCTTGAACTGATCCAACCTTAGACGAATGTTCTTCACTTTAACTCTTATTGTCTCCGTTATCTAGGTATTCACACCAACCTTTTACCCTATGTTTATAGGGTATAAAAATGTGTACAACAACTTATTACCATTGCTTTTAGTAGTTTTTATAACTTTTACGACTTTTTAATAAAGTTGCAATGCATTTGCTTGTTGCTGCTGTTGCTGCTGCTGCTGCTCCCTCTGCTTTGGTGGAAATCTTAAGACAAAGTTTTCTACCAATGCCTGAAGGCACATACATACCTGCCTACCCTCTTCACTCCACTATACCATTAACTCACACTCAAGTACACACACACACACACACACTCACGAAGTGAGTTATGTCACGCATACGCCATGTGTGGTGGGCGGTCTGGCTTCATTTAAGGCTTTAAGTTGCATCTCTCGCTGACAGTTCTAAGCCTTCGCCCACAAAGACAAACAGCAAACAATGGCAGACAACAAGACAAGACAAGGCAAGGCAACAACCAAAGTCCTGAGACCCAAAATCCTGAAACTCAAACTCGGAGAATGCTAATTTTCCATACGCATGCCACTAACAGCATCTGCCACTGATAACCGTCGGGGGGAAAGTTTTTACTTCCATGTAACCAGAAGGAGAACAATAGCAGCAGCAACAGCAGCAGCAGCAACAAACAGTTGCACTTGCCTCTTGCTTGCTTGCTTGTATGTGTGCTCCTATGTAACTTTTATCCACTTTTGCCACATATTAAAATCTAGCCACAAAATGTCAAACCAAAACCAAAAGTTATGCGTAAATTATGTGCGTGTCTCTGTGAGTTTTCAGACAAATGCATTTGACGGGTTAAAAGTTAAGTAAATTGCATATAAAACTTTGATTTTTAATACGATCTCTGCAATGCAACAAAAAATGCAAACAAAAAGTTAACATACATATGTTACCCAGACATATTGAAAATTGAGCCAGAAAAGTTTTCACTTGGATTGGCTAAAACTGTTATTGAGTTAGGACTCAAAGAAAATATATAGTTGGCATAGCTACCGATTTATTGTTATCTCGATTGATTTTTGGTCATTGGTAATTATTTTTCACTTTTGCAAAACCAATTAAAACCAATTTTAATAAATAAAATAAATAATAATTTGTTATGCACTCAATTAACATAAATCCCTTTGTGCAATGTATCTGTTATATGGATTAGAAATTAATGCAATTTGTTTTGCATAACTGAATAAGGATATAATTCTATCTTTATACAATTGCAGAAGAGGGTATAATGAAAATGGTCATTTGTTTGTAACGCAAAAAATTAATAATTCTTATATAGCATCACAAGTCATGTCTATCTGGTTCTAAATGTCTTTTAGTCTAGTAATTAAGGTATATATGTTCGATCGGTACATTATATACATATATACATACATAGTTCCCATATCCAATTAAAGTATTGTTAAGCCGAATAAGCGAATGAAAGTTAATTTAAATTAAATAACCGAGAACTGTAAGGGTATACAATCTTCGGCATGGCTGAAGTTAACTTCTTTAACAAATTTCTTCTTGAAATTGCTTCTCATAGAACTGTAAATGGCAGCCAATTGCAATGGCAATTGCTTGTGTTGACAATTTAATTAAGGCCAAAAAAAAAGGAAATTTAAAAAAAAAAATAAAAAACAAAAAAAAACTCTATCCAAAATATACAAAAACCATCTACAACAATCTACAGATTTTAGTGTGTATTTGTGAGTGTGTGTGTTGCTATATATTATATACCTGACAGTGACGAAAATCGAAATTCAAACATGCATTATGCAAGTTTAATTGATGCCGCTTTTGTTGCCGCTGTCGCTGCTGTTGCTGATGCGTAATTATAATTGCGTTTATTGTGCGCATGTTAGCCAATAATTAGCATTGAATTAATTTTCAAATAACCAATTAGCTCCTTTCACCTTATGGCCCTCCACCCACACCTTGATTAACGACCATACACGCACACATATACAAAGAGCAGCACTTGTATCAAAATCTTTATCATCATCATCATCATCATCATTAACCTCTAAAAGCAACTTCAACATAATTCCATTGAAATTTCAATGCGATTTGCTCAATCGTTCAATCAAACACGTCGCATGCTTGATGTAATTACGCCTTCTTGATTTCAATTGGCCCCAAATGTGCATATATACTACTTTGGTAGTCAGTTACATCATTTGCATATGATCCCGGAAAGGCAAGATATGACACTATAGTGTAAACAGTTTACAGATTCCTTTAAAGAGTTGAGAAAGTGAAATAGAAGTCTTATATTGAATCGCAACAGATTCGGTTCGATCAATATAATACATACATATCTATAGCATACTTTTATGCGCTGCCATATCAATTTGCCGACAAAGGGAAAAGTTTTAAGCAAACAAATTCATAAATAAGTTTGATACTATGCATAGTTTGAACTTTAGGGTTAATAGCTATGAAAACTGCTCAAATTAAAAGAGGATTTCCTGTACGGATTTATTAAATACAAAATGCAAGTTTAGTTAAGTAATAACTTTCCAATTGCCTCTGCACTCAGATGTAAGATTATCTTTATGGTATATCAAGAGATTTACTAGCGCAAATCAATGCCCACTGTGTCTCGTTAAAACTTTAAACATAAATGCACTACGGTGAATAGAGGAAGAGATGGAGAGAAAGAGAGAGAAAAAGATGGATGGATGGAAGGGGGGGTTTAAGGCATTTCAAAGTTGCTTAAACGTTGCCTGCATTGGGGCAAAGTGCAAACGCAGAGCCCCAAGCAAAGCATTTTTCACGCAGACACACACACACAGACACATATACGGAAGCAGACAAGATTTGGCCACAAAACAACAGACTGGACATATACCAACATACATATGTACATACATTCTATATATGTAGAAATGCAAGTTGGTGCTACGCACTGGGGAAAGGGACATTTGAAATACACAGAGACGACGTGCTCAGATAAATTTTGTGTGCCAATGGGTACCAAAAGACGACGACGCTGCAAAAAATAAAAAATAAAAAAGTTGCAAGACATTGCTGCAACAGCAACAGCAGACGCTTTTCTTTCTCATTCTCTTCTGACTTTGAAACTTATGCGCCAGCCGTTAAGCTTAGCTCAAAAGAGTATGCGTGTGTGTGTGTACGAGTGTGTGTGTCTGAAAAGCAGCTTAAGCATGCACATTCACATAAGGAAACGGATGAAGAAGTTGTAAAATAAGCTGCACCAACTCTTGCGAATATCATCTTGTATATATGTATATATAAAATACACATAAATATTCTTGGCCAGAAATAAAAAAAAAGGCAACAATAACATCAAAAGAAGAAAGACAAATCGGTGGAAAAGTATAACTACTATATAACAAAATATAAATACTCTAATAAAATGACAATTGATTTGATTTTGTTAACTTTTTTAATGTTCAAATATATTTAAAGTTAGTTAACAATATTTTAAAAGAATTTATTCATTAACGAGAAAGATGGATCCATCTCAGGGGCAGTGGACATTATTTGGCAAAATTTTGTTGACTTTTTATCCAGATGGTTGGAAACTTTCTTTATTCTTTAAAATTGTTATTCCGTTTTCTCACATTTTAAAAAGTTGATCTTGAGATTTGAAGCTATTAAAAATATTGGTTTACCTAATTAGATGCAAATGACGAAATTTAGAACTTTAAAGCAAGATCTTTTAAGTTCGACAAGGTCAACTATGGTAAATTTATTTAAAATATATGAGATCGAGAAGGATATAAGGTATGTATTTCTAATACCATAAGTATTATAAATAATGCCTTGATATACATAGTTGAGATGATCGACTTTCTATATCTTAGAAAGAACTCTTTGAGCAGTTACAAAGACAATTTTAAAAGTCGAATACCCTTTTCAATGGAATACTGCATAAGGAACTTGGAATTACAACTGCTGTGGTGCTGGTGGCAAGCAATTTTTTAGTGCCGCCTGCAAGTATGCATCTTATTGTTAGTATCCAACAACAGCAACAAGAAAAAGAACAAAAACTTAACTTATAAAGCCATTTGGTTTTGTTTTTGGTTTTCTTTTTTCTTTTTTAAATTTATTTCTCCAAGACATGGATATAGTAGAATATATAAATACTTGCCAATTGAGAATAAAACTTTACTGGTACTCACACCTCAACTATTCTTAACTTTGATTTCTTGATACACTAAATAAATTAAGAGTAGAGAAAAAAAGTTACAAAACTAATGACACGACTAAATAAATAATTAGTTTTCTTTTTGATCAATGTTATCAAGATTTTAGTTTACCATCTCCTAAAGAGCAAATGAATAATTAAAAGAAATTATATATACATTTCGTTTAATAAACGTAACAGATCGAATTGTATCCCAAAAACCAAAGATAAAATGACAACAAAATAGACAAATAAGCCAAGTTGGAAAAATTCTTTCGCTTCAATCGCTCAAAATGGGCAAAACATTTTTATAACTTAATTAAACACTGATTTTCTTTTCACATTTTATGGACATTTTCACAGGCCAACAAAATAAGAGCAAGAAGCGACAACAACAATGGCACGTCCCCATTTTCAATGTGTGTGGTGGGGTGAGAGGGAGGGAGGGAGGTTGAGGTTGATAGACATTTGGACGAGGTTCACAGAAAATGAAGTTCTATTCGATTTGTTTTATTGTCCATTGCGGTGGTCGGTTGGGTCCTGTGGTCGGTCAGCTCCTGCCAACTGGGGAGTATTAGTTATATATGCTGTGTCGGCAATTCTCTCTCTTCTGCCTTTCATTTTTTTTTTTTTCGTTTCGTTTTTCCTTTCTCTTTTGTGATACTCTAGCTAAAGAGCATGAGGATTTTGAAGAAAATTACGAAATGGGAAATGATTTTTCTAAGCGATTCATAATCGTTAAAATAGAATATATTATTACTGGATTATTACGTTCATTGTAGGCATTGAAAACTGTGTGGTTTTATCTGCTCTAAATCAAAATAAAAAGTATTTTTCTAACTGAAGCAAAATTTTATACAAATATAAATAGAAATCTTTTGAAAGCGTATTCAATATTTAATACAATTGAAATTACTTTAGTCGGCCCACTGCTTTTTTTTTTTTTTTTGTGTTGTTGGCCTGGCTAACTTATAAAATGCAAGTTATTTTGTGAAACTGCCAATTGTGGAACTTAGTTTTAGTTCATGCCAAATGTTCAACTTGCTCGTAAGTGTTCTGTCCTATTGATTGGCATTAATACTCACACACACACACACACGGTCACAGACACAGACACAAACAAACACAGAAATGCCAATTTGGTACTTTAATTAAAATCTTAAAGGTGTCTAAATGAGTGGAAAAACTAATCAGTTTAATGGATTCTTCTCCCTTTGTGTGTGTGTGTGTGTGTGTGTATGTGTGTATTGTTGAAAATGTACAAAATCAAGTCATTAAAATGCAATTAAAAATTTTTGAATACGGAAGATGAGAGAGAATTTTGCGCTTTACGCTTTAGTATTAGACGTGTTTATACATTTTCCTAGCCTAATTTAATTAATTTAGCGTAAGGTAAGGTAAAACAAAGTGGCAGAGGGTTGTCTTGACTTTACAAGGGAGGGAGGTGTGGCAGTCGGGCAACGTTGTCTTGAGTTGAAGTAATGAGCTTGTCATTGTTGTAGAGCTTATATCTTGGATATTTGATGGTATGGTAAAGTCAAATGATTAGTAGTTATGGTAGCGTTAGCAATTTGTACAACAATTAAAATTTACTCGAAAACAAAAAACAATGAGATTAAAATTATTTTGTTTTGTATTGGGAGATGCTTGTATATAATAGAAATTTGTTAGTTCCAGGTAATAGAAAAGTACTTTTAATTTAAGGAGAAATATGTATATGGCTAAATACCAGATCCTAGGCCAGAAATTTGCTTATCAATATGATTTGTAAGTAAACCATAATAAATAACCATTTACATTGAAGAAAAAAATTCATAGGAATTCATAAAAATTAACTTTTTCGAAGCAAACATTAATAAAGATTTTAAAAACTGTAAGTTTTGTTTTTCAATAAATTTTTTTTTATCATGCATATTAACGTCTGCTTTAAATTTTGAATAAAAAAATATTTATAAACACATTATTCACTATGATTTACTACCTTATCATTTTTGTATTGAGAAACATGGCGTATAAGTAATTTATAACTTTTACTTTTCCTTCGTTCGTTTTTTATTACATTGAAATAATGTGAAATTTTTAATCAGATCGACCAGACCAGCGACAGCAGCAGCAGTCAATGTAATGTAAACTTATATCCAAGTTGCACATTGCATGAGATTTGTCTATATTTTTTTTCTCTTATTTTTAGTGTCATTTATATGTATATGTATATATATCCGGTATCTTGGTATCAATTTCAGGCATTGACAGCGGGCGAGCAATTGCTGTCAATGAGAATGATATTATAAAGCAAGTAAAGTTGCCATTCAACTTGTTAGAGTTCCTTTTCCTTCTTTAGCCTCTTCCTATTGCTAACAGATTGTGTATGTATGTGTGTGTGTGTGTGTGGGTCAGGTCAGTTTGTCCATTCCTTTCCGGCTCAAAAGGGATTGCAGCAAAAATGTATTAAGATGAAACCATTTTGAAAACTGACTTGAAAGAGATTTATTATTATTATTATTATCATTATTGTTGTTTGTGTTATGGATAGTTGGGCTCGTTGACTCTATACCTTTATATATGTATGTATAGATTTATATATATTTGTTTGCATGTATTGTATAACATAAGCTCAACAATTTTTCCACAAGTTCTTGACTATATCGAGCATGTGTGGCAAAGTGCTGTGGAAAGTGCAACGTTTTCTATTTGTCTTTCCGTTTGCATTTAAGTATGTCTTTCCTTTTGTTATCCTCTCTACTAGCAGAGGCGTATGTTACAAAAGGCAGGATATATACATGCTTACATACATACATACATATCATAACTTATTTATAATTTATTTGCAACTTTTTCTAACTCCCTCTCCATCATTAATATCAGTATCCATTCTTTCTATAATTAATTTTTTATACCCCCTTCGAATGAATATATTTTTTGTGTATCTCCATCCATGTTTTTTTTCTAGTGTATGTACTTTATTTACAACATATTTGTCTTGGCTTCGACTTGTTTAGCTAAAGAATAAAAAAAAATAAAGTGAGGTGCGACATTTGGCTAGGGGGCACTACACCTGCAAATCTTTATATATAAAAATGTATAGCTTAAAGTCGGAATATTAATGCTTCGATTTCAACTTATCTTTATCCCTCAAATATAAAATAAGTAAAGTATTGCAAAAGTGTTTTTTTCTTTTTCGTTGGTTTTTGTCGATGATTTCCCTCAACTGACCGCATAAATAACTCCAACGGGGCCAAAGTTGACAAAACTGTAACTCAATTCCATGAATTCATCATGCATGATGATGATGATGATAGAGATAGCATAGTATCCCAGACTATGTAACAGACCAACAAACCAACGAACTGACGGACGGACGAATGGAAGAACGAGTATTTCAACATCTGTCCGGACACTGGACACGGGACACAGGACACGGGCAACAGTACATGGGACACAATGCGATGTGCATAAAGTTCGCCAAACCAACACAAAAACTGTAATCTATTTAATAACCCACGTGGCGGTGCAGTGCCCAAGCGAGCCAACGTTTTGACAATGCCAACGCGATAAACTACAACTGACTGTTGTGTCTGTCCATTCTACTCGTACCTTTGGCTCCCCAATACCAATACCACTATCACCACCCATTACAGCAACACCTAACCGCACTCGTTGCTCCTGCTCTCGTCTGATGGCCACAAAAATAAATTATTCAATGCCCAGTGAACGGTTCAATGCATCACCATTCACCAATCGGTAGCAAAAGGAACTCTGAAACAGAGACACAGAGAGGAGTGTGCAACAGAGAAAAGGGGAATGAGAATGGAAAAAATAAACATCATCATATATAGAAAGGTTACGGAAACACACACATGGATCCAAAAAAAAAATTTTTTACAAACCAAAAAAAGTACAAATAAAATGTGCCAACTCGATCAGCTTTCATAGGGGATGAAAAAGTCGAGAGATAATAGTCATTACAATAAAGATTACAATCAACACTCAAAAATAAAATTAAAAAAAAAAAAAAAAAGAAAATGCTATAGTAACGTACTACGGATTTCTGGACAAAAGCTTTTTTTCAAAGCAAAATGTAAAACAGAATTTCTCGTTAACTATACAAAACATAGTATGTGCGGCATCCTGGATTTCAAAAACTTTACCCATCAACAAGACTTTTTTTAAATTGATGTAAGGACCAATAAATTAAATTTTTTACATATGTAAGTATATGTAAAATTGATTGGTTAGAACTTTTTCAATATTCCGGGATAAACTGCACTTAAGCATCCCTTTGTGTGCGCATTTCCTCATCACTTTCAGAGACATTTTGAACTTTCTAACGAAACCCAAACTTTTAGAATATATTCTTAAGATTCTTAAACAGAAACAGAAAATTTCTTATACTTAACATCAGCGATATGATAATGATTTCGAGTTGAGTATTAATTATCAAAAGTAAAATACACATATTGAAAACATATTTTATCGATCTCTCAATTAAATCATTTTCTTTCTTTTAAATTGTAATTTAATTACACATTGAAAGTATTTTCTTATTTTTAGAGTTCATTGTGTTATTTTATATGTGAGCTTTAATTGAGGCTATCATATTGCAGCATTAATGATATCTGATGACAAAATTAAAGGCTGAGAAAAGACATTGTGATGATGCTATATAATTTTGAATCCAACCCTTTCCCTAACAATGTGTGTGTGTGTGCTGATTATAACAATCACACTAACTCAATTATACGCATACATAAGCACGCACAAGCTAGAGAGGGCGACCGCCACCATGTGGGAGTAGAAGGAGTGGCAGTTGGAGTTAGAATGAAGGGCAAGTGTGGCCGCAGGACATGTATGGCCAAATGGTGAAAGGGGGCTGATGATAAGCAAAAGCTCAGCGGTTAACCACACTCATGGCAGGAGAAAATGGTAGGCATAACCCGTATACCCATTTTAAGGGGAAAACTGTGACATTATTTTAATGAAAATTGACTCTTGATTTGGGCGACAGGACACTCGATGTGCTAGTGCTCTTTTGGTTTTCCATTTCCCTTGATTAAAGTCATGAAACGAAGCCGGAAGGCAACTACAAATGTATATAGGGAAATGACTACGGGTACTCCTGCCTGCTTGTGGTCAAGTTGCCATACAATTGAGTTTTATGCGAATTCTCAACACAACAGCAACACGAGCGAAAAAAAAACCGCTTAGAATAATAAAAAAATATCAACGTAACATTTTGTTGGCAAAGATGTTTTTTTTTTTTTTATGGAAACCCTTTTCTTTGCGTCACTTCACCGTTTTCAGTTTCTTAGTCGTGTGTGTGTGTGTGTGTGTGTGTGTATGCTCCTTGGACGCAGATGTTCCGGTTCCAAAATGGCATACAGAATGTAAACATCAGTATAAAGTGCCTTAGGTGGTGCAAACACGTACAGTAATACAAATAAAGAAAACAATAATAGAAAATGGAGTTGAAGAAGCAAAAACAACAACCAACCAAAAGAGTACCATGAAAATGCCAAAAAGCTAAAGAAGAGCACAAAAGCGTTGCCTGTAAACGTTGCAGTTGGCTTATACAACATGCGCCGGCAATCGGCTACAACAACATACATAACATAACTACATACTATACAGGTATTTAGACGAATTGAAAACTTCACTTTACAACATTACATAGAAGAGTGTAGTATGTGTATACAAAAATTATATGTTTCCAACATATTCTATACTAATAAGTTTATGTTGACCGAACCGAAATCAAATATTCGTTTTTACTCTAACATTTTTGCAAACTGCTCAGTTCTAACTAGATATATAAAGCTTGGATTCTGTAGCACTTTAAGTGCTACAGCAAAATTAAAAATTCTTAAAATCTGTTGAATGATATACATCTTAAGATATTCCGATAGTAGTATAAGAACAATAATTCAACTAGTTCTTTCTATTAATATAATGAATATACCCAATTAAATGTATAGAGAATTTCTAGAGCAAATGCTATACCGTCTTTTGGTTCCGTCTTTTGGTGAAATGTTTGCTTTCCGTTTTCGTTTTTGGTGTTCCTTTTCGTTAGTTTTGGCTTTCAGCTTTCCTTCCTTCCTCCATTCAATTCATTGTACACTTGACTCTGCTATGCAGTTGCATTCCACAAACAAAATGCAGCACTTTTCAATATTGATGGTAGTTTACGAAGGCACCCACAAAAGATATGTATGTACATATATGTATGTATGTGGATAAATATATACATATATATGTATGTATACATTTATATTTAACGCTTCATTGATTAAGAGGCAAGTGGAAAATAAATGCATTTATTTAATCGCAATATCAATTTACCTTAAATTCAACCAGCTCGTTTGACCAACTGCACAATAAAAATAATTGAATAATTGTATATTACACATTTCACATTTTTGTACATATATATATATGTACATCAACACATACATATGTATGTATGTAGGTATGTACATACACAGGTACTTACCTAAAGACCACAAAGCAAAATCCCTTAAAGGGTTTTTTATTATCATTTGGTTATCAATCGATACACCTGTTCGTTTTAGAGTCTAATTCTTTATTAAAAAATATTAGACGGCTGGGCTAACTTTGAGCGTGCCGAAGTTTGTATACCCTTATCTAAAAAAATAAGTATGTTTCTTCTTCCAAATGTCTTTAGCATTAAAACAACAAGTTTTTTAAACCAAACACGTATTTTTAATCGATTGTTCCTTAGTCATCTATATGATATGGTCAGAGGTAGAGGTAGTTATCTATACATATATCAAATATATAAATACCAAGTTTTGCGGTTAGTCCTTAAAAACAAACAAGTTATTGAGGTAAAACTATGATATAATCAACCGATTCTAATAAAACTTGATAGTGACATTAAGATATATAAGAAACTACTAAATAATAAATTTCAAAACAATATGATGAAAAAACCAAATTATTATACCCTGTACCCATAGGGTAAAAGGGTATATTAAAGTCGCTAAAATGTATGTAACAGGCAGAAAAATACATTTCTGACCTCATAAAGTATATATATTCTTGATCAGCATCACTAGCCGAGTCGATTGAGCCATGTCCGTCTGTCCGTCCGTCTGTCCGTCTGTCCGTCCGTCCGTATGAATACCTAGATCTCGAAGACTATATGAGGTAGAGCTACCAAATTTGGTGGGAATATCCGTCTAGTGTCTACACAGGTCAAGTTTGTTTCAAATTTTAGCCACGCCCACTTCCGCCCCCGCAATTTGGAAAAAACGAATACTAAAGCTGTATGAAAGATATCATATTCTTATTTGGCACACCTAACTATATAGCCGATCTGCACCAGCTGACCAAAATTTGTCCAAATATGCCCATATTCTTTTTGTACTGAAACGCTTAGGGCGAGATTGGCTGACAGGAGTGAGCGAGATAGCATGCGTTCGCTGCTGCTGCATGTAAAGGAAATTTTGTATGAAATTGATGGCTATTTCGAAGGTTTTTTTTAATGTATCTAGTTGGTACAGGGTATACTCAACGTCGGCAGGGACGACTTGCTTGATTCATTTATTTTCATTTCGACGGATCGTTGGATAGAAGATATATGATATTATCGTCCGATCAGCAGAAAGAGACACACATTACTTTTTAATCCAAATTTTACACAAATCTAATAGATAGATCATTCCACAATACAAACAAATATTTTTTACATGTATTTTGATAATATTTCTTTTTTGTTTATTTTATAATCTGATTGTTTGGCAACATTTGTAATAGTTTTGATTTATAAACTGCAAGCAATTGTCACTCTTAAATTTTGTATTTGTATTAAAGCCAAGTTAACACTACGCTTTCTCCAAGACCACTGTCCTCAGACGCAAATTGTATCTGTGTACATATATGTACATACATACATATATGATGAGATGGGTGATTTACGCTTCATTGCAGGGGTCAAGTTTGAAAACGTGCATCTGCTATATAATTAAACGTGACAATTGAAATGTTTGTAAAACGATATAGCTCCATGTTCAATGCATCACTAGCCATGACCAGTAATAGATAAATTTCTCATCAAATAAAAGAAGACTCTGTGTGTGTCTTCGGTTTTAGTATTAAACGAGAAATCTTAAAGTCAACAAAGTCCCTAATATGTCGTCATTAAATGTCACTACGCATATTGGTTTTCCGTATACGGAGCTAGCGGATAAACGGACACAGGCATGGCCACTGGTTGAGTCGCCATGGAATGTGGCAACGTTGTTGGCCCTTTACCTTATGATGGTTCGTTATGCACCCAAATGGATGGCCAGGTGGGTTTCTACTCCCCCTCATACTCCTCCTCTCTTCTCATCGAAAACGCCTTCAATTCATGTCCTTTTTTGCCAAAGTGCAGGCACAAGTCGCTGCAGTTGCGTGTGCCATTGTTCCTTCACAATCTGGCCATGGCCCTTCTGAATGCCCACATATGCGTGGAGTTTTTTACGGCCTCGCGTGCATTGAACTACAGCATCAGCTGTGAGCCATGTCGTGAAGACTACAACCCACATGAGATGCGTGTAAGTGGAATAATATACATACATGCACAAATGTGTCCATAATGTGTGTGTGTTCTCGTGTGTGTATGTGACGAAACTTTTACAGATTGCTGCTGCCTTTTGGTGGTTCTACATCTCGAAAATTCTTGAATTTGCCGACACAGCGTTTTTCATTTTACGCCACAAATGGTCACAATTGAGTTTCCTGCATGTCTACCATCATAGCACCATGTTTATCCTTTGCTGGATAGTTGTTAAATGGACGCCAACTGGATCATGTGAATATTCGTTCAATTTTGCTCTTTCCCTTTTGTTTTTTTTTTTTCTTTTTTGTCTTTTACTTCAACTCTGTTTTGGCCTTTTTTCACGGCAGCCTTCTTACCCGGCCTTCTCAACTCCTTTGTCCACATCGTAATGTATAGTTACTATGCACTGAGCGCCTTGGGTCCACGTATCCAACCCTATTTGTGGTGGAAACGATACTTGACTGCACTCCAATTGTTGCAGTTTGCTATTGGTTTAGTCTGGGGTTCGCAGGCCATCTGGCAAAGGTGTGAATATTCCAATTGGATCTTTTATACAGGGAACATGTATATGGCATCATTTCTATATCTATTTGGTCGGTTTTATGTACAACAATATCAAAAGTCTTCGTTAAAATCAAACAAATATTGCAAATGAACTTTTTTGATATATATGTATATATGTATATAGAGAATATGTTGATGAAATGCTAAGCAGCGGACTTTTATCGGATATCAAGTTTTAACTCGGTTATGGCAAGTTCAAATAGGAAAGAAAACGAAATATCTGAGTTTATTGTTAAATCAGCATATTAAAACCAATAAGGTGGATAAATAATATTAAATTTAAATGTATTTTACTAAATTCCATTTTGTATATTAAATAAATTGAAATGTATTTTACTAAATTCCACTTTGTATTATCAACAACTTGGGTAGAAACAAAAAAGTAATAAAACAATTTGTAATCTAAAAAACTTGTAGGAAACTGTGCCAAGTGCCTGGTAGTTAAATTACTGATCCTTTCAAAAAAAAAAAAATATATATATATATATATATATATATATATAATGTCCTTGTTTCCCCATGGTTTTAGATCTAAAGGAATTTTATTTGTAAAAGTTAACAATTGCTTTTTTTTCCAAAATTTTATTACAAAAATTGAATTTTGTCTTACAGTTTTAATGTAACACTTTCAGTGGTTACAGCATTATATATAAAAGTATTATCAATTGGCTTATATTGTTTGGTTATTATCTTGATTACCTCCTGGGCAGCGCAGCCACCTATAAAGAGATAATAAAACTTTAATTCAATTGGTATACATAGAAAAAACAAATAAAGTTTACAATAATTAAAAAATTCTGATTTGGAAAAACTAAATTGTAATGCTAAAATGTTTCTGATGTTGTATTTCATAACTTTGCGAATAAAGACATTTAAATCTTTTAGGATTAATATATGTACTCTTATTGTTTAATGTAGACTTATATTTTCTTAAATGTCAGTCAGAATTGTGGTCTATTCTTATATTATATACTTATCCCTAGTCCAGAAAAACTGCCTAAAATAGATATGCAACACTTACCAATAAATGCGGAAACGGCGTGCACCTCAGCACCACCGAATCTGCAAATTTCATGGAGTACATCATCACTGATGGTGGCATGCATACCCAGATCGTTAAGCATTTTGCTGGCAATGCTCTTGAGTCGACCAATGTCCTGTTCTACTGAACATTCGCCCGGAATGTTGCCGCATTCGCAAAGGAAACGTTCATAGGCTCGTAGGGCAAAATTATAGGCGGTGAGAGTGCCTTGCAGTTCATTGTCTTCCACTGGAATAGAGCGAGATGGAAGATGAATACGAAAATGTTTCTCTTACTCGGTCTAAATCAAATAAGTTCCATTGTCATACCCAATGGCTGTAGGCGACAGCTTTTCTCATATTCATCCGCAATGCGCGTTCCCCTGATCACTGCCAAGCCAGCCGCCTCGCGGCATAGCAAACGCACACTACGCTCATCGATGCTATCGGCTGGAAGGGACAATTGCTTCAGATAATCCTGACATTTGTGATAAACCTGATCAGCATCATGCAATGCTTGCTGACGATACACATGTTGCAAGGCAATATAAGACTCTGTATTGGCTGTCATATCGGGCAAGACTCCAGGCAATGGCACATAACCATTATTCTCTTCGATCACAAAATGTTTTAAGGCCTTGGCCATAATCCAAAAGGGATTGCTCTAGTGATTTAGAAAGTTATTAAACTATCATGATATAGGAAGAGTGAGAGGGTTTTTTTAAACTAACCTTTTTACTTAGCTGCTCACAGGCATTATCATCAAAGATGGCTTTCAAAGCGTTTGACACTTTACCAGCTCCAAAGGCTGTATTTACCGCTCTTATGGCTTCCTCATGGTTTTCCTCATCCGTCTTCATTTCCTTTTCAATGACCTCCTTAAGTTGTGTCTTCTCTTTAAAATTTTTGGGGGCCGCCTGATCTCCATCACCGTCTCGTTGTTTTTGCCAAACCTTTAGATATTTATATAGAACCAATAGCCAGGGCACTTTACTGGTAACCTCTGTAGTCTCTAAATGCTCACGCAATGTATCGAACGGTTGCTCAAGCCGCAAATCAAACTGTCGATTGTCTGGGTGCGCCTCCACGACGCAATGCTCTTTAATCTGAAGTCGAATGGTACCCAGCATGCCCAGAGAACGGCAATAAATCAGCGGAACATTCGACTCCCAAAGTCTATTCGAGAGTAATATCAATGTTTGCTCGTTCAAATTGGAGGCAATGACTAAGTCAAAGTTATCAAAGAAATTCGAACGATTTGCCAATATATAATCTACACTCTCATCCACGTAGTCGCCGTTTACATCGGGATTAAGTTCCTGCAGCAGTTGCATGCAAGCTAGAGCCTTGGATTTCCCTATATAACTGGCATCCAGGAAAAAGCTGAAAAAGAGGCACAAGTTAAAACTATTCCCAAATTTGGTCTAGATATTGTTTGTACCCACTTGTTACCCAAATCTTCTTCGTTGACTGTGCTACCATCAGCAACAGTGAAACCTCCAATACCAGGTAAAACCAATCCTTTAGCTGTTTCACAACCAACTGCAGTCACATTTGCCAGGCAAATTTTGGCCGTTTCCAGCAGCGTTTGGCCATGCTCGCCCCAAAGTCTGCAATGACATTTAATTATCCCAACTATATTACATATATCTATATAAGATATTACCTGATTTGTCTATCATATTTCTTGCTTTTATCTGATAATTCTGGTGACTTTGGTGCGGGTGAAGACATCTTGCAGGCCGGCTTTTCTTTGCAAAATAAAAAAAATAGAAGGCAGCCCAATAAAGTGTTGTACAACGCCTCTAGAAATCACAGTGGTTCAAGCTTCAATGAAACAAAGTCAAATTTTAAAAAGCAAGCATAGCTAAGCAAATTGATAATATATATATATATATATATATATATATATATATATATATATTAAAAATTATCGATGTTTATTTTTAATTCCTTAAGTTAATCAGCAGCTCGGTTTTCACTTACTATTTACAGATGGAAATTCTCTTATTGAAATTAAAATATAAAAAATTTAAATTGAGACAGTGCCTTTATCGCGAAACTGATATTAGAATCGCTACAGGTAAGTAACAATCAATAAATTGAATTCTTTAAATATTTATTATTTGAAACATTTATTAAATATTACGTCATACATTTCATAGAATTTCTTTTATTGCAATTAGACTTTGTTTTTCAATTTTCAATCTTACAACTACTACATATATATAGTATATAGAAGAAATCAGTCTTTACAAATAAATTTTATCAACTAAAAACATTAAAATATGGGCCTTTTAAAAAAACAATTGTCTAATTAATAATAATAATAATAATGGCTGCGCAAGAATAATACCAAGATCTGAGCAAACAAACTGATATAGTATATAGATGGGGTTTCAATGGATGTGGTGGGTATGGTGAAGGGTAATACAAATTCTGTTCTTAATATTTCACTACTTTACCAGGCTATTGTACAAAAAAAATATATTATTTCTAAGTGTCATGGTTTAACTTAATAATACCGCGCATCTCTTATTGTCCGCGCACCATTGTTTAACACTGACATCAGCCATCGATGGAGCGAGTTAGAGACAGAAAGAGAGAGAGAACATATGTTTTACATATTTCGCTTTGGTAACATCATTCGTTGTGCCTGCCTGTGGCAGCAGCAGTAATTTCACCACGCTTCTTCAAACATTCGTATTTGTTTTTCTTTGATATTGTGCTCGAAGTTTGTTGATTAAATACATATTAGTATTATAACCGTCAATATGCCAGCCAAGAGGAGAACTGCATCAGGCGGTGGCAGTGGATCAGCGTCAGGCAGCGGGGGCGGCAGAGCATCCACCAGCAGAGGAGATGTAGGAGATATGCCAATGAGTCCACAAAACGATGACCCATTATACAAATTGAAACGACAAAAGAATAATGAGGTAAAATGAGCATAATTTTGATTAACTGAGAATTTTAACAAATGTTGCTAGCCTTAATGTTGCCAATCTAAATGTAAACTTATTGATTTTCGTTTCTTTACACACATCCCACTATATTTGTGGTTGTGCAGGCCGTGCAACGTACAAGAGAGAAAACGAAAAAGACCGCCGAAGAACGAAAATTGCGTATAGAAAAATTAAAAGAGGAAAATACCCAGCTCAAGGCGAAAATTCAACAAGAGAAGACACATATTAATACGCTGCGTGAATTGATCATAAAGGGTGAGAAGGATGAGGATCAGAATCGAATAATACAGGAAATCCTTGGTAGGCCGGAATCAGATGACGACGATGATTGACACCCATATAAATATAGCAATTCCATGATAATAATAATGACCAACGAACAATTGTTATTAATTTACTTAATATTATTCACATATTTTTAAGTCTCACCGTCATAAACGTCCAACTTGTCCATATGCAGCGCGAACACCTCATCCATTTTTAGTTTAGTTTTTTCTTTCGTTCTGTGCCTTTTTGTGGTTTTAAATAAATGTAAAATGTATTGATAGATTTCTTATCGTCTCGCTCTTTCTTTCTCTCCCTTTCTCTGTGTAGTGCTTTTATTTTACACTTTCCTTGGGGATTGATTAGATGGTGGCGCAGGTGATGTCTAGGGGGGATTGCTGCCGAATGATGATGAGTTCTAATGGCCAAAAGGTTCAGTTTAATTCGGTTATTGGCCGGAGTATACTGGAATATTTTATGGGTTATTTGTACTAATTGGCAACACCGCACCCCCGCATTGATTTTGAATTTGAATTCCAATTTGAATTTGAATCCGATAGATAGCTGTCACATGGCCAACAAAAGCTAGAGAACTGAATTGAGAATTTATCCCAAAAATTCGTAAATGACAAATTGAACAAAGAAAGTTAAGTATTGGCTTTTAATTAGCAATGCTTCCGGTTATGGTTATCACGACTCGTCACAGCATAGCACGGGCTAAATTTAATGACTTATTTCCTAGTTTTTTTTATTTATAATTTCACGTAACTCTTTTCTTTTTGTTGTTTTGTTTCTCTCTCTTATTCTCGCTCTCGTTGTAAAATGTTTTCCTCTCCCGCGCTCTTCCTATTAAAGTTCTTGCCACAGTGTTGGTAATCAGCTGATTGCTGAAATGTACATATCACAGAACTGCCAGACAATAATATTTTTAAATAAGAATTTTTTGATTTTGACTAGTTAATGTCAATATGTCTAAGAATTTTGTCCTAATTTGTGGGAGATTTGTTTTTGAATGGAAGCAAATAGAAACTATTTCAGTGTTGATAAACGCAGTCATCAGCTAACAAATAGAAATAAAAAAGGGCTATAAAAACCGTTATATTTTAAAATTATAGTTTTGTTGAAATAGCAAAACACTAGAAACAAACCTCTTATTGGAAATTGTCTTTGCAATTGAATGCACAAATCAGCTGACTGTACAAATAACAGAGTTGCCAAGCAATTTTTAAATTTGAGTTTGTTGTACATTTTCCTTTTCTTTTTTGTTCTATTCATATAATGTTCCAAAACTACAAATCTCAATAGGAAAAATTAAGTACATTATGCTGCTACCAGTAAAAAAATTGGAGTCTGAATTGCCATCCAGTTCAAATATTTATGTGCTGAAACGCCAAATAGCTGAGCATGGCACGAAAACACAAGCGTTGCTCCTTCAAGCGTTCCGGTTCGATTTGCATGATCCGCGAAATTCACTCCCAATCGACTTGCAAGTCCAGCAGCAGCAACAACAAAAACAACAGCCCCAACATCAGCAGCAATAATAATCGAGGCAATGCGATGAAAACTTCAACTACAGAATCTTCCAACAATCCGAATTGGACAAATTCCAAATCGAAGAATGTCAAACACAAATCTTACAATATTATCTCGCTTTTGTTCAAAAAGAAACAGCAAAAAGAAAACAAACTGACGGAAAATGTTCAAAAGAAGAAGGATCACAAGATTGTCCAACTGGAAGAAAATGATTCGCGTAAACTGATAAGTCTGTACTATGAGTATGAAAATCTGTATAATCAGAAAAATATGGATTACGGAAACAAGGAAATTGAAAATGATTGCTATAATGAAATGACTAAATCTTTCCCTGACCTTAACTTGACTGGCAATGAACTGCGTGGCTATTTAGAGGAACTGAGAAATGCATTTGAAAGGGAATATACAATCATAGAGAATGCCCGAAGGAATTTTGATTTTGTAATGTCGCCCTCCATACAATTTTATAATGAATTTCTATTTCTAGTACCCCATTTATGTATTAATTTTGAAATGAATCGTCCAAGGGATGTTATTGATATGGAGGGTTTCTTGGACAAATCCAAATCCGCTTTCAGTTTACACTATCGAGAATCGGCTGGTAAATTACCATCAGACACGGACTTAAAGGATCCGGATGCCCCATCAAATATATACAGAGAAAAAGCAATAAAATATCCTGAATGCAATAGCGGAATGGTTGAAACAAATATCCATCAAAATAAGACGACATATTTGTACACCCAATCGGAATCGGGTCCTTTCGTATCAAATAAGCACTGTCCTGTTGATTGTCCTAATGTGATAATCAATCATCATCAATCGAACACAAAATCCTGTAATCAGGATTATCCCCATGGCCCCAGGAATATAGCCAATCAACAAAAACCCAAAGTGTCTGTAAAACCTTCATATTGTTCCAACGAAAGATATATGCATACTGTCGATCGACAATGTCCCTGGAGTGCCCAATGCCCGCCAAACTGTCAGTCTTTTCAACGGCCCTTAAACCACTTACTAATTCGTCCAGATCCTTCAACATGTACACGCTCTATGTCGCCTCAAAGGCAAATTGGATCTAATTCCCAGAAGCCCGGCAATGCAAATGATGCATCATATACATCATTTACCCCATGTACTAATGCGGGTGAAAATGGCCAACAAGTTCAGATGCTTTGCGAAATGATTCGCACCGAATTAACATCTGCTCCTGACTTTATTTATTATGATGCCAAATGGAAGATCATAGAGATTCTCAGGGAAGTACATAAACGTCAGTTGGTTTACAGAAAAGCTTCCTCACCGCAACACCAGGTCAAAAAGAGTTCCTATTTCAAAGAGGCCAACTCGAAACCGATTTCCCAACCCAATCAAGAGTCTATGCAAATGGCTAATGGTAGTGCCAATGGTTATACAACAGTCTGTTCGACGACTGATTCTCATTGTCCCTATTGTTATAGGCATTAAAATTGTGAGAAGATCACTGATAGTGACCTATATTTTATGGGAGCGTCCGGGAGTGAGTAATAAGGAAGATAACAATGCCGCTACATACAGCTTATCAGCTTTACTTTGGGCTCAGTTGAAAATGGAACAGCAGTCTTTGTGGTACAGCTCCAAGCTAATTAAATATTGGCCCACTCTTTTAATCGGTTCTCTCGCCATTTTGATCATAAAATATATTTTTCGAAAAAGAAAGGCCCAGAAAATCAGCTCAAAACTAGATGGCGAAGAGGATATTGCAGGTAAGCAATAAGCTATGGATGTTAACAAGATATTTGGCCCACAATTGATACAAAAATTCCAGTTGAATTCACTGGAGCGGAAACCGAAAAAAGTGACTTGGTGCCTGCTTTAGAGGAGAAACCTCATGTAGATTTTCGTCCAGGCCAGTCTTTAAATCCCCAAGGAGCTCGACGGTTCTATGCCCTGGCGCGTGGTCGTCGAAGTATCAGATCCTTTAATCCAAGAAGAAAACCAGATATTACCATAATCGAAGATTGCATACGAGCAGCAGGTACATCGCCAAGTGGAGCTCACACTGAACCTTGGACATTTTGTGTGATTGAGAAATATGAGATAAAGCAAGCCATTCGAGAGATTGTAGAACATGAAGAAGAGATCAACTACAGCAGTCGTATGCATGCTCAGTGGGTGACAGATCTTCGCCCGTTGAGAACAAAGCCGATTAAGCAGTACTTGACTGAAGCTCCATACCTGATACTGATTTTTAAACAAACCCATGGTATTACTGTAGATGGACGAAAGAAAATGCATTACTATAATGAAATCTCGACGTCTATAGCAGCGGGTATATTGCTCTGTGCTCTCCAAGCAGCTGGCCTATGCTCCTTAGTTACAACACCTTTAAATTGTGGCTCAGCACTTAGGCATTTACTTGAAAGGCCGATGAATGAAAAACTTTTGATATTGCTTGCCGTGGGTTATGCTGCAGATGATTGTAAGGTTCCAGATTTGGAGCGTAAGCCTCTCAATGAGATTTTGGTAAAATACTAAAGATTAAATTAAAATGTAACGTGAAAAATCTAAAAATACAGATATTGAATAGTACTTCTATTATCAACATATTTCTGTTTTCTGTCTGTTTTCTTTTTAACTTCTGATAAGACAATAGTTCTTAGTAATTGGGCTTTCTGGTTAATAATGATATTTAAAACTTATAATAAATCGATATGCAAATATGTATACGATACCAGTGTATCGCTATTGTAATTTTCTTGATTTGTATCGACTGCCAAAATAAAAATATATTTTACATATGTCGATTAAGTGAAGAATCGGTTATCGATAACAACCGCGAAAACGGTATTGTGACAATTTTCAACTCTGGTCATACTAAAGACCAAAGCATTGGAAAAAATTTCAGCGTTTCCAGTGGAGTGAATTGTGTGATTTGAAGTGAAATTATCGTAGCTAAGTGTTTAAAATATGCTCAAAGCTGTCAAATTGGAAGCTAAGTGGGCATTGCAAGTAGCTGATTAATTTGAAAATGCATTTGATAAACAAGAAGTACGATGTACGTCAATGTATGTCCGTGCAGTGCTAAATAAAGCAGCAATAAGTGGCCACGAATGAGAGCGCAAAGAGCAGATGGTAAAGAGCGTCGTCGTCGTGTATACATATGTTTGTGTGAGTGAGAAGTAGAAAGCGGCGGTAAAAACACACATATATTTATACATATGCAAGCAAGAATATAAATACATATATATATTTCAATATATACATATATATTTTTATATACGTATATATAAAACACGTTGTGGATATAATTAAAAGGACAAAGGATAAAAACAAAAAAAATATATACAAAAAGACGCCTTGTTATTTGAAATAAGAATATAAGAATAATAAAAGTGCCTGCGTGTGCGTTTAGCTGTGTGTGTGTGCGCGTAAGCGACCAAGAAAATGTATTAGTGCATATACGAAGAGCTACAGCAAAACGCAATTGATGAAAATTGTGATAATTACAACAACAACAAAATGAAAATAAACTGCTCGTTGAATAATATTTAAAAGCAAAAAGGAATATTTAGTGTTGCACAGTGTACCGTAATTCTCCTACTCAAGACCCACCCACCAGCCCCTTGCTCCACCCGCAACCGCTTCAGAAAACCCCCGTCGACCCTCAACACACACACACACATACAACCTAAAAAATTAAAAAAAAAAAAACAACAATAAAGAAAAAACACAAAAAGACCAACAACAACAACACAAAACATTCTCGATCAGTTGAAAAAGAAAGAGAAAGAAAGAGAAAAAGCAGTTCAATTGTTATTGCCAAATACACAAAAAAAAAATTAAACTTCTTGCCGCTGGTTTTACTTACCGTTTTATGGAGGTAAATTTTTTGCTAATTTTGCTTAATTTTTTTCCGTGAGTGTGTGTGTGTTTTTTATTTTTTTTTTTTTTTTTAAGTTAAACATTTAAACCTTGTTGTTGTTGTTGTTTGCAACTGTGTGAAAACTGTACCATATTGTTGAGAATGTGGGGAGATTTCTTGATGGCATGCGGAGGAGAATGTATATGTATATACAAATGTATATGTATGCGTCGATGTGTGTGTGCGTAGTACTTACAGTGGAAACTCTGCTTGGAATTTACAAGGAAAATTGGAATATCTCATTAATTATGCATATCTATTTGCATTTCTTTTCAAAAATTATAAAACAAATACAAAGACATACTATATTTGATTTTCATATATAACTGTCACAAATGAATGCGAACTAACTAATCTGACAGGTATTATTGCATACATGCCAATTGTACATCAATTGGATTAACCATCGACTTTGTGTATACCTCGAAGTGAACTAAATAATTAGTTTACTTTCGTTTATAGTTTTTGATATTAACTTAATAGTTTACTATGCAAACTTTTTAAAGTGTAAAAGTGTAATATTGATCATTTACTGCATATTTGATCAGTTTGCAATCATTAGTTTAGAATAAATGACTATCTTGAAATGACACTTTAAAGGGACAACGACAAAAGTCAACATGATAAGAGGTCATGAGTTAGCCAAAAAGAAGGCTTGTTTCCCCTACCACCATCTCTTTCTCAAAAAGAAATGTAAACTATTTTGATAAAGATTTAGTAGATATTAAAAAATGCCAATATTTGCATATAGTCGAACTTCTTCAACTCAAACTCTCTCTAACTCGTACAAAAATGAATGTCAGAAGTGCGAAATCTAAATCGAACTTCTCAACTTTTTTAAAAAAAAAATTTTATTTAAAATCATAATAGGCAAATTTCAAGTAATCAAACCGAAGTACGCATAAGGGTAAAAAACTTTTCAATTGAGGGACGAAAATAATAAAAAAAGAAAATTTTAAGAATATTGGAAAGGAACTTAAAATTAAGGAATTTAAAAGCAGAAAACAAAGTAAGCAAAAGTAATGTCCTAGAGTAAATTAATTATTAACAACGAATTTATCCAAGATCAAAAATATAAAAGTATTGCGTGTTTTTTTATGTTTTTTTTTTTTTTTTTAATAAATAATTACGAATTTGAACAGAAGTCTTATTAACACGTCCAGTTGAGTGTATATATAGTTTTTGCTTTTATAGTTTTTCTAAAGGGTATTTCCGACGTCGATCCTACACAACATAGAAAAAGTCGCACAAATTTGCAATAAACTATGTAAAGTCAAATATATAGTCTTATTTTTTAATTAATTGCTTCTAAATATGCTTATTATAAATTTAATAAATATATTGGTGGAGTTGAATGTTTTTCCAAGAGTTTTCACTGGTAATTAAAGGTAATACAGTTATTGCCCTTCCCTCCTTAAAATCCATCATTCCTCTCACTCTATCTTGCAGATTTAAATATGAGATATGATAAACGACAAGTGCAATTTTTAGAAGTACTAAGTTGTTATTGTTATTAGAGGAATTTGAATTTCTCGATTCAAATTTTTGCAGTGACACCTACGTAAGAAGAGAAGAGAATAAGTAAAAAAAAAACCGAACGCGGCAATTAACAGTGATTGCTCTGCCTGTGCCTGTAAAGGCTCATAGAAAACAGAGAGAGAGAGAATTGGTGGGAAGTGAGAAAGTAAAACAAAAAGATACAGAAAAAAATAACAAGAGAGAGAGAGAGAGCGAGACAAAGAAACCTGTGAGTAAAATGAGTCGCGTGCAGAAACAGCATAGCGAGATATTGGGAAGCAATAAGAGCCGAAAAAGGGCATCGCCGTCGCCGTTGCCACCGCCAGAGTCACCACCACCACCGCCGCCTCCGCCGGACGATGATGAGGATGAGGAAATGATGATGGAGGGGAGACACCAACAGCAGCAATATAATGGACATACCAATGGATCACACAAGTCTTTAACAAATGGATCTAGCAGTAAGAGCATGAAATATAAGCAATCTACAAGTGATGGCAATGCCACAAGCAGCTCTTCGTCCTGCTCCTCAAATTTGAGTGATCCACGATTTACAAACAACACAAGGACCTATAATCATCATAATAACAATAACAACAGTAATAATAATAACAATGTAACAAGCAATGGTCAATACAATAAGAACAACAACAATAACAAGAAATCAGCAGCAAATACAAATTATACATACCGTGATACCATATCACCGCCAACACCACCATCTCCACAATCACCACCACCCAGAAGCAATGTGCCCGAAGTAGTTTGCATTTCCGATGCGGAAAGTGAGGGCCGTGATGGCGAGGATGGTGACTACTATGATGAGCACGGGAGTGAAGGAGAGGAGGAAAATCTGACAAAATCCGAAATACAGGAGCCCGACGACCTCAATGATAGTGATTTGCAAATGTATGATAACTCCGCATCAGTTGCAGCTGCAGCAGCAGCGGCAGCAGCAGCAGCCTCTGGCGGTAGCAGTAACAAATCCAAAATAGCCCAAGCAGCGGCAGCAGCAGCTGCAGCTGCCGCAGCGGCAGCCGCCACATCAACAACACCCACCTCATATGCCATGCCCACAAGCAATATAACACCTTTGGATTTATATAATGAAGCACATCAAAGGGATTTGGAGACCGTTACCGATTTGCGATCATACGGTGAGTAATGCAAAATATCTACATAACTTTTAATATTTATAACTAGTTGTTGTCGTTCATTTAAATACCCTTTCTTTAAAAGCAAACTTTAGAAACTAAGTTTATATGGGCCAAGACTATATTTCAGTTTTCCTTATACAAGATTCAACAGATAAAATTGTAGGATAACAAAGTGAAGATTACTTAGAAGCTAAAATTTCGAGATTTTTCTTTTACAAAAAATATGAAGATCCAATAGTGTATAAGGAAAAAAGGGTATACAACTTTTAGTGTCTGTTATTTTATTTGTTCCAAAGATATTATCTTGCTTCATAATTGATTTTTTTTT
This sequence comes from Drosophila austrosaltans, assembly GCA_035045865.1. Classification (NCBI taxonomy): domain Eukaryota; kingdom Metazoa; phylum Arthropoda; class Insecta; order Diptera; family Drosophilidae; genus Drosophila; species Drosophila austrosaltans. The sequence goes on from JAWNOQ010000211.1 coordinate 5,215,481, forward strand.
TTTTTTATGAAAAAAAATATTAAGGGATTTTGTCGTCAACATTGTTTTTATCTTACAAATAAATTGTTTCTGGCTGTATGATAAGACATTTGTCCCCCCCTTTATCCAATGCATATTGACCTTGACACATTTACCTAGACAGCCGACATCCAACCGATTGTTGCATTGCTTTCTTATTCGGCCTCCTGCCTGGTCTCTAAGTGCTATTAGTATTCTTTGCTCTGCGCTCCGATAGCTACTTTGCAGTTTTGCTGCCTCTATTCATTCACCCACCAACCACCTCACCATGGCATAGCCAAGCTAAAGGCCAGACCAGGCCAGACAATTGAAAATGCACATACAACACTTTCATATCAATTTAGTGATGAGTAATAATACTTATTTAATAATCAATAATAAATTGACAATCATAATCAAAAGATTTCTTTATTGAACATAATCAAAATCTCTCAAAAAAATGTCATCTAAATAACGTTTTTTTAACATTTAAAGTGAATTTTTTAACCAAAAATACTTTTTCTTCAATTTATTTCAAAGAATTTACGAGAGACGACTCCTTCATTAAAATTCTCTTATATAGGAATTCTCATAATTTCTCTTATAAAACCATTCTTATCAGTGAGCGAAACTATGCTTCTTTCAATGCTAAGCAGCAAACACATGCTATCTCATTCACTCTTATCAGCTAATGCTGCACTTGGCATTTCGGTAAAATAAAAAAAAAATTATATTTAATTAACTGGAACAGATAAACTTGATCTGTTAATATACCAATCGAGGCTACAAACGAATATTGGTAGCTCTAACTCCGAAGACTCCAAGAAAGACTTGACTGATAAGAGATATATATGTTCATATATAGATGAACTTATACATATATACATATGATGTTCTACGGATACAGAGTATATGCTTTACATACATGATCGATTACGACTTACATTTTTAAAAATCCAATTTTAACACACCTTTAAAGCACTGTGCCCGGTGCATGTGCTATGACGTCGACAAACAGTAATGTTGTTATGTATCTTTATATGTACATACATACAAACAAATGTGTGTGCGCAGTGTGTATGTGTGTGTTTGAAACATGCTTGTTTGCATAATCGAGAGCTGTAGCAGCACTTTTTAACGATTTACATACATACATATGTACGTAGGCAATTTAGTGACTTGAACTTGACAATGTAACTGGACAAAGACCAAGCATAGGTAACGCATACACACACACCGATACACCAATTACACACAGACAACAAGTTAGCCTTTATGATAATTGAGAACATTTTAAAAGGAAAGGTAATAACTTTACAACACATTTACAAAGTGAATTCATTTGTTGTTGTTGTCAGTCAGTGTTATCAGTCAAGAATGCACTCCATTCTATCCATCACAAAGCACCGTTAATTGTTGACATAAAGAGCATTTGAAATAGGTTTAAATTATTGTTTTGCGTTCATTAAACTTTTCTCTAGACTGTCTCTCTAGTCACCGAAAAAGAAAAAATTAAAAATAAATTCATACAGCTCATGTGCCGCCCAGAGTTTAAAGAACCTGGCAAACGCATCTACACATATACATACATACATACAAACACACCAAGGCCATAACTTTATGCGGTTAAATCCAGCTACTACTCTTTTTACATACTAAAGATCGATCACGAAGAGATATTTAGATAAATAATTTGGCAAGTAGAATTCCGTCTCTTTTAAATAAACAAAGCTTTAATATATTCATTTGAATATTTTTGATGGACATTTTCGATTCATTAGCAATTATACAAAAAAAAAACACAATTTTATTTGTTTGTTCATATCTCGTGCCTGTTTAAAAATAATTTTAGTTGCACTGACATTGAATTTGTTTTATTTTTGTATTGAATAAAACCAGAGAGAGAGAGAGAGCGGTAAAGTGAGAACGAACGAGAGCATGATAATAAAAGTAAAAACAATATAATTGTTTATTCAGTATTCATAACATTTTTATCCCTCAATCTACATTAGCCAGATACCTTGAAATAAACTGGGAATCGTTCCATTGAATATGATATATATTAATATAATTTAAGTAAAAGAAGTTAATAATTAATATTTTTTGACATCTGTTATTAACTCTTAAGATGAAATATCGTCACAGCCGTTTTTATTAGTCAGTTTAATTATATTTTATCTTATAGACTGATTATTAGCTTCTGTTTCAAAACAAGACCAATAGTATTAAAATTTTGTACTAGATACTTTGAATTAATATTTACTGTCTTTCTCAAAATCAGTTAGTTAAATTTCTTCTCCATTTAGAAAAATGGATTAATCAATCTCACAGTTACCGGAAAAACTCAATCGAAATGGTTATTCTTAGTTCAATGTACCCTTAAAAAAAACAGTTTTTGTTAAATAACACGCGTAATATTATTTTGTGCCTTCGTTTCATACAAAAGTTGTGCTTGTATTATACAAAATATATATATATATATTTAGGTATATAAATACATATAAAAATTGAGCTAAACAGGTTTTAATTGCGAAAATTTCATTAACCCTTTGCGTTTTTTCTTAGACAAGCGAGAACGAGGCAAAATTATTGTAGAGCCTAAACACATTTTGGCCCAAATAATGTCAATTTCTAACCACACTCAGAGTTCAAGGACAAAGTTAAATCAAAGACATTCAACTCTCATTGCCTCCTTTCTCCTTCTCTCTTTTTCTCCTTATTGCTCTCTGCTTTGCTCTGACACTTGTTCATTTGTCAGCAAACATGTCACATTTGGGTAACAGAAGAGGAGAGTTTGATACAAATTAGTCACTTGGGATACATACATACATATACATATATGTGTATAAGTATGTAAATATGTATAGACATCCTCCCAATATTCGAAATGCTGTCTGGTAGCCATTCGTTGAATAACATTATCCATTTGTAGGCCAATGAACCATTGTAAAAGCCGACGTTACGATATGTGCTTGGTTTGGGGTGGAGTAGATACGCCAGTCGAGCCTTTGGTCAACCGCATCTCTACCCCCTCCACGCACCCGCCTCCGCCTACAACCACAATCACATTCTCCCAGCATATAATGTATCTTCTTTGACTGCTACAGCCACCTGCTTCTGCTCCTGAAGTTGTTGTTGTTGCTCCTTCCCGGTTATATGTATGCGTCTAGAACAGATCTGAATTGACATTTATAATGCATAGTCACATTTAACTGTTATCAAAATAGTTTGCACGTGCAGCTAGTAACGATAACACATAAACAATGTGGTTGGCGGCGGCCGCCTTATCACCATATTAAATAAAAAATCCGTCTGTTTGAAATGGAATCACTCGACTTTATTATACTATTGCAACGTTCGGACTCTCGACGATATCAATGAAGCTAAGCTTACATAAGCATCTCTTTGAGGAACTTGCATATTTTGAACCATTCGAACCATCTTGACTTTTGAATGCTTTTGAATATAAGGGATTGGAAGTATTGTAAAATCGAATAGATCAGATATGATACATAGGCATCAATTAACTTAATCATCTAGTAAAGGATATTTTTTAATAATTATTTATCAATAATTCTAATTCAATTTTCCAACAGTCAAACTATATAGCGACGAGGCCGTGAGTCTGAAGGATTTCAAAATTATTCGAGTACTTGGCACTGGCGGTAAGAAAAAAAAAAAACAAGCGAAACTTATAAAGCAATCCTGTAATATGGATCCTAAACTCTTTGACAGCTTATGGTCGTGTCTTTCTGGTACGCAAATTAACCCGGCATGATAGCGGAAAACTCTACGCCATGAAGGTTCTCAATAAAATTACGGTAGTGGCAAAACGTAAAACTGCTGAACATACCAAAACTGAGCGCGTGGTAAGTACATAAATGAAATGAAAACAAAGCAAATGTTGCAGTATCGACTTTGAGATACCCTGCAGCTACAAAAAAAATTCTAACTTTGTAGAATAATCTACTGACCACAATTGCACGTCATATTTTGGGTGACACCGATTTTAAATACCATTTCATTAAAAATATATGTATATGTATAGTGGGGTATCACAATCTCCACTTGCAATGTGAAGAACGTGTTTCAATCGACGTCTTTTATTTCCTCTTTTGCATACAATCTTTGTCTTTGCTTAACCGTTGCACGTTTCTTTTCTGCTTTTTGTTTTTGTGCAACTTTTTTTTTTTTGTTGTTGTTCTTTCTTGAATTTGCGACAATAAAGCGCAGTTAATTGAAATTTAACTTGGGTGGGGGGAAAGAAGAACCCAAACAAAATCAGGGGCAACCTTTATGTATGTGTGTGTGTGTACACATTGAAAGGTACAGTTGCCAATGGAGATGAACAAATTGCATCAAGTTGTCATGTGTCAATATAGGGCATCGGCTTTGCGATACCTCGCACTAATCAGGCTTTTATAGCTTAGAGATAAGAAAGATGACAAAGCAAAGGGTCAGTCGATATTATTGTATATTTAAAGAGTGAATCACTCTAAATAAATATATAAACCAACGCGTTTCGTTTTTGATAATGGTACTAGACTAGATTAGACAATTGAGAATATATAATTGTAGCTGATTTTGTATTCCCTCAAAATGCATTTTAATAGCAAGTTGATATGTACACATACTTTAGCAACTAACAACAAATGGTGGGATAAAATTGCAAGGTATCAAAATACTTGTTGTTATTCTTTTGACCCACATTGTGGACGGACTTGTTCTTATGTTGCACCGGCAAAAACCTAACGGAGCTAACGAAGGAGGAGAGAATCAAAACAGAAAAAGAGATACATACATACATATGTATATTACTATATAACAAGAGAGATACCGGGAGAGAGAGAGAGATAGGTACACTCCTCCTACCTCTCATTCATTCTCTCTTCGATCAATAGTTTTTAGTTTGTGGGCAACCGGTTTGCTGCAACGACGACATTGAGAATCACTTCTCTATATAGTCAAATCAATGAAAAAACTAGTAAAGGCGAAAGTTAGTCAGTACAAATACAAATTTCGTTGAGTTAAGTTACTACTATGTGTACATAGCCAAAGAATGCGATAAGTTGGATAAAGGAAGGAAGAGAATAAGTGAGGCATGAGATCATAGAGAGACCTGCGCCGCACTGACCGCCCGACTATTACAGGGGGGAGGGGATTAACTAAAAGAAGGAAGAAAAAAAAGGAAATATATATGTACGTGGGGTGAGTCCTCCTCCACCTATTACACGAGTACGGTGCCTATTTATAGGTGGCCTCCCACTTTCACAAAGGCTTTTTCAAGGTACTCCCCATATTTGTGTGCCACTAACCTAGATATATATTGATGTGCCACCGGCGACCGGCCGCGGCCTATCTTCAACAGTTTTGCGCCTTAATTTTTTTTTTACTTGTTTCCCCAACCAAAATGAACAAAATGATAAAAAGAGTAGAAAGGAAATTAATATGCAAAATGTGAAAGTTTTCATACCCCTTAGCAATGACCAACGGGTATGTTAAGGTCATCTAGAAATGTAGCAGCTTTAATGATTTAGTTTAAACTTGAACAACTAACTGAAACTAGAATAAATGCGCAATGTATGGGTTCCAAAGGGAAAAGTCTCTTTTTTAGACATACATACTTAATAATTTAGTGGACAAATTCAAGTGCATTTATTATAGTCACAAGAAAAATTTGTGATGCAGGGTATCTCAACGTCTATCCCTTTACTTGAGGTACGATTAGTTTTTGTTTACATTTTTTTTTTTGTTGCCTCCAAAAATTGTTCACAATAAGAGATTCGCGTGCAACTTTTCACTTTCAAAGCTGTTGCATTTAGCCAAGGTACAGTCAGACAGAGACGTCTCAGTACGTGTTATTTTGCTACCAAAAAAGCAACAACAAAATGCCCGCTAAAAACTGCCTTAGCAACAACAACAATCAACCAAAATAAATAAACAAAACTAAGAAAATCGCAAAAGGCGAAAACAGAAAAAAGATAAAGCAAGAAGAAAAAAAAAACGATAAGTTATAAGAAGCAGCACAAAACGGGAAAGTCATTGCCGCCGCCACCGCCCCGCCGCAACTCCAACAAATATCATCGACTTAAATAATATACTATATACTTTATGTATACATATACTGTGTCGTATACACACAACAGGACCGGACGTTAGAGAAGGAATGACCAAATCGATAAACCTTATCTATTAATCATGTTTCACTTTGAGTAATCAAAATCGTAGAATTTGTATAGGAATCTAAAATCAATAAAAAAAACATGAATAGAAAGATGAAATTGGAAAAAAAAAAGTATAAAATCGTTTGATATTTAGTGATTTTCGGGCCCTACATCAATCAATTTCAATCTGGTCCTGTCTTAGCAAAAATGTGGAACTACGAAAAACTTTTGTTTAAATACATTTTTGCAGCTAAAGAAAACGATTATAAAGACATCTACAATCAATAATGCAAATGGCTTGGAATTTCCTCCCCTTGTTTTTATAGGGGGGAATTCCCTTATAACTTGTCGTTAAGTGAATGACTATATTGCTGGGGAGGTATAACTGCTTCAGTCATCATTGAAACTAACTAAAATATATGTATTAATAGATACATATATAGATATACATATGTCGGAACGGGGTTAGTTTTGTCAGTCGTCAGTCATCTTTGTGTTTTAGTATTTTGTCTTCCTTACCGGGAGCTCAGTGAGTCGCGACAGGTCTCGAGCGAGTCTCCTTCCAAAAAGTGAATTTCTTTCTCGTTGACAATTTGCCTCTTGCCTTTTTTCTTTACTTGTCTTACTTAACACTTTGACTCACTTTCCTAGGCCACACTAGGCCGATACAACTCTTTGGGCCTCAAACCTAGTTCCCGGTAGGTTTGACTTTGGTCTCTGTAATGTCCAGTCATGACTTTCATTTTCTAACATGTCGTTATCCGTTGGTATTTACATTCTATTTGAATATTACTAATTAAATAATATCTCAATTTCCCACATATACATATTTTTAAACGTTTACATAATGCATATGTAATTATGTACACCTGTCTATAGGTTAACTAAATAATTGAAAGCACGTGGAAACGAGTAGAATTATTCACTAATCTTCAATTAGAAAGGGATAGACAGAAAAGAGAAAGAGTGGAGATGCATTTGTTGTTGGTCTTAATTATATACAAGAGTTAAGCCATCAGCTGCCACTACAAGAAATAATGCTTAACACTTTTACATTTTGTAACTTTTAGGTACTCGAGGCAGTGCAACGTAGTCCATTCCTTGTGGGACTTCACTATGCCTTTCAGTCTACATCCAAATTGTACCTGGTACTGGGTAGGTTTTGTCTTTTTCTAAAGTGATAATTTTATTATAATTAATTTTGAATGTTCTGCTTGTGGTCAATTAGATTTTGCCAAGGGTGGTGAGCTATTCACGCATCTCTATCATGCCGAGCACTTTGAGGAGCCACGTGTACGTGTTTATATTGCCGAAGTTGTATTGGCATTGGAACAATTACATCAACTGGGCATTATTTATCGGGACATAAAACTTGAGAATATTCTACTCGATGGTGATGGACATATTGTTTTATCCGATTTTGGTTTATCAAAAATTCTAACTGCCGAGAATGAGTATCGAGCGCATAGTTTTTGTGGTACCTTGGAGTACATGGCACCTGAAATTATACGAACTGGGCCGCCGGGACATGACAGTGCTGTCGATTGGTGGTCTGTGGGAGTTTTAACCTTTGAGTTGTTAACTGGTGCTTCACCGTTCGCCACCTCAGATAGCCAGAGTCAACAGTCGGAGATCTCAAGACGTATACAAAAGGAGCAACCTCTAATACCATCAAGTTTCAGTGATGAGGCTCGTGACTTTGTACTCAAAATGCTGGAGAAGAATCCCAAACGTCGATTGGGCGGCAATCATCGAGATGCCAGCGAAATCAAGGAGCATGCCTTCTTTCATGGCATCAATTGGCAGGAGTTGAGGGCCAAACGCCGTAAGGCACCATACAAACCGAATCTTTTATCCGAGGATGATGTGCAAAACTTTAGCAATGAGTTCACCGATCAATTGCCCGAAGATCCCGATTGTGAGGCACCGCCAACTAACATACGATTATTCCGAGGATATACATATGTGGCGCCCCAGCATTTGGAGCAAATGCGCAGGGATAATAACTGTTGCATTGAGTATCGCAATCCAGGATTGCTGGTAAGTTAACATTAAATATAATTTGAAAATGTAAAACTGTATTTACATATTTTGCTATCAAGAATATACCCAATCGACCGGATGATCTTGAATTGGGTACGCGCACTGTAAGCGGAACATATGGCACTTGTCATTTTGTGGTGGACAGCACCACAGAAATGGTCTTCATGGCCAAGGTCATTCCTCTCTCCAAATTTCGACCCTCTGAAGTGGATGCGTTGACATCATGTGCCCTGGATAGGCATGGTCATTCGAACATTGTCAACTACCATGGAACGTTTCGTGATAAATGCGAGATCTGGATCATAACAGAATATTTATGCGGCGAAGAGCTAACGGGTCCAATAAGTAGACAACAAATCGATGAGGCAACATGCCAGGATATTATGCGGCAATTGGTAATGGCCGTATATCATATGCACTCCAAGAATTTCATACACGGTGACCTGAAGCCAGAGAATGTGGTGTTTGAGAGTCGGGATGATTTGAATGTGAAGCTTGTAGACTTTGGCAATGCCTGGTAAGTAGTTTGAATACCCATAATGAAATTTATTGTTCCTTTAATCACTCTTTCCCTCTCTCTCTCTCTCTCTCTCTCTCTTTTTTTATATTATCTTTCGCATGATGTGCAGCTATAACAGCAAATTTGAGACTTGGTTAGATAAACCACGATACACGTTAGACTATGCCCCTCCCGAGTTACTAGTTGATCCCAATGTTGTAAGATATTCGCCTGCTGTGGATATTTATGGTTTGGGCGCATTGCTATATACAATGTACGTAGGTCACCCACCATTTCGCCAGCATGTGGATGATTGTGAACACACTGCATCGATACATCACAAGATAAGGAGACGAATGAATAAGGAACCGTTTAATCAAAACTCCGAGCGATGGCTAAATGCCAGTCCTGCGTTCCGAAAGTTGGTCAGTGGATGCTTGCAGCGTGATCCTGCGAATAGACCTAAACTTGCTGAAATTCTAGATAGTGAATGGCTGCAAATGAACTTTAGTATCAGAAGCGATTATGATTCTGTTATCATGGATGAGACGATTGGGGTGTCACCACCGCCAACTGTTCAACAGCAGGATGTCGTCGATTTGAGTGATGAAACTTTGGAAACGCAACAAGATGAAAGTATGTTAGTCGATGAGAGTAGTAATCATGTGGATCATACTGCCGAAATGGTTCATCTACCACAACCAGATCACCAGTATCACCAGCAAGAAATGGATCAGTCAGCTGAGTTATTAGATTCATCTGCTGAGAATGAGGGTATCACTTTGACTTCTTATGAGGAAGAGGAAGAAATGCCAGAGCAGCAGGTTAAGAAAGAAAAGCAAATGGATGTTCATATGGAGACACTGGTGGGGGAAGAGGAGGAGCAGCAGCAGCAAGAAGAACAAGAAGAGTTGGTTGAACAGGAGGAGGAAGAAGATCGGGAGAACGAGCAACTGGAGGAGCAGTATGAAAACGATGAAGCTTTACGACATTACAGGGATCTCGATTCAATGTCCGATTTGCTTGGCTTTGATGAGGATGCTCCGCCCCTGACATTGCCTCCTAACTATTATATGGAAATGGATTCACCATCGCCGCCCCCACCAGCGCCTTCACCACCACCACCGCTGCCACCACAAATCGTGGAAGTGCCACAGATAGTGCCAATCGCTGTTATTAAACGAGAGCCAACGCAAAAACGAGAGCCAACACAAAAACGAGAGCCAACGCAAAAAGCACCGAAGCGTGATCCTTTACTAAAACGTGATCCTGCGCTTAAACGTGATCCTTCGCTTAAACGTGATCCTGCGCTTAAACGTGATCCTGTGGTTAAACGTGAGCCAGTGGTGAAACGCGAGCCGGTGATAAAACGTGAGCCAGTCCAAAGACCAGACGCAGAGCAAGAACCAATCTATTTCGAACGTCGCAAGACCCGCTTGCAATATCGCTTGGAGAATCAATCACTCAATCACTCAACAAATCATCAAACAACTACATGTGATAGCAAAGCTGGCATGTATTTACTTATGCAAAAGGTACCGCCACCAGAGGTGTCTGGCTTTAGGGCACGCCTACCGCCTAAGGCTCGCGCCTCTGTTAAACGTTCACAGCGTATTACCAGTAATGGTGATTTCAGTGGTTTTGCCAAATCTCCAGCGTTGTTGCGTAAAACTCGTGCCAGCTGGCGATTCTTCTGTGTACTAATCAAACGAGTCCAAAGCGTCCTTAAAACGCAATTCAAGAAGGTTCGACGCGTTTATAATGTACAAGCCGTTAAAAAGGAGAAAATTGATGAAGCGTATATAAAGTCATTAATATTCCCAAGACCCAAGCCGAGAGTAAAGAAACCCAAAGTGCAGAAGGAACCAAAATTGCCTACTCGTATTCAGCCCCCACGTACTCGGGCAATGCGCCAACGTTACGTGTTTGAATAGCAGGAACATCAGGGCTCGCGCCCTGAGACAAAAAAGAAAAAGAAAAAAGAGACAAAAGTCAAAGAGAAAAAAGTGAAAGAGGTAAAAGTCAAAATCAAAAAAGAAAAGATAGAGAAACCGATTAAAGAGAAAATAGTTAAACCGAAAAAAGAGAAAACAGAGAAACCGAAAAAAGAGAAAAAGAAAAAAGAGTTAGAGGTAGTAAAAGTAAAAATAGAGAAACCAGATGAACCAGTTATAATGGAGACAAAGGAGAAAAAGCAGAAAAAACAGAAAAAGGACAAAAAGGGGAAAAAAGAGAAAAAGGTGAAAAAGGAGAAGAAGGAGAAGAAACAGAAAAAAAAGAAGGCGGGTCAATCCCTGCAGCAACAGCAGCAGCTCCTACAACAACAGCAACAGCCGATCCTTCAGTTCCCCATCCAGCAACAGCTGCCAATCCTTCAGTTACCCATGCCGCCACAGCTGCCCATCGAACAACAGCCGACCCAAATGTTGTCCCAACAGCAACAGGAGCAGCTTCATCAGCAGCTTAATCTACCTTTGCATCAGCAACATTCACATGTCGTTAGAATTGAAATGCATTCGGATCTGAAGGGTGTGCAAGTGCAAGCGGTGCTAACAACAGGCTTACTCTGGGCAGCAAATCTAAAGTGTCGTCAGGAGCGGGCGCAAAGGCTAAACAATAGCTGACATCAGGTTAAAGAAAACACAATGATTGCTATGCAAAGGGTTGGGGAACAGGCCCAATATGTGGCAACTTTGCAGCAATTGTAAAGCGATATATTAAAAACTGAAAATTAATTGTAATGCACACAATATATACATACAAATATGTATATCTATATATCAGCATCAAGCCGATGCGTTAAAATTTAGATACTTAATATTCTGAATCTGAGGGTTTTATTTTCAATGCTAACGATATATCGCCACAAAAGAACAGATAGATAACAGCAAAAACAAAAAAGGAAGAAGCAAAATGGGATCAAAAAAAAAACTATATATAACACCAAAGATCCTGACGTGAAAACAAAAGAAAAAAAAAAAGCAAAACAAAACATGAAACATATTATTAACAAAATTGTTATATACTTATCATTTAAATTAACTCTTAAACAATGAAAAGAGGACCTAAGATTAAGTTCAGGCATACATTTATGATTTGCTTACTCTTTTTGTTTGATACATACATATAAATCGCAACATCCTTTACACTGTAAACCTATTCTATACATATATGTATATATATATATACATGAATATCTATATATATATATATATAGTAATGTGTTAGTTAATTGTTTAATAGCCCAATGTAAAAAGTCAAAAGTCAAAAATTGAAACAAATTCGAATGTTTGTTTGCTGCGCATGACTCTTTAAGATGATTAAAAAAAAAAAAACAAAAAACAAAACACTTTGCAAACAATTAACAATCACTACAAATATCATAATTATTATTGAGAAATTTTTGCAATTAGTTTAGTGCAAAGTTAGATTTTAAGCTAATATATATAGACACATATAAACATATATATATATATATAAATATATATATATTTAAGATAATAGGGCCATGGCTAAATTCGGCTTGGTCGAAATTTTTTATACACTTCACAATTATTTTCGTTCTCGTAACCATCTCTGTTTTTCTTTGGTGGTCTGAACATTTATTAAATATGTAAAAAAAAAGAACAAAATATAAATTGATTGTTTCTCTGAAAGAAGGTCTAGTCCGATCTCAGTGATTAATTTATTATTATATTTTATTGATTAGCCAAGAAAATGTGGTTGATATAATAACCAAATTTTTTGACTTAATCTTCTTATTTATATATATATATATACGTTAAGTAAAGTTGTATATATATAATGACGTTATGGGATCGAAAATCATAATGAAGTGTATAATTAGACAGAGAAAACAAAATCATATTATAATCCATACAATTTGTATGTGTGTGTGTTGTATATGAACAGTCTTGAATATGCTTTAAGTTGTGCTCTATATATATATATATATATATATCTATATATATTAAATGTTAAGTCTTGATCTACCGAAGACAGCATTCTATAAACACAAATACAATCCCTAACTCCCCCCCTTCCCACACCCAATACGTACAGACACACGAATAATAACAATAGTTGTTTTTAGCCAAGTTAAAGTAAAGTTGAACTTAACTTTGGTTTACCAAAGTTTGTTTGCCCACTATTTCTCTATATATATGTATATGTATAAAATACCTTTCTCAATTTATTTGATATAGACTCTATAGACATTTCTCTGGTCGTTAGGCAAAGGGCTCAAAGCTGTTAACTTTACAGTATTACAACAAGTGCAATGATTTTGCATTAATATAATTAGTTTATTTTGTGGCAGCGAATCGTTCCTATGAAGGAACTATATGTATTAAAAATTTTTATTGTATATTGTTGTATGTATTTACTAAAGTTTTTTTTCCAATTGATGATGTATACACACATTAGTCCGATCTGTGAGTAAAACTTGTTTACATAATCTATATAATCTTTTTTATGTTTGTTAGGAGGTTTCCTGCAAACAGTAGAGATCCGATTCCGATGATATAGTTAACTTAATTTTGTCCTAATGCCGAGAATCATGTGCAATCCAAGAACAATAGAGATAGGGCGAGAGCAAAAAGACACTTAGATAGAGAAAGAAAGACAGACTTAGCTTAGCTTGACTTGGCTAAAGGAAACTGTTCCTTTAAATTGTATCCCAAATTGTAATGCATACCCTCCGCCAAAAGGGGGTAGTAAAAAATAATAAGTTAAAAAAAGTACAACTCTATACTTTTCTTATAAGTCATAATACATTTTTTTTTTTTAAATTTTATTGTAATAGATTAAACATAGATTTGTCAGTTAGGCGAAAGAAAACCCAACAAGATAAGCCCGTAGTCTTCGGGTTCAAGTATGAAGCTACGATCACGATATCGTTTTCCCATGATTCTGGTAAGTTGGATTTCTTTCAGAATCGGGAAATGTTTGTTTGTTAAATAATCAGGTCTATTATTATTATTATTATAATCATACATCTTTTTTTTTATTTGTTTTGTTAAGTAATTTAAAACTTGTTTTTTTGATTTTATTCATTAATATATATAAATATATATATTTTTTTTCTACAAATTTGATGTACTTTGATGTACGAATTGACTATGATGTAAGTTATGGAAATTGATGAAATAAATTTAAAAGAAAACTTTAAAAAAATTTAATTTTAAACTGGATCGTTTGTCTTTTTTTCTACCCTCAACCACTCAGCCCTTGCACCTATCGCTCATAAATACACATATCTGCATTCGTTTATGTTTTTTTTTTGTTTCTTACTTCAATTGAACTTCGCCGTAGAACTTGATAAAAACTCATGTTGTACATTTTTTTTATTTAGTATGAAAGAAAAGAAAAAAAAAAAAACAAATAATATTTATATATTAAAGTTGCCTTTTAACAAGTTGCCTTAGACAAACAAAAGAAAGAAAAACACAAATTAAAAAAAAAAAAATTAAAAAAAAAAAAACCTCCAACAAAACCAATTAAAATACGAACACAAAATTAATATATGTAATATGTAAAACTTATTATACACAAAAACAAAATCGTATTTTTTAAACAAAACAGCAAACATAAAACGAAAAAGAAAAATGTATAGAATGCATGAGTTTTTATTCAATGATAACCAAAAGCAATTCGTCATAGTTTAAGTTAACAACACATAAAAAAAAAGAAACCAAAAGAACAAAGTTATTTAATATTATTAACCAAAATATTATGAAAAAGGGGGACAAGAAAAAATAATTTTTTAATTTTAAGAAATCAATATCAATCAAATCGCATGCAAATTGAAATAAGTTTTATATAGATACATGTGTATATCTATCTCTATATATATATGTATACCGACCTATATGTAATACATTATATACTATATAATGCCAATGTGTGCATAAATGAAAGGCTATAACTAAATATGGCGTTTAAGGGAGAGAATTAAAAGTAGTTTATTCACTCTTTTGTCTAAATCATGCGATTTTGTTTGTAAAAAGAAAAACATTTGCAAAAATCTAGACAACTATGGAAGAAAAATAGTAGATACACGTTTTAGTAAACTAAAAATTGATTCGCTAGCCAATAAGTCACCAAAGTTTGTACATAAAACTATAAAAAAAAGAAAAAAAAATTTAACACAAAATGCAATTTAAATAAAGCATTTCGATATCAAATATTTTTCTTGCTTATATTTCAGTTAATGTTATATTATTACAGGGTGCCTACATCTATCTCAATGTTAGAAACAAATAAAGTTAACAATTTAATTACTTTGAACCTCACCGATCTGATCTAGTTGATCGATTGAAAGTTGAATAAACACGATACTGATAACCGATTCGACATTATGGTTGAGCATCTATCAGTTTTTCTATAATGACATTATGTACATTGAGATAGTGTGCCCTGAATTAATTAGGATTAGGCAAAAAGGACAAATTTGATCCTTCCCCTAGGGTAACCTCAAAAATATTGTAAAGTTTCTATAAGCTAAAAGAAAAAGGAGAAAAAAAAAAAAACATAATAAAATGTATGTGTAACTGATCGATTTGTATGGTAATTGATATTTTCAGATCGAATTGATTGGTATCATCATTGCTACAATGAATCATCGTCTACGTCATCGTGGGTTCAAGGTCAATAATTACAATTTATCGATTTTCCTTTATTACTAAGGGAAAATGCTGTATATGGCTTCTTAGAAACGGTCTTAACAATATATTTTTAAAAGACATCGAAAATACATATTATATAAATATTATAGTTCATTTTATTAACAGGCGAGTTGACTTAACATTTCCATTTCTTAGCTAATGTTTCCGCTTTTTGCCTAGTTTCGATTTGAAGTCACCTTTTTTGGTGAACTTTTTGCTTGTATAGTTTTTGCTATTTGAACGTCGTTTCTCTTCCCACTTCATTTGCTTATCGGAGGATTTGTCCTTGTTGAATACAGCATTACTGGTGCCCTGACCTTTGACCTTGCCCGTTTCCTCAAGCAAGGCGGAAAAGTCATCGGCAGCGGCAAACAGGGAGGACATATCTATGTGAAGAAACAGAAATGTTAAAGGACATACGAATCAAAGTATCTAAGAAACTTACCATTACTATGTTTCAGCTTCTTAGCAAAGCCACGCTCATCCAGCAAGTTAGCTGAATCTTTGCGTGATTTCTTGGTCTTAGGCGGAGCGGCATCTTCATCATCAACATCGTCGTCGTCGTCGTCAAGACTATCTGGAGCTTCGCTGGAATCTCCATCTGAAATGGAGCCTTCATCTTCGTCATCCTCATCCAGGGGTTCCAGATCAATAGATCCCGTTTCGTCATCCGATTGCTCCTCTCCATCTTCAGCGATTTCATCATCTTCATTATCATCACCCTCCTCAAGCATATTATCATCACCCCAGTCATCATCAATTTCATCCATATCGTCCTCTGCCATATCGGCCGATTGTTTCTTTTTCTTATCCTTCTTTTTGGATTTCTCCGCCTCCATTTCACCTCCCAGTTCTTCAAGAAAATTGATCTCATCTTCTTCCTGTTCAGCATCGCCGCCATCCTTGAACTTTTTACCAAAGTATCCATCCAGATACGCCTCAAATTCATCATCGTCCACTTCACCCTCTTTCAAATCGTCACCAGCTCCAACATCATCTTCGCCTTCATCTGTTTGCTTATCTAAACTATCTGTTTTTTTGTTTTTATTTTGGGCCACCAGTTCGGCTTGTTTACGCTTGTGCTCAAGGAAATTGAATATGAACATCTCATCTTCGGTGCAATTTGTCTTGGTCAAGGATTTCACTGGCTTGCCACGTGCACCAAAGGCCATGTAACGTTTGTGGGCAACAGCAGCCGCTTCCGCTGCAGGCTGGTGATCCAGTTTTTTGGGATTCTTAAAGGCGAAACGTTCAAGGAAATGCGGTAGACCAAAATCTCGGAGTGGATCACCATAATAATCAATACGTTTCTCTAATATAGAAAAGTTCAATTAGGTTCTATTAAAGTTGGTTGCAATTAAATAACTTACGCTGAAGAATCTGCTCGGCAAAGACCTGGACAGTGGGATGATAGTGCTGACGCAAGAGCAGCAATTCATTTCGAAGGGTATATCCAGCTCCAGCAAAGGCGGGAACACGGTGATAAGGATCATATTTACACGAGTCAATGTTTTTCACTTTGGAATCGGTGGATGCCACACTGGCATGATGCCAGGATGATGCAGCTTCCGATTTAACTGATTGTTTATTTTCTTCTGTCTCTGGCTTCTCAGTCTCATCCTTTTCTTTGACATCTTCATAAGTTTCCTCATCATCACTGCCAAACTTCTCCAAATCTTTAGAAATTATCTTTGTTTGCTGTTCATCCCCCTCCTTTAATCCACTGCCACCAATCAGTTCGCGCCGCATGCGCAGTAATTTGTGGAGAACTATGAGACAACCAGCAGCTATATGGGGAGGAGCATACAATGACAATTGTAACAGACGCTTTACAAATGCCTGAGCTCTTGCCACATGGTTATCAATGTGTATGGCTCGATGGACTATGTGTAGAAGATGAGCTGCTGTCTTTCCACCCACATTGATAAGGTTCAGGTCCAGTAACTTAACATATAGAGCATTATAGAAGCGATCCGATTTCTCCGTTTTTACTGTAATCAGTTGTAGGAGCAATCCCAGGGTTTGCACAGAGACACGAATGTCGGCCAAGTGTACCAAACGATATATGGTATCCTGCATCTCTTTATTAAGCAGCTCACCATTGCTATCTTTTGCCGGCTGAGCCTCCACTATGGCCTTTTGCAAGCATCTCAGAATGGCTTGCATAGTACGATTGTTCACAGCGCCCTTTTGTACCAGGACCTTAAATAGGGCGAAACAAATGTTTACCAGTCTGGTACATACATCGGATTTACCCGAGGGAGCAATGCTGGCCAAAAAGCACAAGGCAAAGTGCTGTGCCCGCTCCGAGATGTTGTTACGAAAGAGCAACTTTTCCGCCTCGGCGACAATGACACCACACATGTTCGGATGCCTGTGAGCCACCTCGCTAAGATGATGCAATGCCTTGGAGGCTATTTTGGCAGTGGGATCGCCCAATTTGTTGATCAACATTGTTAATAACATTTGCTCCTTTTCTGGGGCATAGGACAAAAGCTTAGCTCCCGCCACTATTGATGCGTTCTTATTGTGATCTTGGCCAGTTTGCAGGCCTTGCATTAAATTCTTGAGGAATTCATGATACTGATCCTTTAGCTCGTTCTCAAAGTACCAATAGGAGTAAATGCGACGCTGCTTATCCTTAGTTAGCGAAGCATCTTTCTTTAATTTCTTCCAATCTGCTCCACGCGTATGAATCGATAAGAGTTTCCGATGTGGAGGTAATAAAACCTCTTGCCATAGGTCTGTAAGCACTGCAATGACATCATTGCTAGCTTTATTAGAGATCTTGCAGAAACCAATTAAAGTGGAAAGAGCATCTAGATTGCCCAGTGGGTTGCTGGTTACCAGCAATGCTCCAGCGTTGGCACGATCCTTGGCCGTACCCTTGTGCAAAGCGGTTTGCAACCAACGGGCATCGGACGGATTGCGTTTGCTGTAAACGGATTTTTCTGCCTCAAATGAACTTTTGCAGTGATTAAAAAGTTCCAATTGCTCTGCTTCCTTCATATCCAACACCTCCTCGCTTGTGGGATACTCTGGATGCTAACGAGTTAAATTAAATTATTGGCAAACGTTTTAATTTTGGTTTCATTGAGGATAACCTACCACATGATACCATTTCTTTTGGGAATCCTCATCTTCTTCAGCCTTAGCTTGGTATTTATTTCGTTTCTTATTCGATAGCTGTTGTTCTTCCATCTCGGAATCTGAATCAGAGTTCTCCTTGTCGGGCTTCTGCTCTTCTCCATCATCATCGAATTTAATCCGTTGTGACTTCTTGGGCTCAATTTGCTTCTGTTTCTGCGGTTGCTCCACCTCCGAGTTGCCATCAACGCTAAATTTGATTTTCTGAGGTTTCTTTACCTGCTGCTGGTTTTGTCCCTGTCTATGACCATTTGTTGGTTTGGCGAAGCTAAACACAAATCAAACAATTTTGATATAGATCGTGATCTTATCTTGTATTACAAAAGTTTACCCATTTTGTTGTTGTCTTCCTTGATTTTTCACATTTTGTGGCTTATTGTGCTCCTTCGGTTTGTTAGGTTTGGTCACCGCCTCTCCCTCATCGTCAAAGACAATTTTCTTATTCTTCGATGGACCATTGATTTGTATTCCTTGGGCCACTGCTGCCGGCATGATTAGAAATTACTTAATACGAATTTATAGCATAAAAACTAAAAATTCAAATTGCACGTGTAGGCAACAATTTTAGCCATTCACCACGAAACGTTAACGTCAAATGTGACCGTATTTTCCAACTTGTATTACCGATATTTAAATCTTTATCGAAATTTTAAATATCAAATTTAAACAATGTTTACCGTTTTTTTTGAATTGGGAATCACTTTTATTAAATAGTCTTAGTATAAAAAATCTCAGTCATTGGTCTGGCAGATTAGGGCAACGCTGCGCTTTACCCAGTGTGAGGCTTTGGCCTTCGTGTTGAGCAGTAGTGGTACCACATAATTGGTGGAGTGTCCTGTCGTGGATAGAACGCCCTTGCGTTCGCCTGTCTTATAAAGGGGACAGCGATACCGAGAGCCTTCAGTCAGATCCATTATTAACACCGGTCGGAAATAGATTACGGGCATAGAATAGATAAGAATTTTTGGTAGCTGCTCAACCAGCATACTCTCTTTCCAGTCCCAGCGGGCTCCCTCTAGGAACAAACCATTGCAATAGACACCGTCGTCCGGGGGCAAGGGCTTGGTATCCACACTGAGCACATCGTAATCAAAGGTCAAAGTGTCGATAGGGATCTTGTATTTACGAGCATAATTTTGCATGGCACCCGTGAGGAAGGCCTGCGTAAAAAAGAAACCCGAGAGCCAGAAAGTGGGCGGCTTGCCGTGGTGATGCCAGTGATGCAGCCACGAGAGTCGCTTGTACAGATCCTGCACATACGAGCCCAAAGGTTTAAGGCAAGGATATGACTTTGACATCCATTTGGTGGGTATGCGATTGAATTTCATAGCAGTCATCACATTTTCCAGATCGGGTGTCATAACAATGACGCCACTAATGGCCATGGCAAGATCCCGGCACGAGGCACGTATCTCCTTTTGAAGTTTAAGGAAACGCTCCATTTCCTGTACCACCACCGTATTCATGGACTCGTTGTAATCAACGGGATATTTTTCAGCAGCTGCCTCGATATCCATATCAGGAGGCATATCCTTCTCAATTTGTTTGATAGTAGCCAAAATAAGCTGTTCGGGACTTACTCCAGCACCGGCGGTACCTGCAGCTTCGGTGCCCAACAGCAAGATCATTGAATCTAAAAGAGTTTTGGTTGTCTGCAAATCCCGTGTAATGCCAGAATTGGCATGCAGCCCATATACTTCTGGTGGCGCCAGTGATGGTATATGCTCTTCCAGATATCGTAGAATCTCGCGATGCTCTGTCTTTCGGGGGAGTATATAACGGTCATCAGTGGCAAAACGATACCGATTATCAGAGACCACTTGAGGATTACAAAAGTCGCCCAAAATTGTGACAATGGCACGTCGATCCCAATTGTCCGTCACACGACCACCATAGTTACACTCACTGGTTAGATACGAGATGGCATCGTATGGTACATGATCGTATTGGTTGAGTAGCATCTGTGCAAAGTGGTCAAAATTAACTTATTGTTATCTAAAGAGATTCCGATTCACTTACGCTTAACTGCAGCACCGAAATCTGTAAATCAGATTCATTGAATCCATAGGCAATATTCCAACCAAGTGGCCCATATTTTCGTCGCTCCTGGACAACAGCATGGAAAAAGCAAATGCCATAGAGTAGACGGGTAAAGGCACGATCCTGTTTGGGACAGCCCGCATAGAACTCGTACTCATTTATTGGCTCAGAGTTGTAGGAGCGCATTAGATTCTCTCTTAGGCCAGTTGGTGGTTCGTTGGTCATCTTAACACTATTTTGAAGTATGGTCACCGGAAACTGGGGCGTTGGGTAAGCTGTCAACCAGATTCGGAAGTTGGCTATAGAATACATTAAAAAAAAGATACATCAAAAGTCAATGGAATCAATGCATCATGATCTTACGTGTGGTATTGAAAGTGTCCATATTTTCCCAAAGATACTCTAGCGTTGGCATCCACGATGCAGCCAAATGACAATTTTGCAAACAGACCCAATAGCCCATTTCCTGGGCATTTTTAATAAGAGCCGT
Organism: Drosophila austrosaltans; assembly: GCA_035045865.1. Classification (NCBI taxonomy): domain Eukaryota; kingdom Metazoa; phylum Arthropoda; class Insecta; order Diptera; family Drosophilidae; genus Drosophila; species Drosophila austrosaltans. Next base: position 5,236,526 of record JAWNOQ010000211.1, read on the forward strand.
GGCAATGGGACCCTGTCCCTGTCCCAAAGAAATGCTCTGGAATGTCTCCTCCTGTCCCATTTTCTCGGCAAAGGCCAACAGTGACCCCAAGGGATCGGCACCCGGCGACAATATAAAGACTAGTGGAGTGAGAGCCGTAGAATCTGTATAAGATTTCGATATATCAAACTCTGGCGGCGATACATACGCATCACCAATAGATTTGGCTATAAAATTACGTACGCCCAGGAATACAGAATCAGGACGCAAAGCCTTTAGCACAATGATCTTTTCAAATGCAGTGGTTTTAGCTTGCCACGGCGCCGGCAGCGGTTGCAATTCGGGTGATGCATGATCATAGATGGCCTGCCAATCAGACAAATTTTTACGGAATGAATCAACGATGCCATCCAACTCTTTAAGTTCCTCTAATCGCACTATATTTAGCCAGACTGTATCTGTGATCCAACTTGGATTGGGATTGGGGGGTATTTTGGTGGACTCTTTGGCATTGGTCACCAAATGTGCCAAATGCCGCATTTGCACCTGGCCAGTCCCCAAAAGAATGCGAGCTGTCAGGATGAAAGAGTACAGCAACTTATCCTTTTCAAAAATAGATCGGCAAACATTATTGTACAGATTTTTGGTAAATCCATCCACCAGAAACTTGATTCGCCTTGGCAGATCCTTAGATTTGTTGGCCGTCTCAATGGAATACATATACAGATTAATATACCAATTAAGTGAGAACTGATACATTGGATCTATGTTGGGTAAATCGGTGATGGAGTAATATAGGACAGAGGAGTGTACAGCCACAGGCTTATAGTTCAGGCGGAAGGCATCAATTTTAGCCGATGTGTCTTTCGCAGCATCCTGCTTCTCCAAAATATCCTTGGACAGTGTTTTCGATTCGGCCAGAATCTGAATTGCAGCCTCATTTTCCAAAATATCACCTTCACTAGAGGTCAGAGTCTTAAGAATCATGTTTTCAGCATCCAAGAGAGCTCCCTTATTGGCTGCTGCTTCTGTTGTTAGTGTGATCCTCAATTCCTGCAAATCGGGCCGTTCCTTAGCTACGACAATACTCAGCAATTGATCCATGAGGGCTGTTTGTGTCAACGCGAAATTGATCACTGTCACCTTATTAAAAGTTTCGGGCAGAAAATGAGGATTACGCAAATTGCAAGTCATATAGAGCCGGAAACTTGGAGATACGGGAACAATAGCCTCGCCTAAGCTAATATGCTTAATGCCGCCCTGAATAAAGGTCTGATGCATTAGAATAGGATCTAGCGGTACTTCTAGCTCCTCCTGAACATTCTCAATAATAACCGGAGTGCCGTATTCCATGGCCTCGGCAATAACCCTCATATAGTTGCCCTGACTAAACTTCACGCAGTTCAAGCGATTTTTACGCTCCATATTTTTAAGCCAGTTATTGGCCTGACCCTGTGGATCAATGAATAAACTGTAGCGACTAGAGCTAGCCGAAATAATGGCATTTTCACTGGAGAACTCATCATTGGGTAGTCCGTCTAGCTGCCAGTTTTGAATGGTTACTTCCTGGCCCAAAACAGCCGTAATGGAGTAAGTGTCTGAGCAGGGAATACCTAGTGAGGTGACCTTACTGAACCAATCCCGTACGCATTCAGCTCGATACTGTAAATTAACAGCGGAGAGATAGGCTATAACCCCGCATGAAATTAGCACATCGCCAGGCAAGTGATCATACAGCTCTTGAAGATCATCAGCTGCCTTGTTCCAGCGGGATTTTTCACCGCCCAATCCACCAATAAGTGCTTCTGCACGTAGCAACTTGTTGCGACAATTTTCAGCATGCTCCTCGGTCTTTCGCATCTCTGCATTGGCCTTATCTAATTCTATGTTTAGCAGGGCTACCTTCTCTTCGAGAGCAGCGGCCAGTGCTCGCTTTTCGGCCAGGAAACTCATTGTGTCTGAGTACTCCTTCTCGGCAGCAGCCAATTTAGCCTTTTTGGGGGCCACAACCTTGGCCACGTCGTCATACATGTCCATAGCAATAATCCACTGACAAAGACCTTTTGCCGCACTGGAGGCTTTTGCCACTACCTTGGGATCGAAATCTTTGTTCGGTATGAACTCTTTCCGAATGCGTTTCATAATCTCTGCTGGTATATTGTCCTTATCGAACTCCTTGAGCGCCGGCAGAAAGTTCATTTCACCAAGCAGTCGTTTGCTGGGTCCCCAATAGTCCTGCACCATTTTTCCTGTCGAGGGATCTGGAATACGCTCTGGTGGTATTCCCTTGATAACGCATACAGCTGCCATAACCAGTTTAATAACTGGCGGAGGATTTTTCATAGACTTGACTAGTGTTATATCAGCTGGTTTGAGTGTATTAAGAGCAGCTAATGCATCTTCTAATACAGGTATCGCCTTGGCCAAATCCTTTTCACACTCGTTCTTAAGTACTTGGGCAGCTTCGGCCTGAACAGAGGCCACCTCCTCATCACGCTTCACCTGCTCGGCAGCGGCACTGGCAGCTAGAGTTTCAGTGTTAATCTCCAGCATCATTTTTCTTGAGGCCTCTGCTAGGGCTACCAATTTCGGTTGCAAGGCATTCAGATCCTTTTGCATAATGAAAATGGCAGCAGCTGCATTGGCCAAAGTATCTAAGCCGCCGATATAGCGCATTTTGGCCAACATTGTCTCACTTTGTTTGCGTGCAATAAGAGTCTGAAAGGATCGAATCAATTCAATGAAAGATGCATTTGTTTGATATATATAACGACTCGACATTTGGCAAAAAGATCGAGTGACACGAGCCGCAGTCGTATGGAAATATTGACATGTGTCCACAATGGCCATTTTGATATCTTCGGATGGTACATTTACGTCCACCAACGACATTTTTGCTATCATTTGCAAGGCATCCTCCGGCCAACTGTCATACCAATCAATGGTGCAACAGTTCACCAGAGAAGGATAGAGTCGCACTCGAGTTCGCAGGGCATCGCCAATGGGTGAGAAGCTTAGCACCACGTGAAGCTTTTGTTTGCAGCGATTAACAAAGAACGAAAAGACTTGAAGCGGTGATACATCAATATTACGATTACCGCCCTGAGCAGCCAAGCGCACCATTTCCAACACCTCCTGTTTCTCATCGATGGGAAAGATATTGGGAACTTCACCCTGATTCAAAAGGCAATCAATATCCTGAAGAAATAGCTCCATTTTAATCTGATTCTCGGTTATTAGGAAAGTGGTATGTTTATTCATTCCACCTGCCTCTTTTAGTATGGCCTTAATATCTTCATGCCAGTCACTTGCTCCATAATTTTTTGTTATTTCGGGCTGGAAGAAGGAAGTCTGCACCATATTGGTGGCCAGCTTTGTTAGCGATTGTCGTCCTGAACCGCCCAAACCAATGAGTAGAGCGCTGGCTCCTTGTATAGAGATAATGCGGCATATCCGATTCAAATGTTGTAGGGCAAATGTGAAGAGGGTAATGTCCATTTTGGAACGACGCGTTGAATTGTAATCCTCCAGGCTAGTTGACGCAAGCTTAAAAAAGATTTCAATACTTGGCACTTCCTCATAGCGTCGCTCATCCGGTTCGCTATCCTCGTCAAAGTAGACGCCAAAGAAAACACCATTAGCCGCCTCAATATTAAAGACCAGGTCATCAGTTGGTCCCTGGACGCAGTACTTGTCAAATATATTTTCCACCTTGTCCTTGAAATTCGTTTTAAGGCACTCGTTTAGCTTTTCGAACATCCATTTGCGATCAACTTCATCCACAAGACGATCGTAGAAAACACGCATAGCCTCATGATACCAGACACGTACCAGCATTTTCTTATCATTTACGGACTCCTTGCGGACCAATGTGCAACCAGTCACTACACGTGAAATATCACGCAAATTAAAAATGTAATGGGATTTTGCCGGCGTAGCGCGGATCTCCGATTGTACACTCTTGTATATGCTCTGTGTGGCATTTACAATTTGATTTGTCACAAGAAACACATCCTGGGCATGGCCGGCACGACGAAAGCCGCTGAGTGCCACATTGAGAAATATGCGGAACATTGTGTCATCACTGAACGTATTAATTGAGAAGACGTTAAAGTGATTAAGGAAGCGAGCATATACATCCTGACGACTGCCGCCAGGCAGACCGCAGGCAGTCATAATCAATACATCGTTAATCCAGATTTTGGAGCTGTCCTTCAGATCATAAACATGACCGTAGTCGAAATATTGACGCAATAGCTCCAATGGTGGCTGGGCTCCGTAAATCTCCTTTACCGGCATACTCATATCGTCGACAAACAGGACACTTTGCATACCCTTAGGTGGGCCATAGATGCCGCGTTTCCATTTCTGAAGTTTTGATATAAGTAGCTCCTGCGTTTGATTGGCCGATATCATTACCGTGAAAGTAATGAAACCAGTTTCATACGTTTCGGGATCCAATTTGTTCATCAAAAAGTTCTGGATATATACACTTTTGCCGGTGCCAGTTGGTCCCACAAGAAGCATACGTTTCTTGTGTTCCACATGCATCTTTAGTAGATGAACGTAGCGAGCTGTGTCCACTGTGGGTACAATGACTCCGGTTTTTGTCTCCTCAACATCCATACGTTTAGCCAATTCAGGCCAATAGCGCCAAGTGCCACGCTGCTTGAAGACATAGACATAATCAACAATTAAACCCTCAGGTGGTGGGGTAACTTCCATTTTTCCCAACAAAGGCGGTGGATTAGACTCCTCGCTGTCGTATATCTGTTTCAGGATAAGATGAGATAAGAGAGAAATAGGAAATCCATCTGTTTGACTTACATTTCTTAGGAATACATCGAACTTTTCACGTGATTGCGTATCCAAAACTCCAGCTACTCCCCAAACTAAAGCAAAAAGTATAGCTGCCTGAAAATAGGTCTGCAAATATTTCTGATAATCCTCTGGATTTTCCTCAATTGCCTCATCCAATAGCATGTCAAATAGATCAAATGTTGTTAGCATGCAGTTGTATTCGCCCGGTTTAATAAACTGATTACAATGACGCCGTACAAATGTCTGGCACTTCAATAGGAGAAAGAGATTGCAGAGATTTACTATAAGTAAATTTTATTGAGAGTATAAAAATTTACCGGAACTAGAAGCCATTCGAACATAGTCATCACATATTCAATGTTCTCCTCATCGGCCCAACGGGTATCGGCTTTTTTCAGCCAAGTTTTGGCAAAGGCACGCCATCCCAATGTTGATGGTTCCATGTAAATCATGCCACATCTGGATACTGTGGCTGGGGATGCCTGAGCCAAATCCATTACCTCAAATATCATTGACATTTCGTTAGACATGGTGACGACCTCCCCACTGGTGAGGCACAATTTCTTATTGTCATCCAACACAGTGTTCATGTTTTCAATCCAAACAGCATCAACGGGACCATCGAATATTACCTGAAAGAGAATATTAAAGGATTTCCCTAAAACTATATCCACATATATGTATATACATGTAGTTACCCATTTTCTGTCTGGAGTCGGTGTCATGGCAAAATCCCGAAAGATTTTGGCTACCAAACCATCTGTCCATTCATAGGATATGGGATCAAAGGAGCCATATAATTGATTCATGGTAATCGATTTGGGATTCATTATTCCCATCAAGACATGCTGGAAATACGGATTCTCGTTTGGTACTTTAGTTTTGAGTGCCGATAAAACTTTGGCCAAAACTTGAAGGGTTTTTGATTTGCCTGACAGCGGTTCACCCACTAACATGAAACCATGTCGCACAATGATCATCTCATATGTCTGAATGACTTTGGTGAGAAAGGATGGTGCCGGCTCCAATACCTCTTCCTTGCAGACACGTTTGAACTCCGTTTCCAGCAATGAGTAATCGATATGTGGCAACTGAATTCCCGGAAATATGTCCGAGATAATACCCTCAAAGAGCGGCACATCGAATGAAAGGAATTTGGGCAGATTAACATCGATTAAACTGCGCAACAGAAGAATATCCTCTAATTCATCGGGATATTGCTTTTTAATATTACCGCAGGCAGAGAGTACAGTCTTTACAGCTCGCATACCGTAATCATAATGATTCTGGCTTGATAATTGTTCTGAGCAGAGTCGGTAAGTGGTCACAATTTTTACTGCCAATTTACGGGCATCGACAAAACCATATGAATAGAGGGAGATTTCGCCAATCATAGCATAATCCGGGACCATCATAGCAACGGAACGAAATAGAACCTTTAAATTATCAGGCAATTCTGAACGACCCGCGTAGCCGGGATTCATTGTGATGCACACATAGCAGGCAGGATTCAACAACAGTTCGGTGCCTTCAAACATGAATTTGGTTACATTTGCTCGCACCGCTTGAATAATAAGCAAAATCTGTTGGGCGACCACCGAAAGCACTTCCAGTTCAATTCGATTGAACTCATCAAAACAAGCCCAAGCACCGCAAGAGGCCAATCCCTTAAAGAATTTACCCATAGCCTTGTAGTCCAAGCCGTCTGAACAATTAAACACCTTGCATTGGACTGCCAGAGCTTTAGCCAGATCCTTGGTAGTTTCCGTCTTTCCTGTGCCGGCCGGACCCTCAGGAGCACCATTCAAATGCAATTGATAGGCACCAACCAGAGTGCGATAGCATCGATCTGTCAACGGTGTGATAACCAGACGATCCGAATTGCCCAAATACTCATTGGCAAAGGGGACAGTGGCATTGATAATGCGCACTAAAGTTTTATCTTCCTCCCAATAGTAGCGCATCTGGGCCAACCATTGAAAATCATATTCGCTGTTGATTTTAAGGCGAATCAGTTCTTCGGTAACATCCTTTGCATGCACATCGATTACAATCAATGATTTGATTGTGATTCGATTAAGATTACTAATCTTGGGTGAACGCACAAGATTTACAATATCGTTAAGCTCCTTGGATAGATCCTGGTAAAAGTTATGCATTATTGTCTGATTACCGCCCACAGATCGGCGGAGACAAGAGTGAACACGGCTTGCCCAAAAGACCTGCGAAATGGCAAGAACGACCATCTGTGGCCATTCTAGAACCCATTCGTGCCGTTTCACTGTCGGATAGTGATTATAGGACAGTTCGTTCTGGTTTCGAACGGCCTTTAGCATCTCATCTTCAACACCAATTAGCCATTTCTCTACACTGCCGCCAGCGGCCGCTGTGGAGACCACTTCAATAAACTCAATGTATTCCTTATCGCTGCTCAACATAGCCAACACATTCTTGGCCTCATCAAACTCCAGACTGTTAATTCCCTCAAAGCATTTGCCAAGATGGGGTAGCACACGAAGGGGATCCTTGGTCTCTGACAATATTTCCAGCATTTCGTCGTTGGCCAAAAAAAAGAAGCGTGGAAAAAATAAGCGCTTCTTTTCCAAATAGTTACTAACACCAGTTGAGATGTCTTCGAGTAGCTCATTGGCCTTTTGTAGTGACTCAAGGAGACCGACTGCTGGGGCAGTTTCCATTACCAACGGCTGTCTTAAAACCAAGCCCATATTCCGGGTATATGTCTGCTCAACCACGATAAAGAGACGTCCCTCCTCTGGCATCTGTGCCACAATATCCTTTGAGGAGAAGATGGGAAGCAAGTAGAGAAAATTTGCCTGCACTTTACCCCACTGATCCAGCGTTTCGTTTACTCGCATTATTTTTTCATACCAGGCGCGTACCTCCTCTTCGCAGGGCTTCATAAACGCCGATCCGCGCATAGCCAAAGTTTTGAGTATATGATCATCGAGAAGCGCCTGTATATCATCCAGACTGGAGAGAATGGTTACACCTGTCTCCTTGTATGGACCGGTGGGAAAGATTTTATTCTCCCATTCCTTGATCATGGCCTGCAGATTATTCCAGAGCTGCAACTCTTTATTAGCACTAATACTGATAATTTCAAATTGATCCAGTATATCGTCTAGGCCGGCATTAAGGATTTTACGTAGCGTAGTACCTGCATCCGGTGTTATATCGAAACCAGCTATATCTGACATCTCCTTCCAATGCCGCTTACGCAAAGCTGGATTACACATAGTGTTTACAATAAAGACGCCGGTGGTAAAGTCTTTAATCGATTGTATCATGGATGAGCATAGACGCAACGGTACTGGATGCTTCTCCGGATCCGGATCTTCAGTTTGGCCCTGCACAATAATAGAAAACAATCAATGAATACAACGCGCTGCACTTAGGTAACAGTGAGACCTACCTTAAACTTGCAAACGGGATTCTCAATGAGATCCTGTTTAATTTTAACACGATAATATTTCTGATTCTTTTGAAAATCCTTTAAATAATTGTCTGTAGTTGTTTCCACAAACTTCGGTTCCAGATATTCAAAGGGTCCATCCTGCCATACATTTAAATAGCGCTGCCAGTCTATACAGCATCTACGAAAAAGGAAAATTATTTATTTTAATAATGAATTAACCAAAAATTCTCCTGTTATGTAGGACTCACTTCATCAGCTCAGCAAATGGATAGACAAAGCTCTTAATCACCTCTAATGTGGGATATTCGGTTTGTGCTATTTTAAAGAGCTTCTCCTCTTTGTTGATCCAAGCCACATAGTCATCAAAGGTCTTCAGTTGATCTATGAAATTTTGAAGTATTATATAGGAATCTCGAAACTTTTCTGGCCTGCTCATATCATCAATAACGGCCAATTTGGGCAGTAATTCCTCAATATCTGTATTAAGTTTCTTCACCACCTCCTGTAGATGCTCTTCAAACAGAAATTTATATTGCTCCTGCTGTGAGGCATTGTAGTCACATATCTCATTAATATCCTTAATCCAATTGATAGTTCGTATAGTTAGATCAAAGTGATATTTGGACATTTCAGTCAACTCGACAATATTTGTGCCCACTTGGAGGCAATATTGAATGCGGTCGGTTAGCTCGGCAAGTTTCTCCTTTTTCACATAAATCATATATTCGGCACCCTCGAGCAACTCTTCCGTGGATTTGGGTATTTCCAATGCATTATACTTGATCTTTTCAAATTCGGCACAAATATCTTCTTCGGCTTTAATGTGTTCTTGTATTATAATCGATGTGATTTCGGATATTAAACTTTCGGCCAATGTGCGAAGAGCCGAAATGGCAGGTTCATTGTGAATAACGGCCATTATGAAATATTCCGTCTCCGGTTCGCTTCGAAGTTTATTAATGAACTCATAATAGACATCGATGCGAGCAAAATACTCTTCGAATTTATGGGGAGCAGCTAGGAATTTGGCTAATTCGTCACGTTCCTCCCACGAATAAAGGGCGTAATATTTGTTACGATATGATTGGATATAATCGATGACCTCTGTATAGGAGCGAGCGATTGTATCTTGCACCTCGTTAACGACATCCTTTAAGGTATTGTCATTCATTTCGATCTTCAGATAATCATTGGTCTGGGCATACATTGATAAAGTTGTAAGATTATCCACTTGCGGTTGCAACGACTCCATGCGATATCCGATTATTGAGATTTCCGTTGCTATCTCGGCAAAGGTTCGCATTATGTTATAGACATTGGGTTTTGTATCTAAATCCCCGGTGAGGTCCATCCACTCAAGTGAGATACGAAAGACGGGCATGAGACGTGGATTGGAGCAAATGCGAAACATTTCTTTAAATGTTCGTAATTTCATGTTATTGAGCTCACGATTCATTAGACCCTCTAGTGCTCCCCAAGCACGCTTCCACATACCCATTGGCATTACTCGCTTGCGCAGCAATTTTCTTAATACCAACACAAGCTTCGTGTACCATGTCCAGCGAAGATATGTGTTCACCTTGTCAAGCTGATTCTGGATATACTTGCGATAGAATTTGTATGACAGTACCTCACGTCCTCCCAATCCCATCTGGGTTTGTTGACTGCTCATGATACTAACGTAATGGAAAATGCAAGCCAAGTCAGGGAGCTCTGCCACAGATATGCTTAAAACCATTCGCATGGGTAGCTGCAAAATGAGCAGTTTTTTTGCAATTTTCTTTCTGTTTTCCACATAGAGCTTATAGTTGGCCGTACGTCCGGGTCGCTTAAGATCAAATTCTGTGCGTGGCAGTTGAAATTGTGCAGCATCTTCGTCGGAGAATTCCGGATGTCGAAGAATGTTCTTCATACTATAGATTTTCATCAACCGATCGTATTCATTATGCACATCCTTCATGTACTCGTCAACCAAATCTGGGTACTTGGACTTGAGACGCTCCGAGGCAAAACTAAGAATTTTGGCTTCCGTTTTACGAAGCATGCGCGGCACCACAATTTTGCGCACCTCTCGTCGCAAATTGTCGACATAATGGGATTCCGGTAGGGGCCTCATCTCCGGATCAGGCGGCCAATGCTTTCGAGCTATTCTTACCTTAACATCTGCTGCCTTCTGCTTTAGGAATTGAAAATGTCGTCGCTCGTGCACCTCGGATATATGAAACTTGAGCAGCGGATTCTTCATATAGGGCTCATCGTCATATTTGGTAATATCTGATGGTGGTCGATGCATACGCTCCAGCTTGCGGCTATACATGATGGCGCCGGTATTTATCGGTGTCTTCCTCAGCGAGTGCTCAGCTTTATGCTAGCAAACCTGCGATTTTTCTTGCAGTTTTTTGTTGTTGAGATAATTCACAATTTATTTTTGGTTTATTTGACGTTATTATTGTTGCTAAGGAAACTTGTTATAAATTCGAGTTGAGGTTGGTTATTTATCGTGTTAGCCGGGCAACGGTTTAACAAGGTAAGGATCAAAATACCTAGGGTTTCAAACAAACATTCAAACAATAAAAAACAAAAACAAACACCAGCAATATAGCTGCATACTTTTGCTTGTTTTCATTTTTTGATTTTATAATGGTTACCTGTTACATTTTATTAAACAGTTGGTTCAATTTTTGAATTTTCGGTATTTAAAAACAGCAAATGGTCACACTAATTGAGAGCTCCGCAGTAAAATTACAAGAGTTTGTTTCCGATTAGAATTTTAAGTTTACAATAATCAACATATATAAATCTAGTATTAATTTTAAGCATTTCAACTACATTATGTATTATTCAGTTCTTTTTCCAGTTTTACCAATAAATTAACATTACACATTACCACAATGTTCATTAAAATGGTGCCTGGGTAATGCTTTGGTCTGACTTTCGCGGCGTTTATGTTTGCTGTGTTTTTTCAGTGTTGTTTTTGTTAACTGGGCGAGCGGGTGCGTTTTCGCATTCGTCGCGCTTTTTTGCATTTTTTTCATGTTTTAAACAATATAAATAAATTGCACTGCACAAAAACAAAAACAACGGCAGCAGTAGCGGCAACAACAAGTTTCCAAAAACAAGTCACAAAACAAACAAAACGAAAAAAAAAGCCATTTCAAGTAACAACAACGTACATACATACGCTTCGCTTTTGTTCCGTGCAGTCGCCCCTACGAAAACAGCAACAACAAGAGTAAAAATTAGATTTTGTTGTTTTGCCTGCACATTACATTACATTAACATTTTTCACACAAACGAAGAAAATTGTGCAAAAAACTGTGACGACAGCGGGAACGGGGCATATGTTTATATGTATGTGCATGTACGTGTGAGATTTGAGTGGAAAACTGTATATATGCATGTGTATGTGTGTGTGTTGAAAGCCGTGGAGGAGGGCATTGTGTGTGGCCACTAAATTAATATTATAATTTAAGTGTTTCTTTTTTTTTTCTACTGTTGTTGCCTCAGCCATACAACTAACAACGCCATAGTCGAAATATCCATGGCACATCATGAGGCAGCTGCTCTTTTGGCATGTGTAAACAAAGCAGCAACGCAGAAACAAACACACACATAAAAACAGCAGGCAGGCAGCAGCAGACGTAGCCGCAGCAGCAGTCAACGTTGACGTCGACGTCCTTCACCTTGCCAATGCGAATGCATTATACATATGTATATTGAGTTTCAATCATCTTTCGTTTGGCAACCTGTTTAAAGAACAGGAAGTTTCCTCAAGTGCAGCTGTTCCAAAAAGACAAAGCCAGGAACAAAATTGAAACCAAACAACAACAACAACAACAAAAAAAAAAAACTTAAGTTCAGCGAATTAAAGCAAAGTTTAGGTAAGTAACTTAAGACGTTCATTTCTTGCAAAGGGTACGTACATACAGTAATCCATATGTGTACTATATACTCCGATATTTTTCCTCCCGAGGAATTAGTTTGCATCATTTCATTCCTTTCCAAAAAGCTTACTTTATTCCCTTAGCGAGATTTCTAAACAAATGTTCATATTTTCTTGGAAACAAACAACTGTTTGCAATATTTGTGACTCCATATCTCGGAAAACTGCCCTCTCTCTTTTGTTTTCTCATTATCTGATTCTCTATATATCTCTTTCTCTCCCTAACCGACAGGGGCGTTGTTGTCTGTCATCCGCTTTGCGTTTAAACTCAAGTTTCCGCCTGAATAATTGTCTGAACTGTTGTCTGTCGCTCGACTAAACGGAATTTGTTTCATTTACTAATCTGTTGACTCAATCGCTAAAAATATCTAAAAGCGTAACCCTCTCCCTGCCCATTCATTCACCCCGTCGTTGCAGTAGATAAATGAGAATGAACATAACTCCCACTTGAGCACGTGTGAGAGAAGCATTCTTTGGAAACCGCAATTGAAGAGATACAACTCGATATCTACCATCGACTTACCCCTCTCACACACTCACTTTTGCATTCAATAAGAGGCTCTGTCGCTGCGTCTGACGTAATAATGATAACAGTATTCAACGTCAAAGACGACGCTGACAGCGGACATTTATAGTGCACATTCGCATTAAGTTTCGAATACCCTTCAATATTGTTACAGCTTATAAGATATCTAATCTAATCTAACTAATTCCAGTAGGTCAAAAATAAGTTTCAATAACTTGACATTTTTTAGATCAAATCAAATCGAATTGTATATAATTTATATATATATATATACAAATATATAATTTGTGAGTGTATCTAAATATCGCATAGCTTAAGTTAGCCAAGTCCATGGGGTTTTTTTTCTCTCTTGTTTTTACATACATATGTATGTATGTGTGTGTGTGTGTGTATGTTTGTATATGTACATTTAATTAGTTGGGCCATAAAAGTTTTACAAAACACTTTCCACCTTCATCAAGTGGTTACTGGCTACTTGCCGTAGCGAGTTCAAGTTCGTTGCGGTTTTTCCTTTTTGATAGACAGAGCGCTAACCACCATTTCGAATCTATAATGCATACAGCAAGGGAAGTTCAAATCCATTTATAAATTTTTCACAAATTTGCTAAAACTTTACAAATGGAGTACAACATCTATTTACCATTGAGAAAAGATAGGTATCGTCCTTCCACGTTTGTTAATCAACGTTCGTCACATGGCTAAGTTGCATTCTAGTTCTTCCAAATGATTCGATTTGTTGTAATCCTTTTCTAATATCTGCTTTAAGGTTCGATTTTCTAGGTTTATAAATTGTCTACTTTAATTTCAAAGCATTAAGTTTTTCTAAAAGAGACGTCTAATTTCGGGGATTTCAACGACATAACATATTGAAGTTTTGTCAAAAAAGTTTTTGTAGTGTTGGAAAACGTCAGTAACAGAAGTCAAAGGAGACCTTTCTTATCCAAATCAAAATTGCATTGAATTTTCACTATGTATTTAATAAATACATCTAGGCTTTCCAAATCTTTGCAAAAGTTTTCAAATTCTTTTATTAATATATCAAATATCTTGGCTCCCTTTGCCGATTTGCAGATTAGCATGGCTTCGCCGGCAGCCACAGTTGGAGTCGGAATTGCAATCGATGGCACTCATAATGAGACTGCTTGGCTGGAGGATTTACTGCGCGAAGTGCAATTGGAACAGTTTCTAGAACGGATACGAGATGATTTACAAGTAACGCGACTGCCACATTTCGATTATGTGCTACCGAATGATTTGGAACGCTGTGGCTTGGGCAAACCGGCCATTAGGCGCCTTATGGAAGCGGTGCGGAAAAAGAAGGCGCATCAGTGGCGGAAAAATATCCTGTCAAAGTTAATTGGTGGCGGCAAGCAGCCATCATCCAAGAAGCAACAGCAGCAGAACTCCAATCGTGATGGTACTGGTGCTAATGGGACACAGTTAACCTGCCTTATACACGAAAAGGATATCACAATGGGTCTCAAACTGGGCGATGGTTCGTTCGGTGTGGTGCGTCGTGGGGAATGGAGTGCCTCGCCTACAGGCAAAGTGATACCAGTGGCCATTAAGGTGCTTAAGGCCGATAATCTTACTCAGCCAGGCATCATTGATGACTTCTTTCGTGAAGTTCAGGCAATGCATGCCCTAGATCACTCCAATCTGGTGCGTCTCTATGGTGTGGTTTTGTCCCAGCCAATGATGATGATAACTGAGCTGGCGGAGCATGGCTCCTTGCTGGATACCTTGCGGAAACAGTGTCGGCATACATCGTTAACACACATCTGGAACTGGTCCGTCCAGATTGTAACTGGCATGGCCTATCTGGAGCAGAAACGTTTTCTTCATCGGGACTTGGCATGTCGGAATGTTCTTCTGGCTGCTGGCAATAAGATTAAGATTGGTGATTTTGGTCTAATGCGTGCCCTGCCTCAGGAGGATGATTGCTATGTCATGTCCGAGCACAAGAAAGTTCCATTTCCTTGGTGTGCCCCCGAATCGCTAAGATTCCGACAATTCTCACACGCTTCCGACACATGGATGTTCGGTGTTACCCTATGGGAGATGTTTAGCTTTGGCGAAGATCCCTGGGTGGGATTGAACGGTTCACAAATATTAAAGAAAATTGATCGCGAAGGAGAACGTTTACATCAGCCCGATGCCTGTCCACCGGATGTGTATGCCATGATGTTGCAGTGTTGGGACAAAACACCAGCGGAACGACCCACTTTTGCCGCTCTCAAGTAAGTTCTTCCCAAGTGAAATGTAAAGAAAACCTTCTTTGACTTTATTTGGCGTTTCCTTATTCCATTTCGTTTCAGGGAATACCTGGCTAGTATGTCGCCACCGTTGATGCATGCCACGCGTAGCTATCATGAGTCGAAGGGTCTGCAAATTGAGGCTGGCGATACCATAGCCATTATCGATGGTCGTCCTGAACTAAAGCTTATCAAGGGTCAAAATCAGCGCACCTTTGACATTGGCATCTTTCCGAGAACTTTACTAGACCATCAACGGACAAAGTCCAACCATTTAGCTGGTGGTGATGTGGCTATGCGGAATAGTTCGGGTAGTAATGGTTCACCATTTGGCTTTTGCTGGGGCGGTGGCCTAATCAATGGTGAGGATCGTCAGCGAAGAACTGTATCCTTGGCCACCAGTTCGCCGGGTCAGAATTATGCCAAGGAAAGAAAGTCAACATCGAGCAAACAGTTTGCCTACAATAAATTGATCAACGAAAATGCAGCTAAAGGACTCCAGCGACGTAATGCGGTAAAGCATAAGGGAAGTGGAGGTTGTCCCCAGCGTCCCCCTCCACCACAGGTGCAGCAGGAGGGCATCCTCATTGACATTTCCCCAGAAATGCGGCCCTCTGCATTAGGAACATCAGTAGGAGCAGGAGATACCATTGGAGGTGGCATGGGAGATAGTTCCTCTTTACAAATGGATAGCTCATTTTGTATATTGGATGCACCCATTGATGTACCCACATTTAGTGCGGCAACTTCCTCGCCCACTTATTTCAATGAGCAACCTCAATTTCAATTTGACTCGACGACAACAACGACGGCGGCAGCATCTCCGGGTCGCCTGCAACCGCCTCCCTATCAAATGCCCCCCACTTACTCCAATACCATTGAATTTGCCCAAAAGCGAGAGCAACATCATCAGCATTATCAGCAGCAGCCAGTGGATCCCTTTGATACCACTAATCTGGAGACAGCTGTGACTTTATATACCAATGTGAATCAACCTCTGGAGGCAGCATCCATCTATAACAGTTCCTCTGCAAGGAAAAGTCTATTTGGCGACACCGCTGGTGGTGGCATCAGATCCAATTGCAACAATAAGGAAAATATACCCGCTTTGGAGTCGGCGGCCATGCAATTAAACTTAAATAATCTCTGCCAGGAGCAACGGAATAGCATTACAACTAATTTAGCAGAGGCGACCAATCCTTTAGCCGTTGCAGAGATATCCACTTCTAATGCCTCGGAGAGTGGGGTTGTGCTGGACAAATCCTTTATAGCCGAGCTGGAGAAGGATATGTATAGTGGCAAGGCCCAAGAGGATTATCAGCGCAATTCCACACATGTTTATGCTAATAACAAGGATATGGTTTACAAACAGAATCTCACACCATTGAAGAACGGTGGCAATGGTAATAGCAATTCGAATCACTCCAGTCCAGGTGGCGGTGTGTCGCCCAAACAAAATAATCTCGAGCTGGCCAGCAGTTCAAATTCTACTCAAAGTGTGGTGAATCGCATATGGTATGAGCGAGTAGCAGCCCCAGCCCCATCCGAATACTATTCCCAGCCACCAGCAGATCGCCAGGTGGATGAGCAAATTTATCAAAATCATCATCAGCAGCAGCATTCATCAGCAGCCACAGCTGAGACACATCACTCTTTTGTGGCCATATCGAATCGTGTAGTGGCTCCAAAGACTAACAGTACGTATGCCTCATCGGCCAGTCTTTATGACGCCGTAGCAGCTAGTACCGCTGGATCCACATACTATGATCATTTGCCCAGTGGTCATTATGATGAGGTCACTCTCGATGATTATCTACGTCCACATCGTCCAGCCCCATTGGCTCCGCCGCCGCTATCGGCCCAGCAAATCCAACGTCGTTTGGAAAAAATGCGGCAACAGCAGCAGCAACAGTTGGAGGGAGCCCATCAGCTATATGCTCCGGTGCCCTCGGATTATGGGCGCGAGCAGGAGAAATTGAAGCAACTGATGCAAGAACTGGGCAGCTCCGCACTCGAACAGGATGTACTCAATGCTCTAAGAGCAGCCAGTGGTGATTCTAATCTCGCCTTGCGACACTACAAGATCGATCAGCTGACCCGCTTGGGCTTAGCCGGACGTCCGCAATGCGAACAGGCACTCCAGCAAAGCAACTGGAGCCTGGATATGGCTGCCGAATTGCTTCTAAGCGGGGGTTAACTCTATCATGGAAATAATGTAACCATTGATTTTAGTTAACTTTTCCATGCATGCTATATTCGTTTATAAGATCGGTGTTCCCTCGAAAATGTCCTCGAATCATTTGAAAATCGAAATACTCGAACCCTATCCCATCCCACACTCCATCCTCTAATATAAATGAATCTAGAATCAATTATACCAGCCACAAATGTCAACGACTGTACTATACCTACACCATATATATTATATAAATATATGGCATATTTTTATTTCTTATTTTATATAAACCATGAATATAAAGTTATTTTATAACTGTTATATGACTGTATATATAATTTACACAAAATGCCAGAGAAATTATTTACACGCCCAGCACACTCACACATAAGCAAACACAAAAGTATAAAAATGTAGCAGAAAATGGAAAACGGAACAATTTTCCAAGTTAAATTGGGTAGTTATGCAACAATTTTAGTTAGTTCATAAACGGAATAAATTAAAACTAATTGTTACAAAAACAAAACAATATGAATTATGTATGATAGGATCGAGTCTGCATAATATGGCTTTAAACCCCAAAGTAATTATGTAATGCTAGAACATCCGTTCTAATATAAATTATGGTTTTCAAAAAAATTTTGGTAAAATTCTAAAATTCAAAGTTGAAACAAAAAAAGTCCGCCCAAAAGACACTATTTCTTCTCGTTTCCGACGTTTAACAGAGTTCGGGTGAGTCCTCTGTTAAATTAGTACGTTATTAACATTACTGTTAGATTTAAATGATGTGGAAGAAAAGGTCACTGTGTTATCGTTTCGATTGCTATACGCGTGCGATGTTCATTGGGTTTTGTTGGATTTTTTTTTGTTTATTCTGCTTCCTTTAATGACGGTATAAATGTATTCAAACTAATATATACTGTTAATGCAAATATTTTAGTAGGTCCGTTTATAAATCTGCTAAAGTTGATAACCTCTAATGTTACATATTTATTTAAATTTTTTAATACCAATAGTATCACAAAAAATGTTTGCTTGATGAATGTACCATGAACAGCAGAAAATAATGTTCGCTGGGTTGCTTCTCTCTTTTTTTCAGTGTTATTTTGGATTTCGAGGTGAGCGGACGCTTGGGCACGCACGTTTTTTTTTCGCACGCGCAACAACAATATGAAATGAATAATTGTTTTTTTTCTTGTGTGTGTGTGTGTAAGCGTGTGTTTGTTTGTGAAAATGTCGCCCAAATTATGACGCATTCGAAAAGTGCAAGCGCATACTAAAACATATTTTAATGGGAAACTGTGCAACATTGGCATAGCTAAGAAGAAGAAGAGAGCAAAGAAGTTTGGAAATTGTATTAAAAAATATCTCGAGAAGAAGAAGACCAATCCCAGTGCGTGCACTCGGCAATTCTGCATTTGACTGCGTGCGTGTGTTTGTGCAAAAATTATGTAAAAACAACAATAGTGAGCGACGGAGAGTGAGAAAGAGAAACATGCTGGATGAAAAATTCCAACTTCATTTCCATTAGAGAAAAACTCTTCCAATTGTCAACTCTCAATTACGAAATGCAATTGGCCCTCTTTCTCTCACGCTGTCTCTAACTCTAGCCCCCATGCCCTAACCCCTCTCGCTCTCTTTCCCCAAGCCACCTTCTCGTTAGCTCGCTCTCTCTCGACCGCCCTTTCTGTTGTATGCGCAAATGCAATGAAATTTTCTTTTACGTCAGCAGGCAAGAAACAACAACAAATACAATGGGAACAACAACAAAATGTTGACCGGCAGATAAAAAAATATTCCATTTGTTTTTTCTTCCCATCTTATCCTTTACTTTTGGGCCTACCTGCTGGTGTTTGTGTGTATGTGTGTGTCCGTTGTGTCTGCCGGCGTCGACAACTATTTCTTTTACCTGTCCGCAAACCTAAAAAAAAAAAACACAGAAAATAAAAAAAGAAACGAAAATAAAACTGAGTGGGAAAATAGAAAAATTTTCTTTTGCTATTGGAATTCGCTCTCTTTCAGAGAAAATTAAACAACGCGTCGCGCCAACATAAAACCAAAAAACAACTTAGAAGAAAAAAAAAATTAATTAACCTTTTGCGGGAACAACAACAGAAATAAAAAACAACACAATTTCTCATAATCTTCATACTCTTCTTCTTTTTCTTGTGCTTGTGCTCCCCCCTCTTGATATTTTTGAATATCATCATCATCGTCATCATCTTCTACATCTACTTTTTGTTCCTCCTCTTCTACATCTTCTGTGGATTACATTATCTTGTGGATTACAACAATAACAATCAAAGGTGGCAAGCGGATCAAGCATTTAAACTGGCTGCCGAATCAGAAATTACAGCAGCAGCCGCAGCAGCGCCAAACTCCGACAAAATGAGTTGGGGCACTGAGCTATGGGTAAGTTTTAATATACAATCCGATCGATCGGAACATACTTACATATACATATGTACATATGTATATATACAAACATATAAAGCTTAGCTACACAAACCATATAAAAATATGAATTTCGTGGCATATTTTACTCGTATATAAAAACCAAACGTGTCTGAAATTTATAGAATTGAAATTGATTTGCAGACTTTTCCTTTTTTTTGTTTTGTTTTGTGCGTTTTTTTCACGTGACTGGCATTTTGCTATAGGAATAATGGAAAATTTTACAACAACATGGAGAACAAATGAAAGTTTTCCAATTTTAATTGAAAGTTATCAGTAATCAGAATTAAAGGGTTCTGTTTAATAATATTTTTATTAGAATGGAATTGATGTATATAGTTGGCCGAATTGGATAATGAGTTCTTTAGTTTTACCTGATTAAAGAATAAAGAAATAATATTTTTTTGCTGTATAATTTTTATATTCCACCAATGACACATAAATATACATACATACGTATATTCCTATATGCACTTAATTTAATTCTAATAATAATTCTTTTTTAAAAAGTCAAAGTGCAATAAAAGAACTAGCAAATAATTATCCCTCTCTCTCTCTCTCTCTCTCTTTCTCTCTCTATCATGCTGAGCGTCTAAGATCTTCAAGCCAAATCTGAGTCTCCGTTGCGGTCTCCGTCTCTATGTCTGTGTTTGTTCTGTTGCTGTTGTTGGCCGATTCCCCAATGACGACTTGACCAAGTTGAAACTTGAAACTAAATATATACATATAAAAAAAAAACAAACTGGTTCTGCGGGTTTTATGTAAATTGTTTGTTGGCCACAACAGCCGCCATATGAGAGAGCCAAAGCATGCTCGACAGAGCCCCCCCCCCATTCCACTCCCTTGTCCTAAAACAAAATATTGTTTTTTTCTCTTATTCTTTTTTATTATTATACCCTTGCAAGGCTGGGCATATTCACTATAGAAAAAGGCATAATTATTGCATTTAAATTCTTTTTTAAATTCGTTTGGAATCGATTGACTATATCTAGTATATGTATACATAAAACAAGAGTGCATGTTAGTCAGCACTAATGGCAAAAGGAATGGTTTTCCTTCAAGAGAATGGCTACCACCCACTTTCCTCTTTCCCCATAATTGAGTGATCGATACTGTTAGGCTAATGGGTTAATAAATTGGTAAAAAAAAGATCATTGGCCCAAGAGTATGCAATCTGCGGCATAGATAAAAGTGGTAAGGCCCTCTGGTTTCTTTTTCGCTTTTGGCTTGAAACATATACACACACACACACGCACACACATTTTTTCTTTCAACATTCTTTCGAGTGACCGTTGCAAGCTGCTGTTCCAGCTGTTTTTTTTTTTTTTTGTTTTACCCGTTTCTGTTTTTTCTGTTTGTTGGTATGGTAAGGCAGAAAGGGGGTGGTAGTGGTACGGTTAGTTAGTGGTAGGGGGCGTTGACACGCCCAGTGTCATATTTACCTGAAATTGAAAAGGAATATATAGAAAAATAATGTAAAATGCTGCTGTTGCTGCTATCTCAGCTGGTTTTTTTTCGATTCGGTTTTTGATACCGAACCAAATCGATGGATTAACATTTTGATTGAGGGTAGTTTTTCAGCAGCAGCAGCACACCCTCAAAAATGTGTATCTCTATCTGTTTGTGTGTGTGTGTGCAACTGTGGAAACTGCTTCCGTAAGCAGAGTACCGGCAGCAGCAACTCCGGTTGCCAGGCCAAAACTAAATAAATGGAAAACTAAAGCTGAATGTCTAGACACCGAATGGCAATCTATTAGCATTTTTCCTCCTTTTCCTTTTTTTTGTCTGTGTGTGTGGGTGTTGCCGCTAAATATGGTTCTCTCTCTCAATCTATCTCAAACAAAATGGCAAATATGTTTGGCTAAAGGCTTTTCGGAAACAGGAAATGAGAATGTTGTACAAAGATTATGTATGATGCATAATGTTGACATCCAACACCAATAAATCGCATGAGAAATATGTAAAGTGTCCACAAAAAGTCAAGACTAATGCAAATATGGCAACTGTCAAACTATAGCCAAGGTTACTACCGAAAATAGAAGCTTCTGTATTCCATTTAACATGAATGATCGTGAAGACAACAGAGATGAAAATCTAATATTATTATTAAATATTATATGATAAAGTGGAAGAAGCTGAGTAAAGCTGTTAAAAAGAGAAACATTTTAAGGATCAACAGTAGAATTCCAATTAATCAGATTAATTCTTATCGCAATCTATTCGGATAATCGCAATGCAAAAGATAACAATTTGGATAATTGATCGTGGGATTTTTACTGAATCTTCATTTCACATTCTTATAACTTAGAAGTGAACCATTTCAAGAAACTCTCGAAATTGTCAGCACAATCATCAAATTCTATGATCTTTCAATATGATTTGGAAAAAGGGATAAATCATATCTTAAAAATAGACCCAGAAAAATGCTGCCACATCAGAGAAAATTTTATGCATTTCTTTATCGGTTGAACTCCAAATACATACACATACATACATATATCCAAAATTTGCAAGCAATTATCAATCTTCTCTTTTTACTCTCTTGCCTTATATTCATACACGTCATATATACCAACGTATAGATATATTATTGATGTTTAAGTATTTTTTCTTTTGGCATATTTGCATAAATAATTTGCACGCAAAAAAAGTTTTTCTTTTTTTTTTTTTGGTTTATCTTTATAATCCATCCGTTGGGCTCGAGTCTAGAAAGTAAGTAACAATTCGGTTAATTGAATTGGCCACGGCAGCAACAATTGTAATAATAACAGTAACTGTAGCAACAACAACATTATGTTTAATATTAAATATAGTTATTTTATAATGCAAAAATCATAGTTGTTGGGCGGTCGCCTCTCTGGCCAAGCAGGTCAATTGTAGAAAGCCTCTTTCTTCCTCCCCTTTGCATAGTCAAAGTCACTCAACTAAGAAAACGCGTACACAAATAAAATACACTTGCTTATATATATAAAGATCTCTTTATATATATTCATATATATATCTATACATATATAATGCATAGAAAACGACCAAAAACGAAACTTTCTTTACAAAATTTTCACTTTAATTAAATTTAAAGCATGCGCCGCGTCGTCTTAAAGTCCATTAAAAACTTGGCGCATTGCATATGCAAAAACAAATACAAAAACAACAATCAATTTGGTGTATAGACACCCAAATACCCTAAGGGGCGTAGTAATCAAACGAAACTGATTTTTATGAAAATAATGAAATTTCATGCTTTTGCATTAAAATAAAAGAATGTACAAATGATTCTATATCTTATATACTCTTTATTCAATATTTATAGAGTATCAAAACCGTATACACAGTGGCAACAATTTGGTTTAAACATTAAAGTTTTGTTGGATTTGTTTTGCGCAAAATTTTAACTAAAGGGAATGTGCGAGAAGTGAAAAGTCTATTTCTCTCACTCCTTCTCTATGTATTTTTGGCCTAAAATAGTTTTTTTTTTCTATAATAATATGAGATTACACCTATAACTATATTATATATGTATGTATATGTACATATGTACATATATTTATATATTGACTTTGTTCCAATTCGACAAACTCTATTTTCCATGTTCTACATTTTTAAAAGTCTCTAAATAAGTATTATTTTTAGGTTGTTGCTGTAAATTAAAGATAATAAAGTTTAAGTTTTACCTGTTTTTGTATCTATCCCTTTGCCTCTCCGTCAGTAGCTCCATCATATACATTTTGTAGTATGTTGAAAAGAATCGATAAAATTTTGCGCCAAGCTTATGAAACTATTTAATGATCAGCTGTTTTAGCACCAACTGCACTTCTCTGTTTTCTATGTTCTCTCTCTCTCTCTCCTTTTTTTGAAGTTACATACCTATTTATTATATATATGTATACATATATATACCTATATATGTATATATATATATTTGTATACAATCTTGAAGATCTCTCCACAATCGTTTTAGCTCTTTTCACACTCATCCACTTGATAAATTCAATGCCGGCATCTCTCGACATATTGGCGGCATTGTATATGCTCCCCCCACCTCTACACCACATTCCGCCTCTCCATCCCTTTCCCTCTTCTCTTCTCTTCTCTTCTCTACTCTTCTCTTGTAAAGTGGCAGCTGTTTAATGTAGTTGGAGTATTGTGTAAATAATTTTCATGCTTTTTAAAACATCAATCGAACTTTTCATGACATTGAAAATTTACGCAGCGGCAGCGAACGACCTCACATCATCACAATAACAAAAACCAGAAGAAAAAAAATAATACACATTTACCAATTAGCGAAAAGCAAAAGCTAAAACCAAAACTGAAAAAGTAAAATCTTTAAATTGAATCAAACTTGAGTTTTTTAATGACTTTTAAAGATACTAAAAATAACAAACCGACAGTTTTATGTCTAAAATAATAATGAGTGACATAGTTTCCCCTCCTTGGATCAGTTGTAAAAATGACTTGCATCATAGCAATATATATAGGTAGATAGATATATAGAAAGAACATATAAATCTTTTCGCAGCAGGTAATTATATACATTTCGATTCTTGTTGGCTTGGGTGTCAGATCGAAATTTCAATCTTTGCTCATCCACCACCAACAACACTTCCCTCTCCTCCTTCTTCACTGGAGCACATCTCCCCTATGATTGAAATTTGAACACAAACACACTCAAACACCCCAAAATCAAGATGAAGTTCATTCAATTCCTTTCCATTTCACATATGTACAATTTTTCTCAACCTTTTTGAAGAAGGAAGGAAAGGGAAAAGGAAGTTCACTTTAAGATTTGCTCGCCCTTTTGGACACATAATTCCAATTAAAGCCAAAATTTGGATTGGCGTCCGTTTGGATCAAGGACAAGTTCATTCTCCCTTCATTGTCAGGAAAAATTTAGTTATTTTTTGCAATATCTTATCGATTTTTCTAACATTAC
This sequence comes from Drosophila austrosaltans, assembly GCA_035045865.1. NCBI lineage: Eukaryota > Metazoa > Arthropoda > Insecta > Diptera > Drosophilidae > Drosophila > Drosophila austrosaltans. Next base: position 5,261,049 of record JAWNOQ010000211.1, read on the forward strand.
GTATTACTTAGGAGTGGGCGTGTGCTGGGGGAATAAATATATATATACATTGCCTCACAATGGGTGGTTGCTGATTTCATTGCATCCGTCTAAGACTCAGACACGTTTCCTTGTTTGCCAAAGACATGGTGGAATTGGTTGAATGATTTGTTAGTGAATATTATAGTAAAAGGGGGCGCAAGAAAAAATATATATCGATTCATCTAAATGTGAATATACATATATATTTTATATATACATTAAAAATACATTCAAAGACCTTCCACAAGAGGAGGTACAGTAAAATCTGCCTATATGAACTAAGGATTATATAGATTATCGATAATAGATAAAGGCATATAAAAACGACTACTTTATAATATACATATATATATTATTTTTTAAAATAAAGTTTTAAAATCTTCAAAGAATATTTATTTTTTCTTAATAATTTTTTTGAATTATCAATTATTTATGGTATAATTAGAAACTTTTAAATGTATAACTAAAATATCATGATTCATTTAGACAATTTCAATTTGAATACCCTTTTCTGAATTAAACAAGCCAAAGAAGTGACATTCATATTAATATTGAACTGAATTTATAATTGAAATAAAAAGTATTTTTACTCAGTTATTTGATAATTATTTTGAAAATAAAGTTTAGAAAATATGAATATATTTATGGAAAGCATATTGTATACATCTAAAATTAAATCCAATTTCAATATTTATGTGGATTTTTAATTAATTTTGATATTTAATTATTGTTTATTTATCATTCAACTTACAAAAGTATCATCTCTTCGATATATGACATTATCTATCTATTGACTTAGTTTCTTTGATATTGATAGCATATAGTCGTTTTTTTTACGAATTTATTTACTTAAACAATGAATAAAAGTTAATCATAAATCACCTCTAATCAGTATACTAGCTATAACTATTAAGGTTATAAACTATTTGAAGTAGTTGACTGGCTTCTCTTCTATATGAATAAATATTGTATTTGTGAAGACATTCACAAATTTGAAATATATTCATGCAGAACTCTAATACATATCTGCATATATCTCATGTCATCTCTTATGAGACTGATCGTTGAAAATTGCAGGAATTTGCAAGGGTCCACAGAACTTTAGCCTACCTTCAACTCCTCTCTATCTCTCCCTCTTCCTCACAATCTTCCACTGCATTATTGCAATTCCGCTCACATAATCTCTTTTTGAGTGCATTGTAAAATAATCTTGGCCTGTCGCTTTGTCTGTCCCAACTGTCTTGCACCCGTCTCGCTGTCTCTCAGTCTGTCTGTCTGTCTCTCTGGTGTCGTCTATTGATTTTCAGTAGCCTTCAGCCAGTTTTCGTTGCATGCATATTAAGCAGCACATTTGTATCCATAAGATATTACACACATTTGGCAATGCGAACGAAAACGAAGAAAAAAAAAAAGGAGAGAGAGAAAAAAAAAACAGAAACGTTTAAAATGCAAATGCAAAAGCAGCCGTTGCCATTCAAAATTGGCGGCGCCTCAGGTTTAACCATATATAGTATAGATATATACACATATATGCCTATATATCTTTTAAAGACAAGAAAAGAGTGCAGGAATTTTTACATTTTTGTATTTTTTTGTGGGTCTGATAAGGCGCCATAACCTTCTCTTCTCATACATATGTACATATCTATATACGATATATAATAAATATATCGTATCGTATCGAAGAGAATACAAAAGCGTTTCCTTTGTCCAAATTATCACTTGACCGACAAACACAGTTTTTGTTTCGCTTTCGACTCTAATAAATACAATAAACAATTAAAGAGGAAACCAAAAAGCAAAAACAAAAAAAGAAATGAAAAAGAAGAATTTTACACCTTCTCTCTCTCTCTCTCTCTCTCTGAGCCACGCCCCAATCACCATGAATAACGTGAAATTATGTGGCCTAAAGAGCAGCAACAAATTGAATTTGTTTAAACATTAAAAAAAAAACACACACACACACACAAATTATGATTCACAACGAAATGATTCAGCTAGAGAAGAATTTTTGCATAGAAATATTTCTTTTTTTTTTTTCTAATAGTTTTCTTCCTAAGGCAATTGCCGATGCATTTTTTTCCAGCACATTTCCGCTACATTTATTTTCCATTTTCATTTACATTAATCTTTGCTCTTTTTTTTTTGTTTTGTTAATATTTTATTGGCTTTTTTCTTGTTGCTGCGATGCGTCAGAAATTATTCGCTGTAAGAAACTTATCAGTGAAAATCCATTGAGGCATTGTGTGTTGTGACTAAATTAAATCAACCTGTTGCTGCTGGTCATAAATGCCTCACACACGCATACACACACACATTCTCACACATTGATATTGCAATTTATTTACAGGTAAACTTTTTTTTCCTCTATATATTAAATATTTTATCTAGGGATTGTGTTTTGTTATCTACCTTCTTTTTTTTTATTTTTTGCTCTACACTAACCAAACAAAAGGTCTATATAGTTTTCCAATCGATAAGATGTTGTACTTAATACCAATTTTTAATCTCTATATGTATATAAATTTATGATTCGCATTGAAAGTAAATTTTTTTTGTTTGCATTGGCAAATGTCAAATGAAAGATCTTTCTTTTATATTTTCCATCTATTTTGTTCTTTGGCAAGAGTATGTGAAATTTAGCAAAAATATTAATAAACTTACACACATACACACACACTTGCACACATACACAGGCGGGACAACACTTTTGGCATGCTATCAGTTAAAGGTTAATAAGTAAATATTAGTTGGACATTAGATACACAATGTGTCGAGTCAGTTTTATTGTTTACCTTCTCTTCGTGGCCACACAAAGGCCATATAATTCTAGGGTGTGGCATAATAGGGATGTAACTATCGTTTAACGTAACCATAAATAACTGGCTCAAAGATTGATCATTAGGCAAAAGGATCGATCAATATCGTAAATCTAATACTACAACAAAAGATTCCTTTTTTAAGTTAAATAAATTTATTATTATTCTGTAAACTAATAGCCCCAAACTTGAAGCGATAGTTTCATCATCAGCACATTGAGATGACGCACCCTGTATGAATGTGGATAGAGAGAGACGAAAAAACAAGGAATGTGTTTGCTTTTGGTTTTACCATAACGATTTATATATTTTTAATAATTAAAAATTCCATAATGATTTATGTTGTTATGTTAATAAGCCTTTTGCACAGAATGTGCGTGGGGTGGGGTATAAGGCCTCCCCCGTCCATCCAGCTCCTTTGACCTTATCAGTCTTCCTGTTTGTCGTGTACATTTTTTTTTAATTTTCTTTTGTTGCTATTGTTTAAAGTTTTCGTGTCACAAAATGTACAATACACATAATATTAATTACATGCAATATTAATGAGTATGCTTCTGTGTGTGTGTATGTATGTGTGTGTATGCATCCGCCCTGCCTTGCCTTATAATTCATTTACGCCTTAGTGACTTTTTCAACATGTGGCCAAGAGAAGCTCTTGCTAAAATGTTGTGCCATTTTTTTTGTTTTTTGACAGAAATCGACCACAAATCACTTGACGAGGGATGGAACCCTCTTCCTGCATCTTGCCTTTTGCTTGTGCTCTGATTGCACTCGAATTGAAGTGGCCATTTTATCAGTTTCAGCTCATCAGAGTTCCCTTTTTTGTTTCCCTGTTTGTCCTAATGCCAGTTTTGCAACACGTTGGCTTAGTTGTTGATTATAGCAAACACACTTCATTATTTGCACTTTACTTTTTGGTTTTTATCTCATTCCCTTTCTTCTTTACCTTTTGTGCTCTTTCTTATGAGTTTTGAGTCATCTGTAATGCCGTCTCCGTTTCTGAGTCACCGAGAGGGGTTGGCCAACTTAAAACCACCCCCAATTCACCAGCTGGTGACTCATGCAAGCCCACCAGCTGACTGGCCAAAAAGAGAGAAAGAGAAAGGTGGAGAGAGAAAGCGAGTGGGTGGCTGTCTTTCCTCTGAAAAAAAGGACTCTCTTGTTGCTTGCATAGCGGCAAAATGCTTGATTATGATGTTTGTTTTATCCTATCCAAAGTGGAACAACGCATTGAATGGCAAAGGAGTACAGTGACAGGAACGAGACCAAGAACTAAATGCTTTTACACTGCAAGAAAATGTGTATGCTACATAGTAAATCAACTTTAAGTAAATGTTTCAAATCGAATGCTTGCCCTTCTCTCAGAAGATTCTGTTTAGAAAGGAGAGTTATAGATAAGTTTTTCTAGGTCGACAGCAGTCACATAAACTTTTCCTGACTGACAACTCAATAAAGTCTTTAACATTCTTGTACAACTTTTTTTTTCTCACTGTGCATGAAATCTGTGACAGCGTTGGGCCTATTGAAAAAAGCTTTTTCTGTAGCTGCTGCTGTTGCCTATAGGCAAGTTCAAAGGCAACCAGCTGGAGAAAGGGACGTACAAAATGAGGCTGACGGAGAAAGGAAGAAGAAGAAGGATGATGGAAACAGAAGAAAAGACACTTTCTTTGTTGTGTGTGTTTGCCTTCATCATAAAATATTATGCAAAAAGAGAGGAATACGAGCACAAGGCTGCCATAAAATGTGAAGCTCCTCTTTCTCTGTCTCTCTCGTTCACCTCTCTTCTTCGTTTGCCTGCCGTTCATCTTGGGTTTCCTTTTTGGTTGTTTTTTTTTTTTTTGGCCTGCCTTTGTGTTAAACCAAACAACTGCCTCGCCGCCCTGCCACACCCGCAAAATACAAATTAGCTTCATTTCCTGTCACATGACAAACCCCAAAATCATGAACCCTTGCCGAAAACTGTATGTTCATACATATATATAAATATTTCTTTAAAACATATTTTTTTTGCCCATACATTTTTGTGCAAAATTTACAGAAAAAAAATGAAAAATTAATGTTTATCCTACATTTCAACATCGACTTAGAGTTACCCTGACCGGTTCTTAATTACAACTCATTTGTTTAAATATGTTGGAATTTATTATTATTTTTCGGATCTTTTGGCATATTATGAATATCGAAACAATCGAATGTAAGCCGCTGATGACTAACTAACCTTTTCCATATATTTTGGCTATTTTAATGTATGTACCTTTTGCACGTTAGGGTATTCAAATTCATATTGTTGTTTTGGTTGCGTGGGTAATACGATTCCTCCTCCACACACATAGACATGATAGAAAGGCGGGCGGGGCTAACGGCGGTGAAGGAAATGGCGGAAATCGTAAAATGCTGCTTCACTTTTGTGACGATAAGCATAGCAACAATGTTGTTGCAACATGTTGCCAAACCATATGGCAATGAACCACTGCCGCCGCCGGTCTCCCCACCCACTTCACATGAAGAAATCGATTCTTGCAAATGGAAAAGGAACCCTATGAATCGGACCGATCACTAGATGGCACGTAGTTGGCTACCGGGCACGATTCGCTAATATTATTTGACTCATTTTTGAATTTGAATGAGAATTGGGGACGCTTTCAATTTTCTGTTTTCTGCGCATAAAACTAAAAAAAGTGAAAAAACTGAATCATCTCAAAATTTTTTTTATTTTTTTTCACATTTATGTACTTATGACAATTTAAAATTATAATGCAACAATAATTCACATTATGAATTGCTTCTGGTCTTTGTTTTGGATTTTGGTGAGAAATTACGTTTGATGGGATATAAGATAGGGTATCGGTGGGGAGAGATCATCAACGTCTAAAATAAAAAAAGCCCAAAAGAAAAAGTTAACGACTTTTATATACTCTCTTTAATCTTTTATTTCGAGAAGAACAATCAAAGGAGGAAGAGTAAGGAAAAAATAACAAACTGAATTTGTTTTCTTAAATAATCGAAAATTAAAAATTCCAAGTTTGTTTTTTTTATCGTTTTTAAACGTTTTTTTTCTCTAACTAATGGCTGAGAACTTTAACAAACTCTTTTAACTCTGTTGGGGTATATAAAAATAACTCTCAGCCCAGCTCTAGCCTAAATTAGGCAGACTCCACTAGAGCAACTTTGTTGTTGTTGCTGCTGCTGTTGCCACTCGACGTGGCACATAATAATATTACAAGAAATAAGTAAACGAAAGAGAGGGAAAAATATAAGGCAAGCATAAAAAAGTTGCTGTTAGTTGATGAGAGCGTGGAACGGAAAAGCGGGGGCAAGGTGTTGGGGGTAAGAAGGCGACAACGAAGGCATAAAAGTTGCGCGTTGTTTGGTTGCACTCGAGCAGAGAAGTGAAGAAGCAGAAGATGAAGAAGTTGGAGCATTGCCGGAGCAATGCACTCCTCATCCACATGCAGTTGCAGCGAATACACAGGGTAGTGGCAGCGGCAGCTTGCGGAGGCAGCTGCCAACTATTTTGCATCCATTTGAGTGCTTTTTTAGTATGTTGTCGTTGCTGTTGTTGTTGCTGTTGCTGCTGTTGTCATGTATGTCGCTGCCGTTGCACACACGTCGTCATAGTTCCCTTGACGCTGAGATGATAATACTATTATGGAATGATGGTAGCGCTGATTTGAAGAAAAAACAAAAAAAAAAATGGAAAGAAAACTTGCAAAAAGAACATTGACTCTCTAGCTAGATCCAATGAAGAGCCTTCAATGATGAAGAGTTGATAAAGTTTACTCCATATAGCTGGGCAAATCTATCGTCTGTCTAGTGTTTATTAAGAATTTGCAAATTATCTGTATCTAAAATTTGCAATCGATATCTGATTCCATATCAATTATAACTTAATAAATGAAGCAAGCAAGTCGTCCCTGCCGACATTGAGTATACCCTGTACCAACTAGTTATATTAAATGAAATAGAATATCCTCGAAATCGCCATTAATTTCATGCAAAATTCACTTTCACATGCAGCAACAGCAAACGCATGCTGTCTCGCTCACTCTTGCCAGCCAATGTCGCCTTGGCAATTCAGTGCAAAACTCATAGGTATATCTCCGATATTTACTGTCCGATTTCGACAAAATTTGGTAAGCTGGTCTAGTTTGGGTATATAATTAGGTGTGCCAAGTAAGAATATCTTTAATACAGCTCTAGTAATACGTTTTCCCGATTTGCGGGGGCGGAAGTGGGCGTGTCAAAAATTTCAAAACAAACTTGATCTGTCTGCACACTAGACGGATCTACAAACCAAATTTGATAGCTCTAGCTCTTATAGTCTCCGAGATCTAGGTGTTCATACAGACGGACGGACAGACAGACAGACGGACGGACAGACGGACATGGCTCAATCGACTCGGCTAGTGATGCTGATCAAGAATATATATACTTTATGGGGTCAGAAATGTATATTTCTGCCTGTTACATACATTTTAGCGACTTTAATATACCCTTTTACCCTATGGGTACAGGGTATAATAAAATGAGTTGCCAAATAGGAAAGGAATTAATTAAATGATTGAATAGTTCTACAGATTTTTCAAAAATAGGTAAAGAAAAGTGTTATCTTTTTAATATATATATTAACTTAATTCTTAATACTAAAGTAAGACTAAAAAAGGAATTTTCTTAAAATTATTGGAATATTTTTTTTGCCGACTTTAAAATGATTAATTCAATTGTTTTTCCATTTAATACAAACTTTCTTTCTTTTTCTCTTTATTGCAGGTAAGTTCAATGGCAATTTATCAATTGGTGTGGGCCTCCTGCCCCCTCTGCCGCTTGTGTTCTAGCCTAAATAAACGATTGAATGTATAAACAATTGTTAAGAAATGCGCGTATTTGTAAGTAGAAACAAAGTCAAAACCTCGATAAACATCTATATGTATGTATATAACAGTCTTGTTCGTCGCCCGATTTTTCTCTCGTTCTCTCTGTGCATTTGTGTGTGCACTGAGTTTATTTTTATAAACCTTTGGTACATTTATTATAAACAATGCTGCTGGGATGCTGTGGCGCATTGTTGTTTATGTTAACATTGAGTCGATCGATAACAGGCAACCAAATAACCATACCGTTCAGATCCGATCCAATATGATCTGATCCATAATACCCACCCACCCATCTATCTATCCACCCAAAAAGAAAGATCTTCTTTGACGCATTTCCGTGGCATTTTCAACGGATCGGTAAACAATTTCTAGACAATTTTCCCTTTTTTTTTTTTTTTTTTTTTCTTTTCTTTTGTTTTTGCTTTCAAAAAGGCAGCTGGTTTACTTTTACTTTAATATCAATTTGGTGAGTGAATGTGAGTGTGTGTGAAATCTCTCTATGTGTGTTTAAGTATGATTGTTGCGCTTGTGCAGCGAATTGAAAATGAATCAATTTGTATTTTTTAAACGCATTGCGTTCATAATTCTCATTTTATTATGTCCATTTCCGCATTTCATTTTGCCACTTTCGGTTTCCATATGTATATAAACTATATAGAGAGTCAACAATAATATGCATATTATAGTAGTATATACTATATATATATATATCTGCGGCTTATGCATTCTCTTTATTGTCTCGTCTCGTTTCATTTCGTTTCGATTTGATTTGCTGACTAATGAAGTCTCCTCTCATCAGCATTAATTAACATTACAAATCATAAAAAATGAAAAACGAACAACAAAAATGAAGAGAGAAAAAATAAACGTCAAAGTCAATTTGCATTTTTCATCCATTGTTTGACTGCATTTATTTGTTTTTTTTTTTCTCCCTCTCTCTCTCTCTCTCTGCACCTGTTTCCCTTCCCGTTCCCACCCCTCTCCCTTTCTCCAAATTAATTTATCTCTTTTTTTTTTTTTTTTTTTTTTTGTAGATTTTTATTTAGTTATTCTATTGAAAAGTCTTTCATAATTTTCTAAACAAACCGATAAACCGGTTTATCTTTCACTCAAACAAAAAAATTTTTTGATTTCTTTTTCAAGATTCTTTTGTTAATTTGCGAAAGTGAAAACTGTCTATTGTTATTGTTGTTTTTCTCTCTTTTTTATGTTTTCTATTCTATTGGTAATAAGCAAATAAAAAATGTGTCATTTAAATGTAAATTACATAGATTAAACAATAAACAATAGCTACTACCACCTGTTGGATCATCATAAAATGTTATCCCAACTTATTTAATGGGTAATCAAATTTCTTAGGAATGTATTAACGTTTCCATATAAAGTTAATCAATACTACTAATTGTGTAGATTAACTAACCCAAAGATTACTTTTGGCTGGCAGATTATTTCTGTGATTAGCCATAGTTTCAGTTTGCTTCCTCAACGCCTGCTATTGATATAAAAAAAAAAAGGAATATAGATCATCTCTTTATCATAGAAAATCTCTATTCTTTTTCAGTAAGAGTATGCATACTTCGGCATGCTGAAAATATTAACTTTTAACTTGCTCTTGCTATCGAGGCCATTAACATAAGAGAAAAAAAGAGAATCTTCTTAACGGTTTATGCAGTAACTGTAAATGCATTTCGAACGGGGGATTCTATTTGATTACATTGGGTAGTCGGCCTTTTTTTTTTTTTTTTTCTTCTACAAAAATATGTGAAAAATCTATTCAAATAGTCTAAAAATATAAATAAGAAAAATTTTACCTCCACCCATAAACACACCGAAAGAGAACAAGAAATAGGAAAAGAGACAGAGAGAGAGAGGCAGAGAGGAGAAGGTAGATAAAGAAAAGCACTTGGAAAATTTTTGTTAAAAACCACTCGAGAAATAAAATTTGTTTTTTTCCCTCGTTATTATTGTTGTTGTTGTTTTTCTGCACAGATTTCGCCCACGCAAAATGATTCAACACACAAGTGTATAGATGAAAATAAAACGTTGTTAAATTATTGCTTTATGTTTTTCTTTTTCTTTTTTTTTTGCCGTTGTTGTTTTTCAGACATTTGGCAACACTTGTTATGAAATTTTTCAATTTTCCATCCAAACATGACGAAGACAGGCGTTGGCCTGGTGGTCCACGAAAAACAAATTTTGAAAAATCTCTTTGAAAAGTGGTAAAACAATAGAGACAAAACAGCAACTAACTAAGTAACTGACTGACTGACAGACTAACTGACTGCCTGCCTGACTGAATGGCAAAATAAAACTCGTTTAGCTTTGAGCCGTAATTGCAACTTCCCTGCTTTTCACGTCTCGTTTCTCCCAAGCACTCACACACACACACACACATACACAGCCACACTCCACCATCTCATCCGTATAACTCCTACTACTAGTAGATCTACCTACCTACTCACTCCATCCAGATCGTTTAGCGTCGCCAAGCAGCTGGAACCAGAGCTAAAATCTTGGTCTAAACAATGGCACTCAACCGCGAGCAATTGAAACCAGAATTCAGTTTGGTTTAGATTTTCACTTTTGCGGCTGTTTGATGGACATTTCCCCCTTGTCTCACGTCCCTCTGTACAAGCAATGACTCTCTTTCTCTCTCTCTCAACCTCTCCCTCTGTTTGTCTCGGTATAAAAGGCTCAATCTCAAAACGAATTTTCGATTTTTTTTCTTTTTTATCCAAACTGGAGACTGAATGGCACGTGGTCAATTGATATACCCTTGCAAAGTAGGGTATTCTAAGTGCTAAGAACTATATACGCCTAAGAATATAACTATTCTCTATAGATCAGATTGAATCTATAACAATAAGTGCAATTTCTATAAATTGTAGATTCAGAATGGATTCTTACACTTTACATGATTTCAGATCTCATTCTTATTGATCCTTTAGGCAGAGTATTATCACCGTTAGAGTACTTGCACTTCGGTGCATTAAAATCACCCTTTATTTTTCTCTTCTTGCTTTGTTGTTGTTGATTGTTTGTTCTAAGGCATCGCAGCTGTTCCATTGAATTTGTAGCTTTTGTTTTTTTGCAGAATTGGATTCTTCCCTTTTTTTTTTTTTGCTTTTCACTTGGTTAATTGAAAGCATTTGGCTTTGTTGGCTTTGGTAGCCTGCAATTGTTCAAATGTCTGTATCTCAATGGGTATATTTCTTTTGCCAGACTCTCGGACTTTGTCTAACCAATTGCTATTGAAATTGACATTGACTTGAACTGCGATTTTGAGAGCAATTCTTCGCCTTTATTGCAGGTAGCCTATTGAAGTGGGTAAAATGGATTTTGTTAAATCGAATGCCTCAGTTGAATCGCTGATAAGAAATAATGAGAGAACCTCAAAATTGTTTTTTTCAGATTCAATAAATTAACAAAGAATCGTTTCTGTTTGGCAAACAACAAAATCTAAATTGGAAAGTCAAAGCAAAAAGTGAAGTATAGAACCAATTGGTTCTAACTAGTATTTTTCTTTTACAATATATATAAGTCAAAGTAATCAACTCTTGATATGTGACAGTTCATCAAAAGATTACGCCAATGATTGGTGTTGAAATTGGAAGATTATAAATAAATAAATTATATGCAGTTTCCTTGAGGTTATAACATTGTTCAACATTGTTGTGTTAACTGTTGTAATTTTTTTTCTTCCTTTTTTTAAATTGATTTTGGTTTTACATTTTCATTTGATAATTTGATTTGATAATAATTTTTCGTTGGTATGTTTATTGCTTACATCAGAAAGGGAGGAAAAAATGAAAAGTCTCTCACGTTCCATGGCGTGCCCAATTTAACCTTTTGAACTGAACTTGGTCCAAGTCCGAGTTGAGTCGTGTCAGAGTCAGAGTGGAGGTATTTGTGACGTCAGAGTTGTATGTATTGTACAATGTTGCTCAGCTGTGAGCTAGCTGCCCCAACATGAGGCCAGTTGTCGTTGTTGTTTTTTTGTGTAGTTACTACACTTGGTCTCTGTTTGTTATTAATTGACTTTTGAGTTGACTTGCATTTAATTTATTGCGCATACGCCCCGTTGACTCTGGTACAAGCAAGCAGTCAGGAGATGAAGATGAAGACAGACATGCAGGGAATACAAGAGAGAGAGAGAGAGGGAGACGAAAGAAGGAGATCCCAGTACAGCACCCACAAGATCGGAAGCCAATGCTTAAGGAAGTTGATAAATTTTACTGCACATTATTCCCCCTGCTGGTTGCATTTTCATGGCTCATAAATAAACAAGAGAATAATTATAAAAATAGCGAAAAGCAAGAGAAGAAACAAATCGAAAAAAATAAAGAGGGAAAACAGAGGAAAACCCCGGGAAATGGTAGCGAAAGTTGTGCAGTCTTCGTTTACTTCTTCTTCTACTGTTGCCGTTGTTGTTGTTGGTGTTGCGTTTATTCCCGAAGCATTTAGAATTTCTTTATTTTGTTGTTGTTGTTCTTTTGTTTATTTACTTTGTTTATGTGAAGCGTGTGAGATTCTTTTTACCTAAACCCCCTTACTCCTTCTTTATTATGGTGTATTCCACGTATTTGCATTATAGGCAACCCCCTCCCCCATCCCGCAACACGCCCCTTCATCAACTCTCTTTATAATTGCCACCTTGTTTTCTACGAACCGATCGTATAATCAAAGCGTCTATGTGTGTGTGTGTATGTAAATACATATGTGAGAAATTTTAATTACAAGCCACAACAACAACAATTTGTGCTTACATATACATACACATATATAAAAGATCTATGCAGATATATCTACTATATGTATACGACAGTGACGGTTTAAGAATTCCATCTAAAAGGGGCTTAAAGATAACTAATCGCAGACCTAATATTATTTAAAATATAAATAAACAATAAAAATTTGAAAAATGAGTAGAAAATAGAAAGAATAAGACTATTGAAACTAAGCGAAAGTGTTGTTTTTACAATAACTATTTTTATATACCACCGCTCTCCGTTCCTGTTAATCCGCCCCTGTCATCTTTTCTAGTTCCATTGCTCATGAGATTAATGATAAGTTGAGTAGTAGTCGCAATAGTAGAAGGAGGAAAAGGCAAAGCGCTGGAGGAGCTGAGGTTCGCATCGTGCTGCGCTTCATGATCCCGGCACTGAAAGTAATGGAGAAGAAATAACATGAGAGCATGAGAAATGACTTACTTGGAAAATGTTGTTCAGCTTTTGCTCTAGTTTAAAAAAAAAAAAAAAAAAGAAGAAAAAAAGAGTTGCATTTGTTTAAGTTGTTGTGTTGCTTCTTAGACAAGCAACGGAAATGCAACAAATTTTTGTTGCGGTCAAGTTGTTGGGTATGGTGGAAAAAGCGAAACTCTTGTTGCAACTTGATAAGACTTGGAACATAAAGCTATTTATAGATATCACATAGACTGCTCACTCTACATTGCTTTTGCCTTATCCAATTGGTTGGTGTTCTGTCGGTTGGTTGGACTTTTTGGCGCACTTACTATATATGCGTATATATATATATATATGTATAGTATGGTAGAAATGTCCGGTCTCGGACACTGCTACCTAGCATCATCAGCATCATTGGCGTCCAACTAAAGTCAATTCCCCATCCTCCACCTCAAGCTCCTCCTCCTCCGCATACTCTATCTGCATCGTTTTTAGCCAAAGTAGTTCAACCTGTTCGGTGACTTTGGCTGCTGCTGCGTCCAAAAGAATGTGGCTGCGAATTTATAGCTCTTTTTGCTTTCAACTTTACGACATGACGACGTCTCTTGGCTGCTTCTGCTACTTCTCTACTACCTTTTCTACTATCTTTTCTAGTCGGGCTAGAAAATTAAACTTTCATGGCAATTTACCTGCAAGATTTACGCAAAAAAAAAAAAGAACAGCAAAATTACTTAAAATATAATCATGACCTGCAGAAAAAGGTGGCGGGGGGCAGAGATAGAATGCTTTTCACAGGCGAGAAGAAAATTAGTAAACTATGTATGTATATATAGTATCTATGCCCTGTACTCTATAACCCCACAGACAATAAACTTGATATTATCTGTATACTACTTAAAGATAAAGGTTTAGATAACGCTTGAAGCACAAGCCTCTTCCAATCTGGCATAACTCATTATCATATCAAATTGGGAATCAAGACGGAAGTTCTTATGGCAAGAAATACCCTGCAAATGTTTCCTTAAGTACGGTTATCAGTGTTCGGGTAGTTTAAGCATAAATATATCCAATTGATATGAAAGCTTAAACCTAGACAAAAGTATTACAGTCTAATTTCCATTGTCCGGAATTAACTGGGATCAAACGAAATTAGAATCCTACTCCACTTCTTATATTTTGCTACTTGTAGGGTATCCAAAAGTCGCTGCTTACATTTAATTAAAATAAATTTTTATTATTTGCCGCCTTTGCATATGAAATTGAAGCTTAACCTAGACACAAGTGTGACTATTTTTTCTGACAAGTGCCTCAATCCTCTTTTTCATAGGCATGCTCACCCACCTCCCCTTCGTCTGTTGCCTTATATGTATATCTTTTATATATACATATATGTTTATTCCGCTCATTGCAACAAACGGTTGCCGTAGTAGCAAAGCTGTAGTGTGTGGCATCTGTTGATGATGGCTTTTGTTTTAGTTTTTTTATTTTATCTTGTTTTTTTTTTTTTGCCTTTTCTCTGTTATTTTTTATATATATACATATATATAGTTTAGCGTCTTCTTCTTCCTCTTCTTAGTCGTCTTTGCCAGCTCTCAATTAAGTTTAATGAGCACATGAGCATTTTCATAATTGGAGCAAATTAACTTGAATGGGGCTTCAAAAGACCCAAGATAACCAATTCTTTGCTTTTTGTATATATATATACCACATATACACACACATACAGATATATGTTATATACATATATATATCTTATTTATGTATGTATATAATATAGATCACTTTTTGGCCGGAAGTATTTTTCGACTTGGTGTATATCTGAAGTTTGTAAGTTGCTGTTGATGTTGTTGTTGCTGCTGCTTTTTGTCTGACCAACTTCCCTCTTATTCAATTCACTCATTTTGGCCCTCTAATGAGCCACAATTGTAAATTGTTGTTGTTGCTATTGCTGTTGCTACTGTTGCTGTGATTTTTTTACTGCTGATCCATGCACCAGTTTCCGATTTGGCACGTTTCGAGGTTACTTGGACAATCTGTGCAAAAATGTATTAAAATGCAAAACAACGACCATGCAATACCCTATATTATGTGAGTGGGTGTTAATTGTTGGTTTATAGTATTTCATTAATTCACTTTTGCCTCATTCAGCAATTTGTTCTTCTGTCTGTTGCTGGTCTTGTTAATAATGATTTTGGTGTGTGCATACATACCCTTTGTTATTTCGGCATATGGCTTATTTACGGTGTAAGCAAATCATAATAATGGTTAAAGCCATAATGTGATACACTCACGAATTATTGAAATTCTTGCCTTATCTCATTCGCTGCCCAAATGATATTTTTCGGAGCACTTTAACTAGCCGTGTTGCGGCTGCCGATGCTGTCAGTTGGTCAATTAGTTTGTTGATGGCTTTCGGCATGAGCTGCCTGTTTGGCTATTTAAATGCTGCTCGCAGCATCCACCACTCAACGGCAATGGCAAAGGCAACGGCACTTTTGGACCACAAGGATTGGCATGTGGAATTTTTGGTGAGTGTTAGATCGATCGTTCGAACGACTCTCTTGTCTGGTATTGCAACATTTTACAAGAACAGCCCCACGGCAGGTGGTGCTTAACCATGTGTGCATATATAAATGGTATATATATCTATATATGTACATATATAGTTGAAGTCCAACCAGTTTTCAATTAAATGTCGCCCGTTTAAATGTGATTTGATTTTTCATTTCGGTTTCCCTTGCCTCTTTTTGCATAACCAAAATGCAATTACAGATTGCTGCATAGTATTGGCCATCTATTGATGGCATCGTGATGTGGGAATACAAGTTAAACAAGAAGTGTTCAAATAAACTAAAAATATTATCAATTTTATTGTAAATATAACAAACGAATTGCAAGAAATAAGTGTTTAAAATTCCTTTGGAATGTGCTGAAACTATGAGTAACTAAATGAAAATTGTGGTTAATTATGATGGAATAATGATTATTAGTTGATTGTGTTATTAGATCCTAAGTTTCGTATACACTTACAATGAATTACATAGCTCGAGACCAAAAGAAATTGCATTATATAGAAACTTTATTATAAAGAAATTATGTTATTTAAATATGGTTTGAGAGTGAGAAAGCAGTGTATTTTTTGAAATTAGTTCTTTACCCAGAGTAGTTTATTATATAGAAGAAATCAGAGTTTTTAAAGCAATATTATTCACTAATTAGTGATCCTCTATAACCGATATAATTGAAAAACATATTTAGAACAGATCCTCCAAAATGAAAAGGAAGGGGATAAATTATTAAAGGAAAATAACATATGCTGAAAGATTTGCCTAGAAAATAATTTTGATGGTAAATAGATAGTCTGCCTTTTGTTGTCTCTCTCTCTCTCTCTCTTTCTTGCTCTTCTGTGTACTTGTTGACCATCTCTAATAACTATTTGAGCTTCTTGACCAACCACTAGTAAATATGTGTCTCTCTCTCTGTCTGTACGTCTGGCTTCTGTCTTGATGGGCTGCTGCTTCTGGTTGCGGCTGCTGCTGCTGAAAGTTAAAGTTCAAATAAACGATGTGGCTCAAGTATTTTTATGATTACGCTTTTTCTTACTGCTAACTGCTGCGTGTGTATATGTGTGTGTGTGTGTGTGTGTGTGTGTTTTAACGGTTTACACACGATAGTTATATACATATAAACATATGTGTATATAGCTAACATTTTTCCCATCTTCTTTAGTCAGTTTTGTTGTTTTTGTTGTTGTTGTTGTTGTTTTTGGACTGATGTTTTATGCTTCCTGTTTATAGTAAGCTTCTTCTTCTTCTTCTAGGCATAAGACGATCATGTTACCGTCTCGACGAGATTAGCAGATTTGTATTTGCTGCTTCTCTGCTAGAATTTCCACATTTTTTTTATTTTTAACTGTGAAAAGTCGTCACTTGATTTATTCATTTATTTATTCATTCACTCATTCATTCATTCATACGTACGCACATACGTTGGTTGCACATTTACATGTGTAATTATCACAATTTATATGTTTTGTTGTTAATTGTTTACAAAAACAAGACAAAAGAACCATAATTCTCCTTTGACTTTCTTGTGGCTTTTCTAATTGGATAAACGTGGGGTGAATGGGGCGGAAAGAGGGGGTGTTGTGCGTAAAAGCCTAACCTCGATATTATTTGTATCGATTGGTTAGAAAATTGCAAAAGTTATTTAATCAATAGTCAGTGACAGGCAGACGCAGTTAGCAATGGGTTAATGTGCCAATTTTGGCCACACTCACTCAACAACAACAACAACAACAGCAACAGCAATTGATGTTGAGTGACTGATAAAATACATAGAAGAAGGCAAAGACAAATAACAAACAAGCTTGTCTGTGCGAGAGTGAACTTGAAAGTTTTCTAAGAAATTCAAGGTGACCAAAATGAAAGAAATTCATTTAAAATGAACTTTCTTTCAGTAATAAAATGCAGTTAAGAAATATCAAAACTATAGTTTTTAATTGCTGATTGGCAAAACTTTTGGAACGGCCCTCGTTGTTGTGTATGCAAATACCAAGTAGAGTAGGAGGTGGGACTGAATGAATGACTGACTGACTGACTGAATGAATGAGTCTCTGTGAGGCGGAAAAATCGTTACAACAAATTAACTGAAAATGTGCAAATAGCAACAGCAACAACAGCAGCAAGAACAACAATACAAAAAGCTGCTTATAAATAGACCAAAAATGGGGTCAGGTCAGGAGTGGGTTTTGATTGTCTTCTTCTTTCAACTTAATTCTATTTTCTACCTCAACCTTTTGCATTGTTTTTTTTTTTTTGCTGCCTTCGAGGTTTTTTATACTGAAAATCAAATGAAATTAGTTTAAGCAAATGGAAATGGGTAAGGGAGGGATGTAGGGAGAAGGTAAATTTCGTCAGCTGGTAAATTGCATTCCTGGAAAGTTATTGGTTTGTGGGTGGCAAAGTTGGTAGTTCAGAGGTCAATGAACCTAACCTAATGTCGACTTCATATGGATTGACTGACAATCCATAGCCAACTCATCATGAGTATAACATATGAAAAGTTGAAAAAAAAAACAAAGGCGCCGCCGCCACTAAGCGTTGTCATGCAAAAACAACATCAAAATGCACATGCATACATAGAGGGGCGTGGCATGCCCCCAGACCATATATTGCATACAAACATGAAGGCACACATGATGGGGGGCAATGTCAATTTGCTCAGCCAAGGCCCATAGTCTCTCTCTGTGTGCGTGTGTGTACATTTTTTTTTTTTGTCATCGAAATGTCAACAGGGTGCAGTAGCAGCAGCAGCAGCAACGTTAAAAACAACAACAAACCGTCATGCCGGGCGGTCAACTTCATTGTCGATAGCATATTTCCATCCCCATCGTATATCATTCCATTGGATTGCATTATAGAGGGCTTCCTTATCAGTCTGCAGAGATGAGGCAACTCATCGTGAAGTATTTGTAGCACATCTTGTTATAGTTGTTGTTGTTGTTGTTGTTTGCGTGCCACGTCCGTTGCAGATAAAACGCGTGCTGCGGAACTTCCATTGCGAGAGTTCTTACCATGTCCATCCGTCCGTCCGTCCATGTGTGTTGCATAGCTCTTGCTCATTCTTTTTTATTTCTTTGAATTCATCATTGGAGCATTGCGACAATTCATTTTTTATTATTATTTTTTTTTACACTATGCAAAACGGAAATTTTGCGATACGACCGAAATGAGAACAGAAAGAAAACGACACAATTAAAGAAAATAAAGTAAATGAAAGAAACAACCCAACAAAATTTTGATATGAAATATAATTAACAAGACTTGCAAAGAAAAAACAAATAAAAACAACTTCTGCTTTCATAGCAAAAATTGATTAAATTTTCGAGTTAATGTTATAATAGTTATTTATAGCAAAGCAAGAGAATTCCTTTCAAACTACAAAGTAAAAGATTTAACTTTAATTTAATATAAAAATTTAACTTATTATTGTGTAAGGACAGATTAGACAATTTCTAGACTTCCAATTTGCTTATCAATTATTAACATATTAACTAAAACTGTATACAAATTACATATACAGCAATGCCCATATAAACTTCAAAATTTTCAGAATTGGAAAACTACATTATATATCTTGTACAAATAAGTTTCTAAAAGTTGAAAATTACTTTGTAAAAACTATAATTTTGAAATCACAATTATTGAAACGAGTTCTCCATCTTTCGTTTTAGGGCAAATTGACTTAGGTCTTAGTTTTGCTATTTAAACTTTTTCCAAGAAACTGTAAAATTATATTTCTAGAAAAAAAAATGTAAACCAATATTTTAGCTTCGCTTCACTTATTTTTCTGTTGTGCTGCATTTAAAATTTCATTTATATTGGTTAATAATAATAAAGAAAAATAAAAAACATGTTTCCATTATGCATAGGAGACTTAATTTTTTTTTTCCTTTTTATTTTTCGATATGGTTTTCGTTTTGTCTGATAATTACTTTTAATATTGTTATATTTTTTTTTGAATGCGCAATTCTATGGTTCCTCAAATGTTTTGCATTTCTCTGTATTACGATTAGTTTTTACTTGAGTGCATTATAATTAGCATGGAATGTTTGCCGCTTTGGGGCGTCTGTCCCGTTCGTCTGTCCAACTGTCCGCCTGTCCGTCCGTCCGCATCATCTAACTAAACTAGCCTATGGCTTCGAAAAACCGCAGTAACAAAATCGTTTCAAGTGAACCCCGCAAATGCTGCACCTGTTACCCAGTTTTTATTTGTATTTTTTTTTTGTGTGTTGCTGTAATTCTGTTTGTTATTGGCCGCTGGCATTGCCTGGCAGCAACGGCATCGGCAGTCAGTCAGTCAGTTAGCCAAGTTAGCTAGTTTGGTTGGTTGGTTGGTTGGTTAGTCGGTCGCTCAAACTGGGTCTCTGGCGGCTTAACCATTAAAACAAAAGCCATACCAACGAAGCAAAAGGAAGCCAACGTTTCTGGTCGAGTGAACGCCTGCCAGCCGACAACTACCACCCGATGCCGACAATTGTAATGCAAACAGGAACCCATAGTGTACCACCAAAACGATTGCAAAGGAAGGAGTGAGCAAGATGGACAAATAAACAGATAAGCGAGAGAGAAAGAGATATAGAGAGAAGGGTGGGAGAAGCATGGCGTCCATGCTTCAATTGACACCCTATGCTTGGCATTGGCTACCAGTTGCAGTTGCAGTTACAGTCACCAATATTACATAAAAGACAAACAATTGACAGCATTTCGGTGATGGCCCCAAATTAACAAAGATTTCACTGTTTTTTTTTTTTTTTTTTTTTTTTGCTACAAGTTGCGCAACATTTGATTTGCCCCTTAAACTGTGCGGCACTGTTGCTGCAGATGCTGGTGCTGCTGCGGTTTGCAATTAAATAAAACAAGACTCCAGTCATAGTTATGATATAGACATAAAAATGCATTTGGAAATTGAAACTGTTAGACAGACGATCTTGTGGTTTATATAAATCTCATACTACATATATATAATACTATATATATCAACCAATAATTAGATAAACCTACCACCAGGCCACTCATTTAGACTTCCTCATCAGAGACTGCGATTTTTTTTTTTTTTTTTTTGTTGTCCCCGTTCCACATTCAATGCGGCTGCATTTTTATTTTGTTTTTCTTATTGGTGTTGATCAAATGTCACGAGCAATGAAGAATCGAATCAAAATACACGATTAAATTAATGAAAACCCAACAATATCAACAGCAACACCAACAATGGCCACACAGTGGGCTCAGATACTCAAAAATATGAGAATTTCCGCACTCTAACAAGAATATAAAACTTCCCTAATGGAAATTTCCTACCTTTTTAAAAAATATCCAGCAACTGAGTGTACCTATGACAACTACAAATATAATATAGTATGTATATAGTTTGATCTAGCTAACTGTTGAAAAATTAAAAGAAAAGGGTTAACAATAAATATGAATTGAAATTGAAATTGAAATGAAAATTTGGCACAACGTTTGTAGAGAAGTTCTTTTAAATATATCTACCCAATCCAAATTATTATTATATATTAAAGAATTTACAAACTGCATTTTGTTCAAATTTTTCCACTGTTCCGGGCTATGTTGTCGATGCAATGGGAACAATACATCTTTGGGTGGTTTTTTAATCAATCAATCAATCGAATGAACGAACAAACGAATGAACCAACGATCGATCGATCGACTCGACCGACTATAGTCAGACTATATTCGTCGGTCTTCAATCTTGACCTAGTGGCAGACCTCGACTCGACTCTTATATTATATGTTGTGTGTGTGTGTGTGTTGTGTGTGTTATTTATAATTCCACATTGATTGCTCACACTACAATCAACAATTTTCAATCGAATTGAACACTTTGATTTTTGGGTCTATTTACACGACATGAAAAACTGTTGTTTTTGTTGTCTTTTCTTACTATTATTATTGTTGTTGTTGTTGTTTTTGTTATTACTGGAATTTTCTATTATTTCCCCTCTACCCTCTCTCTCTCTCGCTCTTTGGCAATTTGTTAATTTCTTTATGAACTTTTATTGTCATTGTTTTTTTTTCTTTCATTTATTTGTTTGTCTTTGGAAAGCGTTCAAATTATTGTTGTCTTTAGATTCTGAATTGCTACATTTTCGTTGATTGTTTTTGATGGACGACGACAAGGTAGGTATTGAACGATTGAGTGAATGAATGACTGATGGATTGGAACGATTGAGTGAGTGAATGTTTGAGTGAAAGCCAATACCATTTATTGAGGGTTTGGGATTCGGTTTTTACTAATAACTTTTTGCCCGGTTGACATTTTCGAGAAAACTTTCGCCATGATTTATTGGCCAGCTTGTTAGATGACTTTTTTTTTTTTTTTGGCCATTTGCCGGACATTAATCTCCTTGCCATCAACTTGTGAGTGTGTGAGTGAGTGTGTTAATACTAAATAAATAATATTTAAATGCTGTCTTCGAATGTGTGTAAT
The DNA here is from genome assembly GCA_035045865.1 of Drosophila austrosaltans. NCBI lineage: Eukaryota > Metazoa > Arthropoda > Insecta > Diptera > Drosophilidae > Drosophila > Drosophila austrosaltans. The sequence continues at coordinate 5,282,958 of JAWNOQ010000211.1, forward strand.
AAGAGATGATGCTGCTGGCTTGAATTTTTCATCTTCTCTTCATCATCATCATATACCGCTGCTGCTGCTTTGGCTGGTGTCACTAACCTGGCCCATCTGGCAACGGCATGGCGGCTGCTGCTGCGGATGCTGTTGCTGCGTCACGTGCTCCCAACGCCATCTCCCTCCCCTTGGCTCTTGTACGGTTTTTACCCTTTTTTTTTTTTTTTAGCTGCAGTGAGCCGCAGCTGTCATGCCAATTTTAAACCCTCTGATGTTCATTTAGTTTTCATTCCTTTTATGCTTGAACTGTCTGACTGACTGACTGACTAAGCGACTGCCAGCCGGCCGGCAAACGATGACTGCCTGCTGCCTGCCAGCTATGGGCATGGATGGGGTCTGGCTTGCCTTTTTTAGTTGGCTCGCGAATCATTTGCTTGCGGCTGATCTCCCGCTCTGCGGTCAAGGTTAACTATGCGATCCGATCTTCTCCCTCTTTCTCTCTCGATCTCTATCCCCTCGTTTCTCTCCTGTGTGTCGGCAAATAACCTCCAGAGTCGTCTATCAATGTCAACCATGACAGGGTGTGCGTGTGAAGCATTTCATTTCATTGAGATGCAGTTGTTTTTTAGTGCCCATAGCATAATCTAATCATAATTCTATGTTTGATTATATAAATCAAATAAGACAGGGGAAATTTACCAAGTGCCGACTCTATATATATATGCAAGCTGGAATGTGATTCGAAAACGTTTCTAAAAGAGATTTAATTTTGAGATTATTCAGTGATTGATCTGCCATGGATTGGCATTCTTTTTGTTTGTGTCAACGCATTCCATTCGATTCCATTCTCACCCAACTAACCGTCTAATCATATACTACTCTCAATTTGCACATATCTTTTCACTATATGTACTTATGTATGAATATATACTTATATGATCTGTTAATCAATTAGCAATTATATATTTATATAAATCATTGGCGTTAATGGCAACTTTCCTGCTTGGCCACTCAGACGAGAGATTGAAGCACATTTAAGCCATTTAATTATTCAGTATCATGATATTTATAAGTTGGTCAATTGGAAAAAACAATTTCCCGCTAGCAAGGATGTTGCGCAAGCGTACACACACATACATACATACATACGAAAGAGAGGCAAATAAATGAAAATTGATTGAAAGGCGTGCAGAGGGGGAGGAGCAAGCCTAGTTGTGCCACTCAATTGGCTTTATGCAATGACAGATACAGTTTATAGGCCTAGTTGGTGGCACACTGCCACCCACATTTCCACTATCCACCATCCCATATGGTAACGATTCAGCTGGGTTCGAATCATTATGCATGGCAAAGTCGTTTTTGCCTCCGAAATTGTGGCTGCCGCTTGTGGCAAGTTTTGCAACTCAATTATTTTCCATGTCTATGCCAACCTACTCCCTCACACACAGTACCACACACACACAGACATGTGTGTGTGTGTGTGTGGCATGACATTTTCCTTGTTTCTCTACCACTTTATTTGATTATTTTTTTGTTTTTCGTTTTACCACAAAAATGTTTTTCTTTTTCGGAGGTGACAGCGGATCGCTGTTGTTGCCACACCTTTGGCCTGGCTTATAAGAGTCTCCAGAGAAGGAGAGAATGAAAGTGTGCCCCCCCCCCCTCTCCCCACCAACACTCTGTGGCATGTGACGCAAGACATGGAAAAAGTAAATTCTATAAAACGAATACGAAACCGAAAACCAAATGCCATTTCAAATTGTATTCAATTAATGAAAATTTTACCCGATGGCGGCCAACAGCAATGAACGTAACGTTGCCAAATTTCATTGATCACTGATCATCAAACAATTTGGCAACCTTGTTAACAAAGATGAGAAAAAAACACACTCACACACACACACAGAAAATAGCAACAACAACAACATAAAAATTGCTAACAAAAAGACATCAAGAGACCTCAAAAACGTAAATTTAAACAATTTGTTGCCGTACACAAAATTGTTTAGGCCATGATCACAACTGGGTTTCATTACATAATTGATGTTAATTTTCTTGAGAGCGAAAGAAGTAGAGTGGAGGAGTGGTGGGGGGAGGAGGAGATGGAGAAGGGGGAACTTGTTGAGTCTCTCTCACTCTCTCCATGCAAATTGGGTTGCTTTTGCCATTTGTTTAAAAGTATACCCTAGCAAAGCAAAGTATATTACCCACAACAATGATGAGGTAAATTAATGATACAGCTATATACATAGGTATAAATATTTGTACAGGATAGGCAAGAGTATAAAAATTTCGACTTCTCTTTATTCAATTTGCTTTAAATTTCATTTGCGATTGGCATTGCGTCTTGTGGGCGTGATTGGCAGTCAAGATGACAGACCTAACAACCGACCAACTGACAGAGTGACGGAACGATCGACCAACTGATCAACCATTCGGTAGTGCCTTTTGATGTTGTCTTTACCACCGTCCTATCCCCCCCCCTTTTCACTTAAATGCGTGCGCAAAAAATAAAAAGAGAGAGAGAAAAAAAATAAAGTGGAGCAAACGCAGTTTGTTTTGATTATAGTTCGGTTTTGCTTTGCTATTGACAAATCGTATATTGAAAAGTGTTGCAAATTAGTGAAAGAGACGCACACACACAGTTTGAGAGTGAAAGAGGAGTGGTGGTGGTGGGGGGGAGTGGAGAGCAAAAAGGTAATAATAATACACATATACAGACTGTTATGACATAATATAACAAATAGAAATACATAAACGATTGTTGTTTAAAGGAAGTTGCCCATATTTGAGTCAACGGTAAATTAATAAATGAATTCCAATTCATTTATGTTAAAATTGTTAACTAGTAGCATAAAAATCTCTATATGGTTAACTGATTAAATGATTTCATATATACATATATATATATTTTTTTTGTGTTTTTTATGAAACGCAAAATACAATATATATGCATATATATCATATGTATGTATGTATATATCGTCTTATATAGTAATTAGCTGATCTCTATCATGACGCACACAAAATATTGTATACCATTTGCTTCTTTGTGGCATGCCACTACGCAGTTTCTACTTGGAGGCTAATTAAAAAATTAGATTATACATATATATGTACATATGTATGTATATATATATATTTTATTTTTTACCAGAGCAACGGCCTAGATTTCCTGGCCAGATAAAGGCATTTGTGTTGGCTCAATGTCAAATGCATTAAGGCTTATATTTTTCCATTATTTTTTCATATTAATACGTCTGAAAACAGAAAGAAGAATAATACTTATTAATCCATTTCATGTGTCTCTCTCTCTTTCGCTTATGTTTACAGGATCAGAATGAAAATCTGTCAATGCACACCAATCGAGGCATTGACTCGCTAGATAAATTATGCAATTTTCTAAGGGATCGTTCGGCCATAGAAACGGAATATGCAGCCAAATTAAGGTAAGTTAACTAACATGGCTAAAACCTATTACTACTTTGTATTAAACAATGACCCCAGTTAAGAGTATAAGTTAATAATAAGTAACCATTAATTAATCTAAAATAGAAACATTCTACACTGATTAGTTCTAAATATTTTAAAACCGTTTTTATACCCTTGCAAAAAGGGTATATTAATTTTGGTCAGAAGTTTGCAACGCATAGAAGGAAGCACCTCCGACTATATAAAGTATATATATTCTTGATCAGCACGACGAGCTGAGTTGATATAGCCATGTCCGTCTGTCCGTCTGTCTGTCTGTCTGTCTGGATCAACAGCTTCTCCTCCGAAACCCTTAAAGCTACAGAGCTGAAATTTTGCACCCAGTCTTCCTTTTGCTGCAGGCATTGTATATCTCAGAATCATCCCGATCGGATGACTATATCATATAGCTCCCATAGGAACGATCGGTCGAGAATAGAGTTAAGCCTTCATAACTCTGTTGGTTTTCAATCAAATATTACAAAATTTGTTGTTTAAGAGTTTGGTATACTTTCTAACATATCCACCAAGTTTAATTAGAATCGGTTGACTATATCATATAGCTCCCATAGGAACGATCGGTCGAGAATATAGTCTCAGAGCAATAACTTGGGTGTTTTGAAAGTGATTGTCACGCAACTTGGTTTTTGGAAGTTTAGTATATATAGAAATGTCTATGCTAAGTTTCAGCAAAATCGGTCATCTATATGCTATAGGAACAATCGGGCCAAAAAAAAATTTTTTTGTCGAATTACTTTTTTCCTCAAGCTACGAACATTTAATGTATGTTTGACTTGTTTCATATGCTTTCTAATGATTTTGTCACATTATAAATGTGTAATTGTTAAATAACAGTTTGCAGTAGTTCAACCTTAAGATAATCAATAGATTTAATATTAACTTTTGTTTTAATATACTTGATTTCATATGCTAACTTTTCAGATTCTAATTTATTGAAATTCTTGACAATTGTTTCATTGTATATACATATGCATATACAAATAGAACAAAAGCAACTTGAACCACTTTCGATAAAGGAATAATCTACAAATTTATAACCAGGAATTTGGATAACTTTTTGCATTGGCTTTTGTTTTTCTTTTTTTTCTGATAAGAAGAAGTAATTTCCCCAAGACTTGACTATATGAAATACCATTCAATCTGTGAATCATTATATACTTATTACTGGGAAGTATAAAAAAAATCCCGCCCAACCTTTCCGGTCAATGTTCGACGATGTAAACTAGTTGATGTTGAATCATGGATATAGTGATTTATATATATTTGCTATGAATGCAATCTTTATGATTATCGATAATGAGATATTGACTTATCTGATCAAACTTAATGACTATTACTTCTTTCTTTGCTGACTTAAAGTCAATTTTAAAACTATAAATCTTGATAAATGCCAATTGATCATTTATTTAGTTAATAAATAAACAAATAACAAAGATTTGACAAGTTTTTTGCAAACATTGTAAAATGTTTATAATTGATTGGCGCCAATACCATATCGGTTTATAGCCAAAAAGCAACCAATTAAATATATGTAGGAATATATTTTATTATTCTTTAGATTTTTGTTTTTAGTTTTTTGTTTGGCGTTTTCTGCCAAAAGCCTCACCCATTTGGCATGGCATGGCACGGCTTGTTGTGGCATGTGGTTTTTGTTCAAAATTGAGCTTTTGCAGCTGCCAAAATTCCTTACAACGCCAACAAAATGTTGCTGATTTTATGGAAGTAAAATTCTCATTAATGTAAAACAAGAAAAATAAGCACAAGGTCGCCCAGTAGAGACACTTGTTGGCCAAGTGAATGCTGTCTTATTCCATTGGGTTTGATATCGATCCTGTATAAAACAATAATAATAATAATATAGTTAAAGCGACTGAACTCAACTGACATTATGTATAATACAAGACAAGCCAAGCCAATGTCGGGCCTTGGTCAGAACAATAAAAATGTAATTGCCATTACACTGAGCGACAAAATACATATGTATACAAATAGCTTTTGATGACTTTAAATAACTGGATCATGCCATAATAATTGGTTAAGCCTTTAGTTCAAAGTGTCATTAAAACAGCAAATAACTAACTGATTTAACTAGCCAAGAACCAACCGACCGACCGACTGGAAATGTGCATTAAAGTTAAGCAAAATATTTCAATTTCAATAACATTTGTTAAAAGGTTAAGACAACGATTAGCTTTTAATGGATTTTGTCGTAAATCTGTGTAGGTCAGTGTAATAAATAGCTAATTGTAAATGTGTGTGCTTATGGCGCATTTCAATTGTCCGCTCTCCCTTCCCCCTCTTTGTCCAACTAAAGAATGTGGAAAGCCACACCTATTTGAGGGAAGAACTTTATAAGTTCAACCCCACAGCTACTGTCACCATCAGGGCCATTCATAATAATCATCACCATCGTCATCATCATGATCATCATGAAGTTGTAAATTGCACAATTGAGTGACACCAAAATAAACATGAGCTGACCACGACCTGCCCCACGCAATTGACACGCGACACCGACGCATTTGGACATTGTTGGAATTTGTTGTTTTTTTTTTTTTCTTTTTTGTGCTCCCTCTCTTGAACGACGAGTGATTTAATGTGATTAGTCTAGGGTTACCATATAGCCATTACCCAGGCTAACTCAACTGAGCTTCCAATTGTCGTACTAGTAGTGGCTCATCATCAGTGGGAGACGACGGGGATTGTCTGTCTCTTGGTCGAGTCATAATTGTTTAATTTACTTGAAAGATTATTATTGCGGCTTCATCGCCAGCGCTAGCACCGCTATATATGCACATACATGGAACATCACTGTTGTTTTCTGCTCTCTGGCCAAGGTGTTGGGAACTCATCATGGTGGTTGGCTATCGGTTTCCCACTACAACTGACTGTCTGGCTGCCAGTTAGATTCCCACAATGAGTTGAGACTTTGCCACATGATGATGACTGAACTGAACTGAACTGACTGACTGAACTGAACTGAACCTGTGGCCTCTCTGATATGACTTGAAGCTACTGTTGGCGTCTCTTGGCTCGTTTTTTTTTAATGACTTTATCATTACGCGCGGTTCAGTTTTGGTAGCTGAAACTGAGGTTTGGAGTTAAAGTTGAAAGAGATTCCCAGCTCTCTAACTAACTAGACCACAAATAACAAAAACTCTATTAAATATGCAGAGTTGTACTATACTATACTATACTTTACTTATACTAGACGATGATGGTGGTAACATCGTACTCCATACACAGAGTGAAATCTCTTTGCGTGCTCCAACTCCAGCTACAGCATCAGCTTCAGCTTTGGCTTTGGCAATGGCAAAATGAAAAGTCTCGTGTTTAATGCAAATGCTGCTATTATTATTACTATTATATATATATATATATATATATATATATATGTGTATGTTTTTTTTCTTTCTATTTATAAGCAAAGTTTCACTAATGCCGTGTTGTTGTTGGAGTTTTTCTAATTCGTTTTTCCTTTCTTTCTTTCTTTTCGTTTTCTTGTTACAGGCGCTTAGTGAAAAATTATCAGCCCAAAAAGAAGGAGGAGGAAGACAATGAGTAAGCAACAATAAACTTAACTTAACTTAAACTTAAAACAAAAAAAAAAACTGTAACGTAAAAAAAAAAAGTTTTCTCTTATTGCTTAAAAGTTTTGTTAAATCTTTTGGAAAATTATCCATAATTTAAACTGTTTTGTTTGCCATAGATGTTAGCAAAGTGCTAAGTGGATTGACGTACTCTTCAATTGCCCCCACAAATGGGCAGCGGGGGTATGGTGGTGTGGGTGCGAGTCTGGGTGCGGGAATGGGGCAATTTCAGTCTCATATGACTTGACTTCATGTGTAATTGTGCGTGGTCTGTGCCATTTAATTTGCAAATGCCACTTTGGGTTATCATAGCCAGAGCAGAGAGTAGAGCTCACATATTTGATGAGAACTAGCTCAATGTGTGGTCTGAGAATCTCAGTTTTTAATTACATAAAAGGGGGGGCACGCCCACAATATACCATTACCCCTGCTATATATACACTATACTCTATCATGCTATATAGTTTACTGTACTTTCCAAGTGCCTTGCCTGACATCATGGCCCGCAAATAGAGTGCCAATGAGGCAAACAAATTGCCCTGACTGCCTGGAATATGGCATGTGTGTAATATGACAATGAAGCCATAGCTTCACATTCATTTATAGTACTATACAACAATATGTATGTATGTATAGCCTTGTGGCCAAGTTGAAGAGTTGGTAATGAAATGCCAAGCGAATCGTCTACACATATATGCCTTATAGAGTTGTAAAATCCATAAATTTATGCAGAGCCTCTTGGACTTGAGATCCATATTGAGGCAAGAAAGACAGCGTACGAGTCGCGTGGGCGTCCATTCAATACGCGTCACAAAAGCGCGTGTCCAACTCTGTCAATAAGAGCAGCCATAAATCCATAGGCTTGCATATACACTTAAAGAAAAGAAGGCCATAAAAAGAAACCAAATACAATTATTCTTTTATACACTTTTCAAGATTTTCAAAGTAAGACTTTAAATTGAAACAAATAAACTTTAAAGAGAAACGATTGCATATTGTTTACTAAACAAGTTAAAATGGTTTTTTAGTTCCATTATCTCCATTATTATTGCACATGAGATGAAAGAATTTCTCCAAGTGTATTGTATGTGTGTGTGTGTGTGAGTGTTTCTTAGGCGTCAAAAGACGTGGGCCAAGGCGTGGAAAAAATTGATTCACTTACATACATACTTACATATATGTATTTTTGTTCTCTTGTCATTATTTGTTCTTGTTTGCCCAGATTTACATCGACACAAGCGTTTCGCAATGTTCTCAAGGAAGTGGGCGATTTGGCCGGCCAACGTGAGGTGGTATCAGAGACCCTGCAGCTACAGACTATACAAGGCATGGCTTTGCTATCAAAACAATTGCGTGAGGATCGTAAGGTAAGTGAGAAATGAACTTTGATAACTACATATACATACATACATTCATATGAACCTGTACACTTAAATGCATATCGATTTTGATCCGTTTAGAGATGCTTAGCTGAGGGTACGAACCTACAACAAAATCTCACAACGCAACTATCCTCCCTGGAACGGGCAAAGCGTAACTATGAGAAGGCCTATCGTGATTCGGAAAAGGCTGTGGATAACTATAAGAAAGCCGACATGGATCTCAATCTAAGTCGTGCAGAAGTGGAGCGGTATAAGAACATAATGACGACGAAAATTCAACAATCGGATGATGCAAAGAACGAATACGCCAATCAGTTGCAGAAGACAAATAATCTGCAGCAACAGCATTTCAGTATATTGCTGCCCGCCGTCTTTAATCGCCTGCAGGAATTGGATGAGAAGCGTACGCGTGGCATACGTGAATTCATCATTGGGGCTGCCGATGTCGAATCATCGGTGGCGCCCATTATAGCCCGCTGTATGGAGGGTATGGTAAAGGCCGGCGAATCGATAAACGAGAAGGAGGATTCATTTAAAGTCATAGAGCGGTAAAATGGATAAGCCTAAGTTATACCTCTCCCTATACTTATACGATTTTTTCCCTTTTATGTAGATATCAATCGGGTTTCACACCGCCCACAGATATACCATTTGAGGATTTATCAAAACTCGATCCGGATGCTGTACAAGATTCACAATATAGCAATTCCACCTCACATCATTTGACCGTGAAGGGCACAATTAGTGCGAATAAGATAAGGAAACGTGTGGGCATATTTAGTCTATTCGGAAGCACTAAGGTGAGAAATTCTGTGATCGATTAATCAGATGGTCTTTTTTTGTTTCTGTTTAGATGTCCACTCTTCCAACCAACCGACCACCCAACCACCCACTCTCTATCTCTCTGTCTGTCTCTTCCAACCCGTCTCAATCTCTCTCTTTTATCCGAGTTACTTCACTCTTCACTTGACAGATCTGTTTTATTACATTATGTGTTCCGAAGCACTTGCCTCTTGATTTCAAATGCTTTTTTTCATATCTCTGTATGTGTGTGACTTGTGTTTTGTTCTTTTCTTACTTCGTTTTAGTTCTAAGACGTAGGTTAATTTTATTATTTAGTTTTACTCATGACGTCTCTTTCTCTTTTCTTCTACATTTTTTCTTCCGATTTTTTTTATGTTTCAATATCATTTTATCGTATATCTATATATATATATATATTGGACGTTGATTCCAATGATTGCTGTAAGTACCGAGCGTGTACCCAGTCTCCTCTCTTCACTTGTCTGTTCAGGCCGTTTTGTTTGTAATTCTACTAACTGGAATCGAAATCATACCATTATCCCCCCCCCCCCCCCCCCCCCATTTACCCCCACCCATTTCCATTATACATAAACACATCTCTCGCTCACACCATTTCAATTTCTCTCTCGCTCTCGCTGTCTCACAAAACTGAATCTTAACAAAACTGCATACAAATTGTGTTTTTGTTTCTTTGGTGTGCTAAATGTTTTAACATATAAAAACAACAACTAAATTTGCAAGCTTTTTGCCTTTTGTTCGCAAAACAAATAAATATTAAAAGAGAAAACAAAAACAATTGAGAAACTAAAGCTTATTGTCTATTTAACACGTATTAATTGAATTAATTCTTGATTTTCTTTTGTTGCCTTTCAATTTTTTTGTGATACAAAAACTGCTTTTAACACTTACACACACCCAACACGCACACCCAAAAACACACACACTCACACACAAACACGGACAAATGTGATACAAAAATAAATAAATTTATATATATATATATCCATATATAATGCATTAAAAACGAAAAAATAAATAAAATACTAAATCAATTTGCTGCCAATTATCATACAATAATAGCAAAGGCAGATAATTGAAGCCTGTATCACAATGAAGGTATGATGAAATATTCCCCAGCTTCTTTACTAACTAACTATTTCTAACTAAGCATAGTCTAATTGTAATTATTTGTTTTTAAAAATAACCAATCAAATCACTCTTAACACTAATTCCTAATAACATAATCACTAGCATCTATAGAAATCTTAAATTTAATTCAAACTCTTTGTGATATTCAGCAAATTCATTCACTTTAAAACACTTTTTAAAACTAAATGAATATTCAAAATTAATAATAATTACATTTGGTTGTTGAAAAAAAAAAAGAAAAGAGAAATCGATTATGCAGAAAAACGCTTTAATTCAATGGATCAATCAGAAATAGCTTTCATTATTTTTTTTTTAAAGAATTACCCAGCTTATGGAAAATTTTTTGTTTTACTGGAATATTGTTGGGAGGTTTCTTTTCAATATACATCTTAAAACAAAATTGTTTCAAAAGTAAAGACAAAATGTTGAAATTTTAAAAGAAATTTCGCAATCGAGCGATCTTTATTTTTATCTTTATCTTTTCTCCGTTGTTGAAATTCACTGATTATATAAGATCCACCATATATACATACATATTTTCTGCAACAAAATCGAATTCGATTTTATACAACCAATTGTGTGTGAATGTATTGATATACATAAATACGAGTAGTATACGATCGATCCTATTAACATATTGAAATCGTTAAATAGTTAGTTAGCATCAAGCTAAAGCAGAGCACACTCACACATTGTATATCATTTCCGATTTTCGATTTTCTATTATGATTTGCTTATTGTGTTCAGTTTATACGAGCATTAGCCGGCATGCATTATGATTTATATATATTCAATATTATCGATTTATTTTCGTCATCCATTCACATTTGATAATTTCTCACATTATAATTTGATGATAACCAGTTCGTTGTAGAACAGGTTTCCCAATTCTTAATTCTTAATGTGTGTGCTTGATTTTGTGAAAACGGGGCATTAGGTTAAAGCTCTAAATACAGATATATACATACATATATGATGTATATACTATATTCATTTCTGTTTTTATGATTTTCCTTTGTTGTGTTGTTCTTAAGTCTTTGTATCTATAATTTTTGTGCCTTTTTTTCTTTATTGTACCCTTTATTTTCTAATCACTGCGTAAAAGCGTGCTACTCTTGTCTTGATTTTCTAATCGTACTCGTTGCATTTATCGTCTATAATAATAACTCTATACATATATATATATATACATACGGTTTTATGTAAATCTTTAAACACATTGAGCATTAATCTATATCAAAATTATCACAATCACAGAACTCTTTAACCGCGGACGGGCAAAAGGAGGACTTTAGTGATTTGGCACCCACTCAGAGACGCAAAAAATTGCAGGCTAAGATCGCCGAATTGCAACAGAAAATATCCCAAGAAACGAATGCACGTGATGGCTTAATGAAAATGAAAATCGTCTATGAGGCGAATTCATCGCTTGGCAATCCGATGACCGTTGAGGGGCAGCTTAACGAATCTGAGCACAAATTGGAAAAACTTAAAATCGATTTGAAGAAATATCAAGGTTACTTGGACAAGGCAAATCAAATGCAGGCGGCAAATAATAGCCCGCAAGCGAATCGAAATCAATTACAAAATGGACACAGAGCATCAAGGTAAGTGACATTTTGTATTCTATATATTCCTATATATGTATATCCTTAACTAATATGTTATATAAATCACACAGACATTCCAATGGCAGCACCGATGATCATCATGACGATGGCGATGATCAGCCCGATGATGCTGGCAGCTTAAGCAGGTCAGATTCTGAGGATAATGTGGCGCAAATACAAAATGGGCATAATAATAACAATAACGGGTACACTCATAAGTCTACGTTCAAATGTTTATATAATACACCTATACACACCTATACATTATCATTATCATTAATGATCATTAATTAGCATTATCATTCTATTATTACCCCTATCCTTTTTATTCATTGATACTTTTTGATGTTTTTTTTTTCATATTTACCTCCTGATTTCAATTCGAAATCTTAAATAATCACTTAAGTTAACCATTATTATTCCATTATTCTTGATCGTGGTGTGGCATTATCGGTGTTGGTTGATTTTCGATCTCATATCAATTCTTTCCCGAAACATTCAACAATCATCGACGGAATTATCAAATCAAAAATAATCACAATATATAAAAGAAAAATTGCCCAAAAAAAAAAAGAAAAGTCCACAATATGCAAGGAAAGATATAGAGAAAATTTTTTACAATTTGGTTTCGTTTCATTATATTCTTATTATCTTAATTGCTTATACTAAAAATCAATTTACAGCTTGTTCAGAATGCTCTAGGCAATAGGAATGTTTAAATAATAATATTAATTTGAAGTATCTTTAGATAAATTGATTTTTAAATAGATTTGCTGACTATTTGCATCTCTATCTAATTGATGTAGTCAGGAATTGGATTAATTTTAACTAATTCTTTGCCAATTATTCTAAATAAGCTGTAAAAAGAATTAATTTCATTCTACTCTTATTCAGTTTATTTTTTTGGTATTCTTTTTCTAATTTTTCTTAATTTCAATATATTTTTTTTTCTTTGGTATACACCAAACATGATAACACTTAATAATGTTGAAATTGCAACTTCTTCAAATATTTCGTTTCCGTTTGCCTTTTCCATGGTGAAATCCAGCAGTTCGGCTAGTCCTGAAAGCGGTCTGGGCACATCTCACACATCGTTGCCCGGTTCGGGACAGGGCAGTGCCAATGAGAATGCCATTGGCGAGGATGCGTATTACGAAACAGAAGTGGAAACTCTTCAACCACTGGGCACATGTCGAGCTCTATATCCCTTTGAAGGTAACGCACATACACAAATTGAAATGAATTTTAATCACAATGAAATTCCCCTCTCTTTCTCTCTCTGTAGCCACCAGCGAAGGTAGCATACCAATGAATGAGGGCGAAGAGCTGCAAGTAATTGAGATTGATCAAGGGGATGGATGGACGCGAGTACGACGAGCAAATAATTCCAATGGCTGGGACGAAGGATTTGTGCCCACAAGCTATATTGAGTGCACGCTCTTTGCTTAATCTTAAACTGAATAATTTGAGGATGAGACGAGATCTACTAAATGTTAACTACTCAGCAAACATTTGCATATGTTTCCATTCATTTTTTTTGTGTACTTTTGTCATAACTTCGTGTTCTTTATGGAACAGCCATAACACAAACCGACACACACACACACATAAACACACCTAAATGCATACATCCAACACACACACATACACTACGCACAACCATGTACATTTTTGACTTAAGATAAGTTTAAAAATTTTTACTACTTTTCTATATACTTTGTATATTTACTTTGATTTTACAAAACAAAATGGTAATGCAAAAACGATATCATACTATAGCTATACTATATAGTCATATAATATGCACCTAAAAGCCGACCTCACCTAATTGTAAGCATCGTAACGAACGTCGTAACGCTTTTCCCTTTTCGAAACCGAAATTCACTAAAAAACAAAACAAACAAGAACAAATCACAAATTTTAAACAATCATGGTAATACACCTATTTATACACATACATTTAAACAGTATATATATATACATATATTTGAAACATGAACATTTATAAGGCACTTCAACTAAATACATATGTGAACAAAACATGAAAAATCAAAGCATTTCACAGAATGTACAACTTAACATTTATAACGTAAAATCAGCTAAAAAAAACACACACACACATATTGCAAATAATAATTTGTGGATTTTCTAATATGTTTGCATACATTTAATTTATACATTTGGCTTGTATTCAATTCCGTTTTATAATAACCAACAAAATATCCAAAGTGATAAGAAGTACTGCAACTTTTGAACTGAAAACATTAGAGAATAGTAGCAGAATATTAGTTGCAAATCGAATTCATTTGATATTTTGTGCATAATTATTTTTCGGAATTCAGTATAAACACCGATTGTTCAGATTTTTACATTTTTGTTTGGTTCATTTTGCATCTGCCACTTTTCGATGATGAGGTGAGAGAAAAGTCGCAGACTGCATTGAATAATTGAAATAAAACCTTGGTAAATATGCAAAGATTATCGAAAAGCTAAAACTTTCTATATACACAACCACTACCACCACAAATCAATCAAACAATCAATCCAAGCAACATAATGATATATGTTATTATATATAGCAAGAGTTATGGCAATTTTGCACGGCATTAATGTAAATGTGGAAGGCAAACGACCACGCTTGCTTGTTTTATATATACACTACACTGGAATATAGCAAAAATTGTATATCTTTAAAAACACACACACACACACTCTATGCATTAAATCTTAATTTTAATTTTATATTTCTATATACGAGTATATATATTTAGATACATATACACACATAGATAAATGTATCTATAAATGTATTTCTATTATTTTGTATTTGATTTTATTTGCCTTGTACATTATCCACACATACGCCCATACCTATGAAGGAATTAAATCAGATCCAGATATATTATATATATATATGTATGATTTAGGTAATTCCCTTACCCAAGCCCAACAATTTAGATATATGCATAAGTTCAAGCAAACATTTAAAAACTTGTAAGTCAAGCAGAAACAAGCAAAGCCGGGCGGCGCTGCAAAATTTGTTAGATTCAACGCCACTTTGCAATACATTTATTTATAAATTAAATATTAATATGCTATATATAATTACATATATACCTTTATATATATATATATATTTAAATTATATATATATATATATATATATATATATATATATATATATATATATATATATATATATATATATATATATATGTTATAAACTAAAATCAAAAATGAAGGGGGAAACTACTGCAACTGATGGCAAATAGTAAAGTGTTAGAAGGATGATCGATTAATCGGTCGATCTACCAGGCGAGTGAATTAGTTTTTTAGTTAGGTTCTCTTTTCTTACATCTTCTTAATTATTATTATTATCATTATTATTTTATTGTATTTTTTTTTTTAATTTTTATAATGCAAAAATTGAGTAAAGACTCGATGCTTTAGCATTTAAGTTGTGCATAAAAAACGATAACTGATGAATATATTTATATATACATGCATATATAAATACATATATATATATATTTAATTATATGTATGTATGTGTATAAATATATCTTTTTTTCTTATGTTATAAACTATATATATAAACGATGTAAAAGAATGATAAACTAATCATAGTGCGAGTGCAACAAAAATAAAAGAAATTCCAAAATTCTTAAATTTATCAGAAACAAAAAAACAAATACAAAACTAAAATTTAATTTATAATTAAATTGAAACACAGGCATACTTATATATGTATATGTACGTATTTAATGAGAGACAAAAAATGTTTACATCAAATGGAAAGAACAACAATTTTTTGGATTTAAGTGGCAAATGACATTTGTTCGAAATGGTCAATCAGCATAAAAATAAATAACTTAAAATTAAATGAAATATAAACGAATCGATACATTTGTTTTATTCTAACAGGATAATACCAGAAGTTCCCATCTAGTCTAAGATTGAAAACATAAAAACAAGGCAGACCAATAAAATTGAGATGCTTCCAATTAAAAACAAAAAAAACAAGTTTTTTTTTCTCGACGACAAGATCCAAAAACACAAAATCCTGGATACCTAAGCTTTCCCCTATACTATCGGGGTGTCCTTTGGCCAGAAGATAGTCCCTGTTGCATGATTTTATTTATTTTATTTTTCGTCATGACCCTTTAATGAATTCGGGAGATATGAGCGATTTTCTGTACGAAGAAAACTCCCCTTTTTCAGGCACTTGAAGGACTTTTCAGGATCTTTTTTATTGCATCTAACGTCGATCAACAAGGACTATCGTTTGACATCCTGAAAGTCCTTAAAATGGCTGAGTTACACGGACTTTTCTGTTCTTATGACAATAAAAAAAGCATCCTTTAATAGCAGCCCCTGCAAGGTATGCAGTACTTTTGTGAGTAGCCCCTCCAAGATAGGCTATACTTTTTTCATAATTCCACAATCAACCTTCCGCTGCTTTCTGTTCGCCTGGTATTTCAAAATGTTCCCAGTACTGGCGATGCAGTTTTAGAACAAAATTTTGGCTGCCCTTAAAATAAATTTTTTTCCAAAATTTTTGTAGCCCCCTAGGATATGCAGTACCTTTTTAAAAATTACCCAATCAACCTACTGCTGATTTCTGTTCGCCTGGTATTTCAAAATATTCTCAGTACTGGCGATGCAGTTTTAAAACAAAATTTTGGCTGCCCTTAAAAGCACGCAATATAATTTATTTTTTCCAAAATTTTTGTAGCCCCCTAGGATATGCAGTACCTTTTTAAAAATTACCCAATCAACCTACTGCTGATTTCTGTTCGCCTGGTATTTCAAAATATTCCCAGTACTGGCGATGCAGTTTTAAAACAAAATTTTGGCTGCCCTTAAAAGCACGCAATATAAATTTTTATTTCAACATTTTCCAACCCCTTAAATATAGCAACTACAACAACAAGAATTAAAAATACAACAGCAAAAAAACACTTGAAAATTTCTCTTATATTTAGCCATGAAAATTGCCAAAAATCATAAAAGTCCTTTAATTCGGCCATTTTAAAGACTTTAAAGATTTCCTTTGGCAAAAAGATTGTCCTTCTTTATTAACGTCGGCTGACATAGAAGGATCCTGGAAAGTCCGTTAAATGGCCGGAAAAAAAGGACTTTTCTCTACAAAAAAAATTGCCCATATTTTCGGAGTCCTTGAAGGATCAGGACGAAATATATGTCAAACAAAACTTAAAAGCAAGGACTATCGTATGACCAAAGGATATTCCAATCACCCTTAAAACAGCTGAGTTACAAGGACTTTTCTACTTTTATGTCAATTTTGATGGCTACCCCCTCACAAAACCTGCAAAAATTAAAAGGATATTTTTTATAAAATCTGTAAAAGCCTTGAATCCAAATCGATACTCCTGCTTCTAAAGAATCTAAAAAGCGGTAACCTGTAGAAATCATTGTCCTGCAGAATTATATCCTTGAAAAATCGGTCCTGTTTTTGTTTCATAGCTCTAATTTTCAAATATTCTGTTGCAGGACGAAGGACATTGTTTGTCCTCCATTTTTCAGCAACAATTGTCATCACCATCATCAACCAAGCTGCTGGAACCAGTGAGACTTACGAGAAACTCTTCAGAAACAAATGAAAAAATAAACAAAATTAAACAAAAAGCGAGGTAAAATTCAAATTTGAACTTCTACCACTTATGTACCTCCAACACCGTAAATACTGGCTTTATCGTTGTAACGCAGTGGCAGCTCTGTTGTCCCAGAGTGTGCAAAAAAGGGAGTAATTTTCCACTGAATCTAAGTAAAATCTAACAATGTGTTTTAAGTGTACTAAATGTCCTGCGATACATTCGCCCAGGGATTTAAGACAATTGCATATCAGTATTTTTTTTTTATAGGGGCAGTTTGGCTGTTTAGACTTTTCCAGCACTATCATTTTGGTAATTTGTAGTGCTGCCACATTTAGCGGAATTTGGCGTATTTCACAGACGTGTATCTTGACACAGCTCAAGTAATAACAATGGCAACTTTAGAGGATAAACTATTGGGCGAGAAGCTGGAATATTACTGCAGCAGCAGTGAGGGCGAAGATAATGGCGAGGATAATGTAGGCGAAGCAAAGGATAGTCGTTCCAATGTCAGGAAAGGTAAGGCGATGCTTGTGCTGAAAACTTAGCCGTTATTAATAATTATGTTTTTGTCAATAGGTACTAGTCTTACCATCGATACAGATCCGAACGCCACTCCTGCAGGTGGCTTTCGTAGTCAGCAGCAGGGCTCCACCAATACAGGTCCTAAAGGCGTAGTCAAGGATTGGCAACGTTTTAAGCAACTGGAAGCCGAGCGTCGCGATGAGACCGAACGCCAGCGCCTGGCTCTGGCCAAATCATTGAGCATGACTACGGCCACAGCGGCCGAAGATGAGGAGCGTAAACGACAAGAAGAATTGGATGCAGAAATGGCTGAGCTCATGAGTGACGATTTTCTTCAACAATATCAGAAACAGCGCATGGCTGAAATGTTACGCCAAACAGGGCACAATCAACAGTTTGGCAAGGTTCATCAGCTGACTAGCCATGAGGAGTTCCTTGCCTGCATCGAGCAGGAGAATAAGCACACCACTATCATCATACATATCTACGAAAAAGGTCTTTCGGCTTGCTCCACACTGAACAAGTGCTTGGACAGTTTAGCCCAAGATTATCCGTCCATAAAGTTTGCCAAAATTTGTAGTTCTGTTGCTGGAATGAGTCGTGAATTTCGTACCAAGGGATTACCAGCTCTTCTGGTATACAAGGCTCAGTCAGTAATTGGTAATTTTGTGCGTCTAACTGATGATCTGAGTGACGATTTCTTTGCCTCAGATGTTGAAAGTTTTCTCATAGAGCACGGTATTATGGTGGACAAGGCATTGTATAATTAAGTGGATCTCCCCATAAACTCAATTAAGACCAAATATGTGTTCGGTAACACATTAAGCAAAGTACTTAAACGTATGTAGATTAAGTGAATAATGTAACCCTTTCCATGTGCCTGGCAATGGCCAACAACTTAATCTCCACCTGAAGATTATTGAAACGCCTTTACCTCTCTTTCTAATTTTGCTGTAAAATCAATTTGTGTAAAAGAGAGATCACTCAAGACGTATATAGTATACCTAAATTCATATATATAGAGACTGACACAAATTTATAACTGATTTCTCATATAATCCAATCTCAGCGTTTGTCAGTTTTATAAATTAACTTATGATATTATGTTACATTATGGTCATTGCATATATTATGAAATTATTGAAAGAAATTATCGGGCAAAACTAGGGCAAAGCTTACCATCTTCTTATTTAAATACCTTTCCTTTTTCTTCATTTGAATTTAGTAGGCTGTGTTAAGTGTTGCCGGGTGGAGTTCCATATGAATCACTCAAGCTAAAAATCATATTTGAAATTTTGTATTATTTATTTCAATTTGTATTTGTTGTGCTTTTTATATTTGTTTTTTTTTTTTTCATCCCATTGAGTAATTAAGTTTACATTATATGTATGATTCTATTCATTTCTGTATACACGATTTTCGTTCATTTTATTTTTTATTTTATAATGGAAAAATGAGAGCTAAAAAAAAAAAAAATAAAAAACTATAAAAAAAACAGAAAAATCGGTCAATATATATAATTATATGTATATATATATTCGAAATGCCAGTAAAGCATTTATAATCTAAAATTGAAATGGAACATACCCTGTACACACTATTTTAATTTATAGTAATTATTAATTATGCTAATTATATATATATATATATTTATATAATTTAGTGGCTAATGAATGTACTTCACTCGAAGATTTATACATATATAGTATACATATATATATAAACTTTATATAGCTTATTGCCTATCATATGATAATATATATTATAATAATAATAATAATAAAAAAAAAAGTTATACACGATGAAATGGTTAAAATTACTTTGTCAACAAATTGGTGTTTCTGTTTTTTTCTTTTCTTTTATATATGTACTTGAGAGCGTTTTGCTAAAAGATTGATTTTCCATATTACATATGATATAACAAACACACAGTAGTAATTTATATATATATATTTAACAAATACACACATATATATATATATATATATGTATATATATATACATAGGCCTATAAATATATATACATATATATCTTGTTTGTTGTTGTAGCACACATAGAGCGAAAAAAGTTGAATAACTTTTGCAGGACTTTTTTTGTTGTTTGTGAAAAAAAAGCGGAAAGTTATTTTAGAGAGGGAGAGAGTGGGGGGGGAGGTAGAAAAACAAAACAGTTGATTTTGTTTACTACTGTATAGAAATGTAGGCGGGGCAGTGATAAAGATTTGTGTGTGTGAGGGTCTATGTGATCTATGAGAAATAATTTGAAAATCATTGAAAAAAGATTTGGAATATTTCTCATTCTTGGGAGGTTTTCAAGGCTATCTAACAACTAATTTACATGTATATATAGATATCTATAAATATACAATATATATATATATAAACAATGGAATTTCTGAAGTCATCTTGGGATCTCGATCATAAAGAAGTTCTTATTGCTTACTCAATCTGTGGCCGGAGCATATACATTTTTGTATATATATATATACATTTATATATGTATACTATATACAAATGCATACACATATGTGTGTACACATTAACCAAAATTGGGTAAATTGTAATCAATCTAGCTAAAAACCACTTGGCATATTTTTTTTTTTTGCACATTATTGCTATTAGAATTTCATTCCAGACCCCTGTCTTACACCGTTTATAATAATAATTGGAAGATGATTTTGTAGATTTTTCATTGCTAATAAGCTCAGACAAATGATGTGAGTCGAGCATAGTCGAGACACATCTCTCAAGTAGGTGCAGTAATGTGCTAACGACGGATTCTATGCACCCTTAATGTTATTTTGAGTGATTGCCATACCAACATACATATATACACATATATATATATACAACGGACTTGGACCCCAGCATAGATATACGATTTGTTATGAAAACTGATATTAAGATAATACTTGTTAAATATAACGATCTGTACTGCCATTTATCACAACTATAACAAAATGACATTGGACTATGGATTATATCTTGTGCTTGAGGTCCGCTCGAGCAAGAATATTCCTTTAAAATAAGTTAATATTGAGAATTAGGTGGTTTCTTCCTGGCTAGGCCGATTACTTTGCGTAGTTAGTTATAACATACATATATCTTGGTACACAGACACATACACATATACGTATACATTTATATATGTATACTATATATGTATACGCTTTACAAATAGTTGTAGGTTTCGTAAAATTACAATTCTTCATGTGTTCTTGTTATTCTTACATACTAGGAAAATGTTCTCGTTTAATATTTTTATTTCTTTTATTTTATTTGTATTTGATTTTGTTTTGTTTTTGTACTTGTACGTATAAGAGAATGGTTGGTAACTCTGATTATTTTTGATTGCAAGCGAGTGAGTCTTTAGTTACAATAAAAAAGAAAAAGTGAAAGCCTTCTTCTATGTCGGAAAAAAAAGACAGCTCTATGTATATAAAAAAAAACTAACTTGAGTTTAGATTTCTCATTTTCATTTTTGTTGTGTCGTTGTTCATTTTGTTTTGCATTTGTTGCTTTTGTGGATCTTGTACTTATCCGAAATGTTTCAATTTGAAGTGCGCAAGTTGCGAGAGATTCTTGGCTAAGAGAAACAAGCAAAGTTCAATATTGAAATTTCACTTCATATGCAGTTTCTCTTTCGATTGATTTTTGTTGTCTTCTTTTTGTTTTTTTTTTTTTTTTTGATAAATAAAATTTGGCAATTTGTTGCAATATCTCGTTAAATGTTAGTTCTTAGTACATTTTCTTTTTGTGTTTTTTTTTTTTTTTGTTTTTGTTTAACTAAAGAAAATCAGCCTTTTCTTGCTATACACATAAATACATTGTATATACATACATATATATATATATAAGATGGTTTTGTTTTTTTTTTTCTCTGAATGTTTCTGTTTTTTTTTTTCTGTTTTTGGGATTGTTGCTATAATAACAATTTATCGATCATTGCTGGATATCTCGAATATATCGATTCGAAACAAATTATTCAATCAATTTCGTGAAATAAGTATAATTTTAAATGTAGTATGCTAAATTAAAATAAAAGATTTCAAAAGCACATCTCAGTTTTAGAAAACAAAATTAATTTTTACAAAAATAGTTTCGAATTTCTAATCAAGACATTTGAAAACATTTAACAATTTATCTTAACTGAATTCGTATGGATGGATTTCGGAAAAAAATAAGTTCTGTTAAAAATGAATAAAATGAATTTTCAGAAAAAATTCTTAAAAATTTTCGTATAATATTAAAGTGAATATTGGACAATCGATCGTTTTGAAATGAATAAATTCAATTTACAATTGCTTCGTAATTTCGTTTTATAAATTCTTTTAGATTTTTGTAATGGAAACTCAATAAAATCCTTTTTAACTGATAGATAAATCATTATGCTTACAACAATCCTAGGCTATGTCAGTTAGTTTTTTGTTTTCGGCTCTTATGGGAGGGGAAATTAAAAGATTTCCCAATCTCCCCCCTTCTTCGGTTATTTTAAGATTGTAAATTTCTAAATAGTTTATAAGCTGGTTGAAATGTTCCGTTGCCTGTTGTTGCCGCATGTTGAGTGAATGAGTGTGTTGATCGTCCTCCTAAATCGATGTAGTCTCTTTATTCTTTCTGTTACAGACGCGGCGGTTTGAAGCTTAATGTTGTGGTACTACTACTGGTGACCAAATGGTGTGATTCCAGAGTGTCCATTTGATGATCATCATCCAGACCGATGCCCAAACCGCCGCCACCACACTCGGCAATAGAATTTCTAACTGATGGTGGCTGTTCCGCACCTGGCAATAGTCCGACCAATAGCAATGGCTTATTAAGTGGCGGTGGTTGATTGGTGGCTATTGGATCGCTACCCAGACTATTGCTACTATTGCTCTGAGTATTGACACCACCACTCCCGCCACCAATTTGCTTCTCCTTGTGGCGTCGTAATGAGGAACGATACTGACGTGGCACATTGATAAGGAGACGTCGTTGTTGCGAGCTGCTTGTACTAAGATTTTGGCCAAGTTGGGTATTCAAATGTTGTTGCAGGTTTGTTGAGTTGTTGTTGTTATTATTGTTGTTGTTGTTATTGGAAGTAGTGATGCCGCCGATGCCGATACCAGCAATATTGCTGATGTTGTGGCTATTGTTGACATTTGGACGACGTGCAGCATATTGGATGGATTCGGCGCTGTTACTCAAACGGATGTTGCCAACTGAACAAAAGAGATTCATTCATGTATTCACAGGAAGAGAAACAGGGGAGAGGGGGAGTGGCAAATAAGGAGAGAACGAGAACGAGAGAGAGAGAGAGAGAGAAAATATATATATATATAATTTGTTAATTGAGAATTGGTTCATATCTGTTGCAAGTTGATTGTGTTGCTTTCTTTTTTTTTCTTTTAAGCTGGCTATGGTGGGCGTGACTGTGATAAAAAAAAATAACATAAATTATTAGTTAAACAACAAAACAAAACAGAAAACAAAGAAAGAAAATGAAAACAGATAAAAACAACAGAAGAGAGTACAACAACAATTACAACATTAAGGACATAAAGAAAAAGTAAAAATCAAGAATGTGTATGAACACACACACAAGAACAAAAGACACATTTTCTCATTTATACATGAAAAGAAAAGAATTAAATAATACTTTAATATTTCATTTTACACATAAAGCGTACACACACCGCTAACACACACACACAGAATAATGTAAGCCATGATAAAATTGATATAATTGAAAATATTAATATGCAATTTAGCATAGAAATTAAGTTAAACATTTAATTAAAATCATTATTATTATTAATGGATAAAGTTAAACAATATAAAAATTATATTAATGAAATCATATCTAGCATATATATATATATATATATATATATATATATATATAAATATTCATAATGCCTACAAATTTTAAGTCTATAGTATCATCTTCTTTCAAAAAATAACCCAATTTATATACAGCAAATTCATCGGAAAGTGTTTCGAGCTTTTTCTCTTCGAAACTCAAAGCAGTTTTCGTATAGATCTTATATGTATATATTTGAAAGAACTATATAGAATAAGAATTTATAGAATTTCTTTTGTTGACTTTCAAATTTTCGCTTTCAAAATCAGTAACAAAAACTCAATACAAACTATGTACATATAGACGGACCAGTAGTTAATATATATATATTATACTAGGGTAAAAGCAGCTCATTGAGGTGAACCGGCTCATTCGTTCTTTTTTTCGAAGTGAGCCAACTCACTCATATGGCTCACTGGCTCACTTGTAGATAGCTCATGAGTTCACTTTACGATCGCCAGTTGAAAAGAACGCAAAGCGAGCCATAGGAACTAGTGTGAAAAAATGAGCTAGTGAGCCAAGTATAATTGGGTAGCTCATGAGTGAGTGAGCGAAAATGAATGGCTCACTGAACTGAGCCACTGAGCCTGTTCAGTCAATATGGATCAGTTTGGCTCACTAGCTCATTTTGGCTCACTAGCTCAGTTTGGCTCACTAGCTCATTTTAGCTCACTAGCTCAGTTTGACTCACTAGCTCATTTTGGCTCACTAGCTCAGTTTGACTCACTAGCTCATTTTGCAAGTGAGCCAGTGAGCCATTAGAGTGAGTTGGCTCACTTCGAAAAAAAGAACGAGTGAGCCGGTTCACCTCAATGAGCTACTTTTACCCAAGTATATACCCAAGTATAAAATATATATATATGTATATACATATGTACATATCAAAAGCGGAGAATTGCTTATAGAAGGATATATCTACTAGACAATCGGACCACTTTGGGGAATTTAAATTTGATTTGTAAATTCACACTTCTCGAACCGATTAAGAAAATAAATGTTAAATTATATACATATATATGTAATTTGTTAAAAATTAATATTGTATCGAATTTGGCTTGGCAAGTTTTCGAAAGGAATTTCGATATTTGTATGCATGATAAATAGTATGAACATATATATATATATATATATATGTATGTACATAATAATAATCAATCAATATAAACAAATACATAAATTCTTGTTTAATAATATATGTATAAATATTTTGGATATGTTTTTGAGTTTTGGCAAAGCATGAATATATATGATGATAATGTATACATGTATATATAGTATAATGGATGCATCAAATGATTCGAAATGAGTTTGTTTCTTTTTTTGTTTTTGTTTTTTAGGTTCTACAAAACACATGACATTCTCAAATTAATATATATGTTTGGATTCTTAATTTAGAACAGAAAGTCTAGGACATTAAAAATGACGGTGATGAAATTATTGTTATTCTGGCTCCTGCTGGTGTTGTTGTTATTGCTGTTGTTGTTATTGTTGCTGTTGCGATTGTGAGTCCTTTGATGGGCAGATGACTCAAAGGATTGATATAGAGTCGAAGCATTGCTGGCCAAACGTTGGCGCTGTGGTAATCCACCACCAGCATTCAGAGGTGTAGAATGTCTAATGAAAAGTGCATCATCTCGGTCATGAGATGGATGATTCGAATGCGTTTGTGAATAATTTGGATGTGAATGCTGTTGAAATTCATGAGATTGCAATGTGTGTTGCAATATGCCATCCAAGGAATCACAATCGCTATCATCGTCATTTGCTGCTGCAATCTCGTGCTTCTTTTGTTTTTTGGTAATAACAACAACAGAACCAGATCGACCACCAGCTGGAGCCATCGGATTGGAGCTTAAGCATTGTGTGGAATAATAATATGATGTGTTGAGTGGATAATGGAAGATTGACTGCTGCATTGGCACTGTATCCGCTGCTTTATTTTTATTGTTCTTGTTGTTGTTGTTGTTGTTGTAGTAGTTGTTAGTGTTGGTGATCGTAGTTAGTCCTTGATTTTTACCCGAATTGGCATCCAGGAGCAATCGTCGATTTGTATGCTGTCCAGCAGAACCAGGTAATAGTGTTGGTGGTGGCCTCAAGAGGCCCTTGGAATGTAATTGCTGTTCTTGCTGTAGCAGCTGCTGCTGTTGCTGCTGCTGCTGCTGATGCTGACTGTAGCTATCCTCGGTGTCCATCATGTCATCCAAATGCTTGCGATAGAAATGATAAAGTTGAGCCGAGCCACCTACTCCCATACATCCTCCGACTCCTACTCCTCCTCCTCCTCCTACAGCTGCTGCTGCTACTGATCCCTGCCGCATGTCCCGCGTGCTGCCACCGCCCAGATAACCGGCTGCTGCAGCAGCAGCAGCCAGGCAACAATTGCTGCATGTATCCAGTGGCAATTGTAGGGACACCATGGCAGCATCTCTCGGACCCAAGAACCATTCGGAACGGGTTCGCATTCGTGCAGTTTGACGTTCATGGACCTAACCACATGTTGCACATTGCAGTTTGTTGTTGTGTAGTGGTAGTTGTTGTTGTTGTTGGTGTTTTTGTTTTGTATTTGGGGGTGGAACGAGGGGGGATTCAAAATTTCGCATTAGAGATTTTTGGATTGGTTTTTTGTTTGTAATTTTTCGATTTTTCTTGTTCGATTTTCTTACTCTTAATTAATAGCAATCAAAAAAAAAAAAAAAAGAAGGAAATTTCTTTTTGTTTTTATGAAAATTAAAAATTAATCAAAACAATAAAAGTAATGAATAAAATTATTGAAATAATAAATGAAAATTACAAAATGAAATTTTAAGTGGAAAGTAGGAAAATAAAGTGCATTAATTGTTTAAAGCAAAAACAAAAAAAAAAATATATTTATATTAGGGGTATTCTCATTTAAGTGCAAAAACGAAAACGAAATTGACAATCAAATGAAAAGCGTTTAAATCAAAGGGTACAATTTTATTTGGTTTGTTTTGTTTTGGCAAAGAACTATGAGTACATAAATGCCCTTAATGGTTAATTTATTGAGCACATATTGATTAAAATGTGGGAATGGCTTCTATATATATATGTATATATATCCTTGAACCAGTCGAGTCGGGGATTCTCTTTAAGATCGAAACGGTAATGTAAGCGACATCTTAACCAAGAAGATCAGACAACTTTTAGGATTATAACCCATTGAAAAGAAATTGCTTAAATAGTTTCTTTACAAACGAAAGAGAGCACTTTTTAAGCTCAAAAGGACATGCAAGGATATAGAAACTTTGGTTAACCAAAGTTAAAATATATATTTTTTTTCTTTTGGTTAATAAATTTTTGTTTAACTTCGGACAAACAATGTGAAGCAGCTGCAATTGATGATAAAGCTTGTTGGCCTTTTCTCATCTCGCAAACATTTTTGAAATACAAAAATTCATTCATTTTACGAAACAAATGATGCAATTTATCCCTTAACTGAATTGTGTTTTGTAGTAGTAGTCGTTTTTTTTTTTCTTCTTTCAAATCTGAATAATGATTATAAAATGAATCGAGTTGTGTGGGGGGGAGACAAGCAACAACAAAAATACATATAGATTAAAGTGCCAAGAAGCATTAACAAAAACATATATATATAAAAAATGTTACCACATACAAAATAGTTGGTTAACACAGGAAACAAGCAGCAAAAACAAGACAAAGACAAGACAAGTGACTAGCTGGCTACTATATAAATATATCGAAAGGCAAATACAAATACATGTGCACAAATACATCTATCTATATATCATTAAACTTAGATCGCTAACAACAAATACATTAATTAAAGATAACAGAAACAAAAAAGTACATTCGAAAGCAACTTATGATACATGGTGTAATGGGTGTAGAGAGTTGTGTAGTAAAACGAATGATAATAAAACTACAACACAAAAGCAAAATGAAACAAAACAACAAAATGATAATTGTACAAAAAAAAAAAAAAGACTTAAATATAATAAGTATTATATATGTATGTACAGTGTTTAGCTTTTAATAGATTATTCGATTATATGTTTGTATATATTTATATAGATATATAAAAACAAATTAAAATACAATCTCAGATTGTTCGTTTAGCTTAACATCTCTGTGAATCGAGTTTAAGTCTCTAACTATGATCCCACGAAGACAATATAATGTTAGCTCCTTTCCTTTGATATTAGAGCCTAACTTATTTTGGAAAACAAACCATATTATGGCTTGGAGTAACCAGTTACTCATAATTATTTCTAGCATAGCAAATTCATTCGAAAGAACTTTTATTGCTATGATTTCGAGAAGCCCAGAGCTAGAAATGACCTTATTCCTGTGCTAGGATCGTTCATATATTCATTCATGCATACAAATATATTCGATAACTTTGAAAAATTGGAACAAATTCGATTGCTTTCCCCCTTCTGTGTAAACTTTTAATCTAAGCTCATCCTTATCTTATTTTGAGTTCAAATTGAAATTAAAGTCGTTGAAATTTGAGTGTTTATAAGCAATATTCTTTTTAGATTTGAGTTAATCTGAAACTATTTTCATTTTTAATTATATACGCAATTTTTGTTTATGGTTGTTTTTTTTTTTTTTAAGTTGTTTCTTCAATTATTTTTTTTTTTTATTTAGTGAAAATGTAAATTGAAATATGTTTTTCATAGATCTTTGGAGAAGTGTGTGTGTGTGTGTGTATAAGTAATTGTATAGATTAAATGTTGAAGTGTGTGTGTGTGGCATGAATTAACATTTTAATCAATGTGTACAAATTATTATTTTAAGAATATAAGAAAATTTGGGTTTTTGTTTTGTTTGTTTTTGCTTTGTTCGTGTTCATTTTTTTTTTGTTTTGTTTTTTTTTTTGTACAGTTTTCAGTGATGGAGGGCAAAGGGAGGGTGGTGTAGTTTAGAGAGATAGTATAGCATATATTTGGGAAAGTGTTTTTTCATTTCGTACCTTGTTCTTCAAAGGAGTGTGTGTTATGTGTGTGTGTGTGTATGTGTGTTGGGTTTTCGAGTTCGGGAATGCTTTTTCGAGGTTCATATACTTAAGGGTTAAACACTTATATATAGAGTGTGTTGTTGTTGTTGTAATTGTTGTTGTAAAAAGGCAGGCTCTTAGCATTTTGGTTAATATAGAAAATAAACATAAAACAAGTGAGAGAGAGAGAGAGATATAGAGCAATAGAAACAACAACAAAAAAAAAATAAGAAATAATAATAATTGTGAAAATTGAAGAACAAAATCAAATTAAATCAAACATTAAAAAAATAAAGGGGGGGGAAAATACTGTTATATATATATATATATATATGTATATAGTTCTAGATCTATAATATGATATATCTATAGGATGTCTATTCTCATCATATTACAAATCAAATTAAACAAAAGAGAGAGGGAAAGAGAGAATAAAGAAAAAAATCAACTTAAAAACTAATATTAGAATTTGCATATTCCATTCTCTTGTTTTCGCTCCTACAAAATAGAATTGAAAACTTGAAAGAAATGTAAAAAAAAAAAAAAAAAAATAATTAAAAAAAAAAAAGTAAAATGGAAATTCGAGCATACTAAATTCTAAGGTCTTCATTTTCAAATTTCTAGGAGTTTGCAAGTCACGTCAAAATGGTGTTTCTTCTCTCTTAGTTTTTTTTTTTTTTTTTATATATATGCTAAGGTTTGTCTATACGGAAATTCTAGAGCCTGGATAGAAGTCATCCCTCACCTGTGGCAAATAGGAGAGACTTTTGGTGCTCTCTGCATAACGATTAACGGCTCGGAGTTCCTCCATGGTCATGCCGCCGTTGTTGCCACCATTGCCGGATGGGCCAGTTGCTGCGCCACCAGAATTTGAGCTGCACGAACTAGAGTGACGTATGCCTCGACTGCACCGGCTGCATGTACGTGGCTTGAGCTTGGGTGGTGTAGCCTGTGGTACTGTGGATGAGGCACCGCCAATAGCACCGCCAGCACCAATTGAAGTAGCACCGGCACTCGCTTGACCATCAAGACTCTTGGTGCCAGCTCGTAGACGTCTCTGGTGATGGCTGCTGGTTGTGGTGGTTAAATTTTTCTTTTTATTTTGACGATAGCGTCGCTTCATCACCACCTCCTCCTCATCCTCGTCGTCATCATCGTCGTCATCATCATCATGACGCTGCTTGTGACGTAAGAATCCTCCTCCCACTGCTCCACGGATTGGCAACGGCGGCGCAATGTGACTCAATTCCAATTCGGCTGCAAAATCGTGTCCCTGTGCATGCCCATGACCATGTCCAAGTCCACCATCTAGCTCATCATTGTCTTCATCCTCATAGTCATCGTAGTCGTAATCAGTGCCATTGCCATTGCCCTGTTGCTGGTGTTGTCTCTTGGGTGGCAGCGGTGATGAGGTCATGGCAAAGATGCCTGGACCCTCCAATGACACCGACAATCGGGCACAACTCTCGATGAATGAGTGCTCCGGCGAGACACCCAACGACAGTACACTATTCTCCAAAGCCGAACTGGAGCTGGTCAGCAAAGCGGGCGTCGAACGGGATTCCTCTTGAGCCACTATAGTTTAGATATAGATCAGGAATGGGGGAAGGATTTCGTTTTATGATTTCTTTTTTTGTTTTCGATGAGTAAGAAAGAAGCGTGCAGTTTACATATAAATAGGCAAAGCCATAAGCAAAATGGAGATATGTTTGTATGTATGTAGGTAGGTAGTAGATAGTAGGCATATAGAAATGGAAAAGGACACCAGATGAGGAGATAAACCACCCAAAACATAATAATAACTGAGAAACCAAACAATAAAAAAAACTATATACACAAAGTTAGCTTATAGACGATAACAGTGGATAGACTAATGGATGGATAGATAGATAGATAGATGAATGGATGGATAGACAGAGAGATAGATATTTAGGTATGTCTGTATATGGATAATTCTTCTTTGGTCAAAAGGGGAAATATATAGATCTCTTAAAATCAAACAAAAAAAAAAAAAAATCAAGGATCTATTCCTTATAACTACGTATATAAGTAGTATTTATAATATATTTATGGTACTCACGTAAACCCCAACGTTCGCATTGGCATTGTAGCCAAGTCTTCTCAGCCTCCAAAGAATGTTGCACTGCACAAAAGAGACGGGCAAATAGAAAGGGAGAGAGAGATAAAGATAAGTAGCAGTTACTAAAACGGAAATAAGTTATTGCTGAGTCTTCTATATGTACAAAATAGGTTAATATCAAGATTCATTGTCATTGTAAATAAGAATCAAAGCAAATACAAATATTTAAAATCCTTTTCCGATGAATCAACGAAATTTAATGCAAACTAAATATTCAAGAGACTTTTTCAGATAAAGAAAAGAGTAAACAAATAAACATAAACAAATGGAGCAAGTAAAATAATACAAATAAGAAATAATACTCCATTGATACAACGATATCTATAAGTCTAAACAATATCTTTGCAAAATGATCAATGTCATCAAATAATAAATCTCTGTTTCGCAGTTTAGGAATTAAAAAATTGATGCAACGACATACAGACTATATGGAATGCTAGATCTCTGATTCAGTATACAGTATTTTTGCATATTGCACTCACATGCATATTTCTGTTGTGCCAATTTGCCACGCGGCGGCGGTGGATATTGAAAACTGCATATCCATTCATCTTGCACCCTTAGAATACGTCCCGTGACACGAGCATAATATTCATAATTCTCACGTCCAAAAATATCATGTGTGGCAAATTTATCAATTATATGTTGCATGATCTTTGTGGCCACCTGAAATTGAATCGAGTTAGTCAGTCGAGACGATTGTTCCATATAGAGGGATATCTACGGACTTACCTTAAATTTGAGCACATCCTCCATGCGTGCGGTTTTGCCATCGCTAACGCAGGATTGAAAGAAACTGGGTGCCACAGAGACGCCCAAGGCCTCGCTGGTCATACCCGTGGAGGCGTGGGCGGCATTGCTGGCTATTACACGGAATGTGCCAAAGAGTAAAACTAAAAGATGTTGCGTATATTTCGGCAAAGAACCAAAAAGTCTGCAAATAGAAATAGATGAAGGCAAAAACAAAAAAAAAAAAATAAAATGATTAGTCTTTAATCTTTTATTGCTATCTAATGAGAAATGCCACAAAATATACATATGTATATATGTATGTATGAAGGAGAATATCGGGGAAATAAATAAAATTGAATTTTTTTACGAGTCTTTAAATACGTGCAGAGGAGAATTGTATATAATAGAGAATTATATCATTATTAGTTACAAATGTTTGTAAAAAAAAAAAAGACAAGACAATTTGTCTTTAACGTTCGTGGTACCGTTATGTGACAGTGACAGTGTCGAAGACTTAGACGGCGGTTTGCCCCTTTTGAAATGATGTCCAAATTACGCTTCAGTTAAGCCCTATCAAAAGGCATTTAACACTCTATAAGACTCGAGTCATGGGCTTGAGTTTGGGTCTCCGACTCCGATTCCGACTCACAGTCTCGGTCTGGTCTATTGTGTTAATAATATTTGTCCCTTTTGCGCTTCTTATCATTATCAAACAACTAAATCGTCTCGTCGTCTTGTCTTTTCTTTTAGTTTGTTTGTTTGTTTGTTTTCTTTCTTTCTATCTTACTTGCCACCTTTCTTCTTCCACCTTGTTCATGGCATTTTCAATGCATTGTCAAGCGATTGCCACTATGCCCGACCGACCGTGCTTTCTGCCCGCCGACCGGTCCGTTACCCGCCAACTCCGGTCAACTCTCTCTCTCTCTCTCCCTCAATCCCTCTCTCCTACTATCAATATATTGTTGTATATTCAAGTTTTCACTTTTTAGCGCCACAAAAATACGAAACATTTGTTGCTATTCAGCAGCTATGGCTGGGCGAAGGAGAAGAAGCAGAAGAGTTGAAGCATTAATTGATTGAGTTGGAGCTTTGGCTTCGCCTTCGCCTAGCTCTGGCTCTAACTCTAGCTGGCTAGTTGGCTAGATGGATGGGGTTGTGTAATGTGGATGGACGGACGACGCTTAGGAGGAGACCGACCAGTTTTTCTTCTTCTCTAAACACTAAAAGCCAACCATTTTTGTTTCGAAAAATCATTAGGCACGCCAAAATGAAAGTGTGAACAACAATGTATGTAAGCTAGACAGAGCGAAAGAGAGACAGCCATAGAGTGAGAAAGGTAGAAAGAAAGACCCAGACATACATCACACATATAGAGGATGAAACAGACTTTCTTTGATTATGATGATGATGATGGGTAAGTCGGTAGTGGGCTAGGAATATGAGTCAGTGCACTTGTAATGAAAAATAACATGACTAATTGTAAGGCCAACTCAGCCAACCAAACGACAAACCAGCAGCGCAGCTCTAGCTCTATATAGATAAGAGATCTCTTACTCAAAACAATATATTCCTATATATATATACTCGACATATTATATACAAAAGTAAACGAAAAATAAAAGACTTGAAAGTTCTATAAAGAAAATCATGATATTAATTTTTTCCAACTATCTTTGTCTCGCCTTGTCCCTTTGGCGAATACGTGTTTATTTCAACCATACAAAGTAAGTACCTATCTGTACGTACATATGTATATATATGAATATATATTCTTGATCAACACAAACTAGTCGTGCCAGTTTTAAATCTATCATGTTAGCATTCCATTTGTTGTTTATCACAAAGACTAGTTGGATCGTATAACTGTCATATTGTAACGATATAATCGAAAGAAAACTTTTCGTGGAAAAGATCAGCTCAAATGCAAAGATCGAAATGGTACACCTTAAACACTAGCCCAGTAGCAACAACTGTGATGAGTGAATGAAATCTGTTTCTGGTCTACAATTAACAAATTGTATCTCAGATTCATTCAAACATCTTTTCCATTCTATTAGATAGTCTATCAAGTGTAAAGATAATCAATCATACATACATATATCGATGCAATGTAAGAATATAGAATTTGAGTGCATTATAAACAAAAGCTGCTGATGTCTCTTTCTTTCCATTTCCATGATTATGAAAATTGCAGTTGCTGTAAAATCGTTTAAAGAAAAAAAACAACAACAAAAAACCTCGTAAATCCACTTGAATTGTTTTATCTGTCAAAGGGAATGATGATGTTTCATTTTATCACTTCCTACTACTACTCACTCCTCCTCCTCCACCATCTCCTCCCCTCTTTCTTTACCCCCTTGACTTTATCACTTGACACATAATTCGAAACAAAACAAAATCAAACTGGTTCCTCTGTAGGGCAGCAGCATCTCATCATCAACATCTTCGCATCTCATACGTAACACAATATATGTCCCATATAAAAAATAAAAAAACAACAACTATGTACATATATGTAAGTATATGAAGAAAAGAAAAGAAAAAAAAATTGTAGTAAAATATTAAATACAGTTACAAAAGCAAATCAAATGTCGGCGGCACTTGAAAAGGCGAAAAAGAAAAAAAAATATCAAATAAAACCAACAACAAAATGAACTGGACTGAAAGAAAACCTTATCCGGCATATTTCGTTATTTTTTTTTAGTTTTTATGAATGAAATAAATGATATGTGATTCATTCAAATACGCAGAAGCTACGCATGAAGAATACTAAATAAACACAATACGACAAAAACAAAAAACAAATAACTATTTAGCATTAATTCATAGAAAAGCCGGTTTTATTTTTATGTTAATACAAATTCAATCGAATCAATGTATTTGTATACATATGTATATATACATATAGTATACGTAACTTAAGACGATTGTATAACGTGTAATGAAGCATCTACTCAAATCTCAAGACCCTACTAATGGGCATTCAATGTAACCTCATCAATCACAATTACTCATTGATTTTCTAACAACTTTTTTGTGGGTTTTAGATAGCCGAAAAAAAAAAAAAAAAAAAAACAACAAATAAATAGTAAAACGAAAACAAAAAAAAAAACAAATTTTGATTGTTTTACCCTTATCGCATGCTCTCTCTCTCTCCTTCTCTTTCTCTCTCTTGTCATATCAATACGGCAGACATAAATATTTATTTTGTTTGCCTTCTTAACGACACATTCCATGTAATTAAATGCAATTAATAAACAATTTGTACGCACATTTCCAATAAACAACCAGTAACAAAAATGCAAATAAATATAAATTGATAATCCTTATCTGGCATTTGCGATGAAGTCTAACGAAGGTTTTTCAATTATTTGTATAACCTAATAAATAGTGAAATGTAGAACAACATTTACAAGATATCCTTTGATATCCAAATCTATATGATATGGAAAAAAATTAGATTCTAAATAAAAAATTGTCTAAATATATTGAAGTGGCATTAATTTAATGAATTTCAAATAATCTTTCTTAACTTGATATAGAGTAATCTATCTGTAAGTTAGCGCTAATTGATATTGTTTATTTTTTTTTTTTTTTTTGGTTTTTTTTCTTGGTTTTTGGCCTCTATAGAGTACATTATACTTTCGCAAAACAAAAAGAAATGGAAACTGATAAGATTAAGTCACCAATGAAAACAATTTCCTTTTGTCTGTTTACTGTCTAGATAGTTTTTCATACCAAGATAGAGGAAGGACTTTTGGGCTTGGCGTACATTGACTATAGAAAGGCATAAATAACCTCGAAGAATGAGAAAAACCCTGAACTATGCTGATAAGTTAAAAACAGAAACAAAAACAAACATTTTTCGATTTTTCAGATAAAACAATTTATTTAACAAATTTCACGAGAAATTTGTTATTCAAATTTGTGCAACTTAATACATGAAGAAACCACCAAAAAACAAAATCACCAAAAGTTCATCAATAATTTGTTAACTCGGCATTTCATAAGAAAAACAAACATTGATCTTCCATCTAATGAAAATCTTTCTTCGATTTGGATTCAGAGTTGGATTGAGCTATGGGAAAGGGTTTCGCTGCTAATGAGAAATTTCTTAGTAATGGATAAAGCGCGTGTAAATAAGCAAAATCACGAAAACCGATCGTTTAATTTGAGTTGTAAAAACAAAGTTATAAATATAGTTGTACGATCCATAAGAAATAGTATGGCAAACAATAGCAGAGAGTAGTACGAACACCATAATTTAGATGGGATTCTGATATAAATGCATGCATACGTATATGGAACAACCCTTATGATTAACTAAATTTGGTTGATCATAGATTAAAAGGAGGTAGCAGACATATAGTCTAATAGTCACAATTGATCAATCATCGGAATTGATTCATCGGAATTACGCACAAACTGAATAAGACATGCAGTAGACGAAGCTATGATTATGCCTATGATTACACATACCCTACAGATGTATATATACATATGTATATGCATATATGATATCTAAAGGGGGTGTGTATCTATTATAATTTATATTTTGCTTGCTAGGCAGCACACATCAGATTGAAAGCTTGGACAAATCGTGAAAAGCTGACCATATCTCAACTTATATCTTTGGAGACTGCAAAATCAGCATCAATATGCATCATTTGTCGTGTTTAGTAAACGCCTTCCCTCTCATTCTTTGTGTTGGATTGAATTGGATTGTATACACATACATACATACTTTTATATATGTGTAGATATATTTTAGCAGATGCGAAACATAACCGCAGCAGAAGCAAGTTTATTTTTTTATTATCAAGCCACAACAAAAGACAATACGTCATAATAATGATGATGAACAAGCGAACAACAACAAGAACAACTAGCTAAAGGCAAATCGCAATGAAAACGCAT
Organism: Drosophila austrosaltans; assembly: GCA_035045865.1. NCBI lineage: Eukaryota > Metazoa > Arthropoda > Insecta > Diptera > Drosophilidae > Drosophila > Drosophila austrosaltans. The sequence continues at coordinate 5,319,719 of JAWNOQ010000211.1, forward strand.
ATATGTATGTATGTTTATATGTACATACATGCAATACATATGTATCCACCGATAATAAAAAGCAGTTTCAACATATGAAAATAAGTATACTAAGTGTGCAAACATCACAACGATATGTGTGGATAATGCATACTTATGACTCTGAACGACAACGACGACTATGTATGTATGTATGTATTTAATGTATATGAGCCACCAAACCCAACCCAACCCTATACAGCCAAATCCAAGTCCAAGTCAAGCAGCAGCAGCAGCAGCACCAGCAGCACTGTCAGGCCAACGACCAATGCAAACTGAAAATTTTACACTAGTCAGAAAAACAATTTAAACAAATTCGCAGCAAAAAAATATGATGGAAATTTGTTTTTTCAGAGTAAAGACCTGCTGGTGAAAATTATGTCATTGTCAACTTTTTCTTAACAATGGGAGTCACACCAAAATGCCTTTATGTATAATGGATTCATCAAATGTCGATCTTTCACATTATATTTAATTATGTATATTAAATTAGGAGTAGAATTTTATTAACTATTACAAACTTTATTTTGTAGCTAAATTACCGATAAGGCGTTAATTATTTTTAAAGTTCTTTTAGAAACATTTCCACTTTACTTTTATCTTTTAATCATTTTCTTTTTTTTTTTTTCTTTTAAATATTTTCGTTGCTGATTAGTGTCTATACGTCGCCATATGGTTATATAGAGGTTGCCTGTAGTCGAGTTCACCAAGAGTAGAAGAACACACGAGGGAAGCTCCTCTGACGCACATATTAAATACTGTTTATATATTTTTGTGATCTTGTCTTTGCTTTATTTAAACTTTATCTGGTCGCAGTAATTTGTTTATATAGGCAAAAGAACTTAAATTGATTTACAACAGTGGCACACACAACGTTTGTTATGATTATTCAGTTCGTTTTAAACAATTCTTTCATAATAATCAATCAGGAAGCAAAGAAGCTCAGACAAGACAAGACATCGATGTCGCTCTACTGTTGTCTGGGGGACACAACATGCACAACAGCACAATGCGGCTTTGTCGTCATTCGCCCGGACGCGCGTTGCACTGCCCGCCCTTTGCTGCTGCTGCTGACTATCAATGTTGTTGGGCGGTGCAGTCAGTCTGCTGCAGTTTTTGCCATTTGTTTGTCTAGACCAACACAAAAGCGGGCAAAAATGGTATTCTCTTATTTTGCACTTATCGGTATTCGCAGCAAGCAGTTTGTGTCGTTTAACTATTGTCCAGGGCATGGCAATTGTGCAAATAGCCAGAGAGACCTATTAGCTATGGCAGCAACAATAAATAAAACTAAAGTGATAAGTAAAAGAGCCCGGAGAGAGTAGAAGGGGGAAGAAAAGAATAGGGAAATGGTCAAAGACAAAGCCAGCCAGCTGCTGTTGGCTTATGAGACAAGGTTTTGTTAAGGAAGTGTATTTGTGACCTTTTTAATCTCATCAATTATTGTTTCCGGGAGAAGCTTACCCTATTAAAGGGGCATTTCTAAAATAAGAAGATAATGATTTAATTGTCCGATTTGTATAAACTTATCTCTTAGCTATCAAAATGTACGAGTTCTTACGGGAGAAATTTGGTACTATACTATATACATACATACATATGTAGATATTAGATGGTACAGGCTGGACTTAATGTCGGAACAAAAAGCAACAGGCGGTTATTGAAAAAGCTTATAAAGAGAGAGAGAGAGAGAAACAATAATGAAGCTTTTATTTTTTTTTCGGCCAGGCAACAAGTCAAAGTAACAACAGGACTCGAGCCAAGCTTTTACTCTCTTTATCCCCCTCTCACCGTTCTCCACTTCTCTTTCTCCACTCCTCCAGCTGCAAACGTCAGCATATTTGTAAGTTGGTTCCCCAATGCTGGCGCTGCGATTATTTGTTATTGTATCCATGACTAGTTGTAAATTTCACACGCAAAAATACACAAAAAAAAACCAGAACAACAACAAATAAATATACAAAACAGCAAACATTTATAAAATTTTATTTTTGGCCTTTTCTTGTCTATTCTCGATTCTGTTCTATTCTTTCTCTATTGCAAAAACGTGCAACAATGACGTCGACAAGACGTCGAACTGACAGCCGCCAGCTCGGAGGACCTGTTGTTGCGTCGTTTACGTTTCTTCTAATTGATACAATGTTTCAAACGCGTGTCTATTTTTATCAGCAACAGCAGCAGCAACAACAAGAACAAGAGAAATGATTTTTGCGCTATTGCTTAATGTATTTGCTCTTGTTGTTGTTGTTGGTGCAATGTTGATGCTATTGGGCTGCCCTAAAAAGTAAATAAACAATAAACAAATTTACAACAATAAAATTTGTGTGCGCTCTTTCTCTTAATTTGGCGGTCGAATGTTACGCACTGATTTTTGAGAATATGTATGTTTTATTGAAACATTGTACATATGTATATCTGTATGTGTGTGTATATGTAATGTTAGGGTGGTTCTAATAAAGATCCACCAACGTTATATGCTCAGCTGTTTAGGTCTTGTATTTAGTTGGGAGGATCGCGTATTCCTAAAAGCAAAAAACTGTCGCAGCCCTTAGAAAGGCACACATAAGAAAGCAAAACAAAATGTTTGTTAAAATATTTCAAAGAAAAATACAATGTTCATTTAGTTCTCTAGTAACTGAACTGGTTTCAATAAACTTTCAGAATGGTTATAACATTGATTCTCAATGAAGACTTTGGCCCACCCTAGTGTGGGTGTTTACACACGCACATTTAGCACATTTTTTATTTATTCACTGTTTTCTTTTATTTTTTTCTTTTAATGTAACCAATGGACTACTGACTGGCTGACGTAGCAGTAGTCATTGATCACACACAAATGTTAAACAAATTAACACACAAGAGAAAAATGAAGACAAGCGTAGAATAAAAAGAAGAGGAGGAAACAAAATTAAAGATTGTCAGTCAAACAGCTGTCAATGCAATTCATCAACACTGGTTCGATATTAACATGCACACAAACACATACAGACGCATGAGATAATATCGATTGCTTAGCGGCAGAGCCGCTCACTTGCAACAATTGCAAATCGCTGCAATCATACAAAAAAAAAAAACAACAAATACATTTCTTTCGTTAATTGAGCATGCGTATGTGTGTATGTGTGTTTGCCCACGCTTTCATGCTCTAATTCAGTTTTTGGTTAGAAATCGATTGCAGCAGCAGCAGCAACAACAAGAAAAAGCAAAGCATTTGAGCTTAAGAGCCTTTAACCCTTCACTGGGTTTAGACAGTTGCATTCGAAATCGGGTTACTGCACACATTTCAACATATTTGTATGACTTGGGAAAAAAGAACAATCCCAAATGCCAATATCAGAATTGAAAGTGTGGTGGTTTGTTGTTGATCGTTGCTCAATTACTTCGATAATAAGAATGCACAAAGATCAGGATAAAACTGATCAGGTAAAAACTGATACAAGACTTGGGTCAAGCATTTTCGAGAATTAGGATCACAAAGCTATTCTGACGATAGAAAAGGCTTGCCCTTTAGATTTAATTGGAAATTCCTTGTTGAGACTAGTTGCTTGGCACGTAGTCCTCTTCTGACATAGCACCCACCCCTGCCTTTACACTTTTAATTACCAAGATTTAGTTCATAGTTCAATGCAAATATTTTAACTAATTACTACAACAATAGTCGTTATTTGATTAATACTTTTAGATACGAGTGTAGAAAAATGTGTAAAGTTTCATAGAAGACTACGAAGGAATAACAGTACAGATTCTCCAACTTTCGACACAATAATAATTTTATAGCCCATAAGCGGCAAAATCGCACTCAAGGGTTAATAGCTACAGTTGGAATATCGTTTTTAGCTATTGTAAATTGTCGCCGCATCGTCGTTTTAGCATGTTCAAGTGAAAATTGGTGAAAATCCGCGCGCACACACAAATATGTCAACAAGTGCCAGGCACACAAACACAAACACACATTGACACACTCGCACACACTGAAAAAGCTTTCCACTGAATTAACTTCCACTTCCACTTCATCGCCCCCGCTTCTTCTGGCTCCTCCCTTACCCCCTCCTCACCCACTACTCCTTTTCTTGAAGATTCTTACAGAGCTGCAACCAAAAACAACAACACGAAAAAAAAATCTAGATCCGGTTCAGCAAGTTTACCGCAAGCTAGTTTCGAGTATGTACGGGTATGTGCTTGTGTGTGTCTCTGTATGTATATGTTTCGTGTATGAGTGTGTGTGTATATTTGACACTCACCTGTGTAAACGCTCCGTTTGCTCCGCTTCATTCTGCAACTCGTTAATGGCAAACAATTCCATCTCACCCTGACGACCAAAGATGCCATTCGGTATCTTCCTTAAGAACTTTTTGAGTACACTGGCTATAGTGAATACGGAATAATTATCAACATTAACTAGTCGGCCAGCTTGAAGAAAATGTATTAGCTTCTTCATGGCACCCTGATGGCCAGGAGCACGGAATACATCACGACGATTTGGTGATTCCTTATTCAGTTTGAGTATCAAGACAAGTAAGGGTCCTGGAATGTTGTTGTTGTGTTTGCAAACCTCCTCGAGGGGCACACCGAACTTCACTTTTTCCAAGCGATACGGATATGAAGGTGAGGTGGCTGGATGGCCGCAAGAAGTTACCACATTGCCAAGATCGGCGGCACGACGATGAACGCGTTCAGCCCAGCTGGACATGATTGTTGGATGGGAGTAAGTGAGGGGGAAGGAGGGGTGGGGCTGGTGAGATTGATGAGGTTGATGTTGGTGTATGAGGGTGTGGGTTTTTTGCTTCTTTGCTTTTGCCTTGCCTTCACGCAAAAAATGTGCCTGAGAGATTTTTATGGTTTTTTACATTCATGTTCATCGTCTATCTTTCTCTCCCACTCTCTCGCACAATTGGACGCTCCTTAACTCTGTCTCTCTCTATTTCTCTCACTCTCAATCAACAAACGGGACTTGGCTTCGTTGTTGTTTGTCTGCGTTGCTCCTCCTGGTGTATGCACTTTTTTCAGCTGCTTCTTTCTATCTTTTTCAGGCCAACGCCTCTCGATTTTTTTTATTTATGTTAAATTGTGTTCGATTCGTTTTTATGTCGTGATTTGAGTGCACGTGCACTTGCACTTGTCAATTATGCTAATTGTCACTTCCTCTGGATTTCAATAGATATAGATGCTTCTTTTTCCTTTCAATTCTATTCTCCTTTTTCTCTTTTTATTTTTTCTTTTTACTTATTTCCGTTCGTGACAACTCCGACGGAGAGGAACACTTGCTGGCTACTGGGGACTAGAGCTGGGAGTAACATCGATGAAAACATCGATAGTATCGATAGTCTATATTTTACGCATACCCATCGATTTTTGGTCACCAACAACTCATAGAAGATGTGAAAACATATGCATATACTCTTTATATTGGTAAAATCAGAAAATAAGGTTGATTAGTGATGACAATTCAACCAGATTCAGTTTTAAAAGGCAGACGGTTTTGGCAACTGTGTCTTTGATTCGTAATATCCCATAATGTATAGTGATACGCTAAAACATATTCCGTATTAATTACAAACAAATTATGGCTCATTAAATTTAGTTTTGGAAAACAAATTTCAAAAATCAAAGTTATCGATAAAACTATCGATAATGGATAGCTATTGGGTTTGGCTCGCTTTACTGGGGACGTGACTGTCTTAAATAAGTACTCATAGTATCGATGAGGCTAATGTTATAAGTATCGATGCAAACTTGCTATCACCACTAAGACCGCCGCCAAAAGCAAAAAAGTTTAAATTTCAGCGACTTGAGTTTTAATATAAAGTATGTGACATCTATCATAGATGAAATTTTCAAGTACATATCTCGAGGAGTGCCGAAACCAAAATTAACTGTGTGATGCCGTGACGGATACGATAAGATATTAACCATGTTGTAGTGGAATTCCTGTGAAATTTCCATTTTTATAAAACTAAACTCAGCTGATCATAACACGGCTAAAATCCAGGTCAGATCCAAGTAAAAGAATGCTCCCATCAAGTACCATCACATCTGAAAAAATACCATAAAAAAAAAATTAGACATAAAAAATAAATAAGCAAAATAACATTTATTTCTACTTAACTGATCAAGTCTCAGAACAATCCAAATCCGCCAGTTTAGCTTCGAGTCCAAAAATACTACCAACCAAGTTCCGTGAGATCTGAAAAAAAGAATATTCATGTATTAGATAAAAAAATATGTCTGTACATATAAATATATATATATATATTAATATATATATATATACATATATAACAGATATTTTATATACACGTACATATATAACATATATTTTATATGTACAACATATGTATCATATATTTTATATGTACAATATATATATCATATATTTTATATATACTTACATATAATTTATATATATATGCATATAAAACATATACTTTATATGTGCACATACCATCAAAATATTTTTTATATAAAATGTTATAAAGTAACAATTATTTCGACTCAGCTAAAATCCAGGTCCGCCAGCTCAGCTGCATGCTCAAAATTGCTGCATGCATTCCATCAGATCTGCGAAAAATATACCATTCAAATATTAGACATAAAATATTATTTATTTTTACTCACCAGCACGCAGCAAATAATTCTGGCCCGCTCACTCCGCCGCCCACTCTGTGACTAAATTTTTGGCGCCAAATAGGGGCCCTTATATAGCATTTACACAGTTCTGCAAAACACCAACAGTCCAGTGTTGGAAAAGGAGCAGTGTTGAAAAACAATGACATTTCAGTGTTGTCAAATTCTCAGTCTCAAGCCGTCTGTTTAGTGAACATTTCAAGCCTCTGTTAAGTTAACAAATTTACTTTAAGGCAATGTTAAAATTTTAAAATTTTCAAGGATGAATTTTTTGTTTATTCTGTAAGGCGTAGTCCTCTTGGATATACCAATGAGGTTTGGTTCTTTTTGTATTTCATTTAACTGTGTTGTTAAGATACTATTTTTGTATGTATGGATTCAGCGCTTAAATAAAGAAACAAAAAAAAAATACTGTAAGGCGAATTACATATGTATCGGTAATTTTCGCACATATGAGTGAATGAAGCTATTAGCAAATATTATCCAAATTCAATAACGGTTTTAGATAGTTTTATTGTTAATAAATTTAAACTTTATTTAGTTAACAAAAATATAATTATATTGCTAAAATTAAACCAAATTGTCAGTCCGTTAACAGCGACCGTCACTAACTCGACATTAACAGACCGTTGCTACTTTGACGGACGTCTCAGAATTGTGCTGTTAATAAACAGACTCAAGAGAACTAGCTCATGTCACTTAACAGACTCTCAAATGATGCTGTAAAATTTAGTCTAAGTTAATTACAAATTTGTTGCAACAAAAAACAAAAACAAAGCCCACAATTGCAACTGCATTTTAAAAAAGTACCCGCACGCCCCCGCTCCAGCACTACTACTAGAAAAGAACAACTAAACAGGTAAGCCACACAATGGGCCCTCAAATAAATTTTACAAGTTTTTTAACCACCCCCACTGACCCCTCCTCCACAAAAGAAAAAACTTTCGATTACAAATACAACAAGGGAGACAACATTTAAGTGAAAAAGTTAATATGAAAATGAAGAATTAGCTTACTTAAACATATGAAATTTTTCAAGTTCAACAAAATGAAAGATAAGCAACCACAACAACAACACGAGCAACTAACTTGCTCACCTTGAAATCCGTCGTCATCGTCAAGATATTGACCCTGCAAAAGCATATACATGTATATATATTTATATGCATTATACCAATGTACAATAAATATATATGAATATATACGTAGTTACCCACATATACCAATAATGTCTTTTGTTTGTAGAGCACGCCGACAATTGCTAGGTGAACAAATGACCACCGCCTCCACATCGCAACATGCTTCGTCCACGCTGATGGCGGCTTCCGCAGGCTCGAGCTCAGCAGCAAGTACAGGGGGATCTGGTTCCACCACCACCACATCGACACCCAGTAGCTCAGCTGTGCGGGCCTTGGCCATGGAATATAAATCATTGCAAGAGGAACCTGTCGAGGGATTTCGAGTCAAATTGATTAACGATGATAATCTTTTTGAATGGGAGGTGGCAATATTTGGGCCACCGGATACATTGTATCAGGGTGGTTATTTCAAAGCCCACATGAAATTTCCGCATGATTATCCCTATTCACCGCCATCCATACGCTTCCTGACCAAAGTCTGGCATCCGAATGTCTATGAGAATGGGGACCTATGCATATCCATTTTGCATCCGCCTGTTGACGATCCCCAAAGCGGCGAATTGCCATGCGAGCGCTGGAATCCAACGCAGAATGTGCGAACGATTCTATTGTCGGTTATATCCTTGCTCAATGAACCGAATACATTTTCGCCGGCCAATGTAGATGCATCGGTCATGTATCGGCGATGGCGAGATTCACAGGTAAGCAAACTCCACAACTCCAACTGCAATAAAACTTACACCTGACCGACTTCATTATTAGGGCAAGGACACGGAGTATCCGAATATCATACGAAAACAGGCCCTGGCCGCCAATGCCGAGGCTAAACGGGAGGGCATTGTTGTTCCCATGACACTAGAGGATTACTGCCTTAAGCCTGCACGAAAAGTCAATACGGAATCCGGCTTAGATCCCAATTTTTATGATGATGATTTTGATCTAGAGACGGAAGATGATTTGCCGACAGATGATGATTTCGATGATGATGACGAAGATGAAGACGAGGATGATGAAGACGACGACGAACAGAAGGAGCTTAGTGCCGAGATTAGCAAAAATAAATGCAACAATAATGGACTGGGAATGGCTAGGGCAGCGGCCGCCGAAGCCGATGGCGATGCTGAGTCGGCTGATGATAGCGGTAAAGGGGAAACTACATAATTGGTACTCAAGAACCACCAACTAACCAACCAACCGACCCTTTTTTTCATCTTCACCAAATCTTGTTCTACTCCTCTCTCGCTCCCCTAGGCCCACCCCCTCCCTCCCAAATAGGCCAGCAATTTTCATTTCTTTAAAAACAGAACAAAAACTATAATTAATATGATTAATGTCTAATTATAAAGCAGAATTAAGACGTAACATGATCAGATCCAACTCAATTCAGACTTTGGTTTGATTATTACAAAAAAAAAAATGAGAGAAGAAAAAAGCAACAGCAGAAAGCTAAATTCAAACGGGCAAATAAATTTCGAACAAGTCAAATTATCAAAATTATACATAATGTTCAGAGGACATATAATACAGATATATATTTTTAAGCATATAGTGCAAAAAAAAAAAAAAACTTTCTATGAAGACAGATTCTTAATTTCATCTGCCATTTAATGAACTAAACTTTCTACAACAAAACTTTCCATAGGAAATTTGTTAAAAACTTTTTGTTTTTCCTATCAAACATTTAGCATTTCTTCTGTATATTTCAATTCTATAGAATGATACTCTATCATCTACACTACTCCCTCTATTAAATAAGTATACCAACAAATTATTTAAACAATTTATTTTACTTTGTGTGCAAAATAAGACTATTTTATTACACGTTCTTTACCCAAGCTTTAGTTGACCATTTTTTAACATAATTTATTTATCTGCTTGAATTTAGCTAAAGGCATAATATTAACATTTTAAGAGAGTTGCTGATCTAATGATTTTATTTGTTAATATCATTATTATTTAGTTCAAAACAAAATTCGAAAAAAATTATTTCTCATTTTCGATTAAACAGAACCCTTTCGCCAACACATGTATTTTACTATTTTTTTTTTTTTTTTGTTTTAACTAAATCAGCCATGTATAAACCTTTAGTTAAGTTAAGTTGAGTATGAAAGCAATTATATAAAGTTCAGGGACTTTTTTGATTCCTTCAAATAACAACAACAATAGCAACAAAGAGGGGCAAATTTAATTATAATACGAAACAAAAAAACAACTAAAAAAAAAAGGAACAAACTCAAGCAAACAAACAAAAATGAAAAACCAACTGATTATCATTATATACACATAAAATGATTTATATAATATAAATGTATTAGATTTAAATTATTATTTATGTGCAAGCAATTTTTGGGTAAACAACAACAACAAACTTTTTAACGACTAACAACCAAGAAGCGAAACAACCGAAGTAACAAATCTCTCCTAGCGAGATTTAAAAAATTTCAAAGAAAAGTGAAAACGAATAAAGAATGACAAAAAACAAAAACACATCCTAAGAAAACCGAACAGAAACAAAGTTAAAAAGCTAACAACAACAATCAACGGATTTCAAATATATATATATAAATATAAACAAGAAGAGGATCTAGAATTAAGCAAATTTTTAAAATGATCAATGACAAAAACAAAAAAGAAAAAAATGAAGAAACTGCAATATATAAGAAACGAGAAACCGTATTGTATAAACAACAAATAAAATTGCAACAAAGATAAATAAGCCAAATAAAATGACAAAAAAACGTAAAGGAGGTTCTCCATAAAGTTTCCCATATACATGTGAACAAAAAAAGTTGATTCAACTGTTGACTATAATACAGAATAATCCCTCTGTGGGAAAGCATTGAAGACTGTCGATTTAAACAAAGGAAAGAGCTGAAAATAGATGTCATTAATGTTCCTCTATAACTTTTTAGGCAAAGTTCTATCAATCGCAGCTTAACAATATTTCTTTCATCAACATGTCAATGTCCTAACGATTTCACACGAAGTCATTTAAGCATACATTAGATTAGATAGACCGTATACTATATACAGATAGAAATATACGGACAAATATTGAATACGGGGGGAAAAAGCGACGGACTCAACACCATTTGTCCGAGACGTACGAAATATAGAAATTAGATACTAACCTGTAATAAGTTATTATTGGTATTTGCCATGTCCATTGAAAGATAGTTGTGTGATCATTTTTTGAAATATCTATATCTGTATGAGCAAAGTGATAGTTCGCTTTGATATTAGCACTTCCAACTCCACAATATGTATATAGTATTTAAGTTCTTGATGATGTTTATATGGCTATTTTCTTAGCATATACAAATTTGCAACTCCAACGTCGATAATTTGATTAAAGATAGTCTTTAAAGAAGCGGATACAATATAATATGGAAATATGAATAAATGGCCATAGGTGACGACAGTTGCTCATGAGAATGTGGAAATAAGTGAGATGAGCTGGATAACATGTGCTTGTCAATGCGATAGCAAAAGAGAAGATAAATTTAGGGAAGACTTAGCTAAAGATTTTCCTGCACTCATTCTTGCTACTGGTTGCGTCTCATTGGATTATCCAACCGAATATTAAGTTAGCGATTCATGTGCAGCAATCTGAACTTCATGAAGATTAACTGCAATTTGATATATATATATATATTTTCCTGGACTTTGTTCAAATTTTCTTTTCTTGTTTTTTATTTTGTTCATTTTTAACCGGATTGATCCACTTGTTTTAGATTTTCGTCACCAGCTTGGCTCGCTTTCGCCATGCTACCAAAGCAGGCGACAGATCCTTATCGGTAATGGCAGGCATACGTATCAAGGAGCTATAGACACCAATATCAGCCACTGACATTTGTGATCCACCGAAATATTGTTGCTTTTGCAGACGCTTCTCCAGCAGCCTGACCATAGCCACCTGAGATTTGTGAGTGGTACAACGTAAGAGTTGATAGCATATGTCCAGAACCAAATCAATCTCATTGCAATTGTCAGAGCCTTCATAGCGATATTCAGCTGGACCCACACGACCCAAATAGCGTATTATGTTTACTTCACCATAAATGGGTACATACATAGTCGGTGAACTAATCATTTCAGTGTGTTCGCCTGTAAGAAAAAATAATAACCAAGTATAAGTAACAATGTGCCGCGTGGAATTCTCACTAGCTTACAATTTTTCCATATTAAAGTAACATTGATTTTGGGCAATGATCCATTGACGGGGACCTTAGCAAGATTTTCTTCAAATTCTTTTGCCGCTGGACCTATGTCTGCCATTGTGGAGTGTGTAAAGGTCTTTATGTCGATTGTATAAAGGTCACGCCAGGCATTTTTCAAGGCCAACAAAGCGTAGGGTATGAAATTTGGATGACCATTGATGACTATATCCTCTAGTGGCACCTGAAGTATATAACAAGAGAATTAAAAGTGTTTTTCATATACATACATATATATCATATTTTATTCGCACCTCTTTTAAACCACCATTCTGATAGGCTGTCGTATGTTGTACTGTCTTGCCACATAAACCCAAACCGGCTCGTATCTTGCCCAGTTGGGCTTTGAGATCTTCCAGTTGCTGCAACACCTTATCCTGACGGGCAGCCACCGCTGACGTGTTCTGGCCATTAACCTGCAAGCAATGTAAAAGATTATTCAAGATGAGTTGGCGGCGTCCATCTTTAGACGGCGACCCCAAGGACACACAAGAGACAGCAAGCAACACACACAATATTTCATCATCACATTTGGATATATTTTTTTGTTTTTTGTTAGTCGTATAGTTGTTTATAAATAGAATTTGGTTTAGTTGTTGTTGTTAACCTTTAGCAGTTGTTGGATTTGTCGGCCTAAAGTGTCCAAGTCAAGTGCACATGTGGCGCTGCTACTGCTGCTCTTGCTGCTTTTGCTCTTGCTGCTGCCGACCTGCTGTGGGAGTGACTGGATCTTCTTAATAAACCATACCAACTTATTACTAATACTATGTGATCAAAAGCGATGATTCTTACACTTGAGCCACTGCTGCTGACGCCGGCGCTGGCACTGCCCGCCAGGCTCACATTTTTCAGGTCATACATACAGTTGGGCAATTTGATATCGAATTGAGGGAGTAAAGTTTTCAGTTCGTACATTTCGCTAGCAAAATATATATATTCTTGGGAACAACTAACAGTGTGACCATAGACTACAAACGCACATGTGGTCGTGTTCCAAATTACGTGAAAACTTTACTTTTAAAAATATTGGCATATTTTGAAAACCAAAACATTTAAGAATACACATTGCCATTGAACTTTAAGCAATGTGTTTGTTACTAATTAAATAAATGAAATAAAGAAATTATTTACACATGTAGATAATAATCACCACTGTCGATATTTTTACAGTTTCGATATTAATATTCCCGGTCTTATTAAATTCAAATTTCTATCTTGAAGAAATGGTTAACATTTTAAATGAAACTTCACAAATACATGTTTTTAGTGGAAAAGCTTGTATTATTATTTTTAAGATAATTTTCATAAGTTACACTATAATTCTTAATAATAAAGTCAAAGTATTATACACAATTCTCTTCCCTCTCAAGCTATTTTAGCTTTAGGAGGCGCTGGCTTATGCTTGGGTAAACGCTTTATTCTCCTATCCACAATATTTCTCAGGCGCCGGTCTGGTTTCACTAATTCACTCTCATCCATCGGCTCAATTACCTGGCCCTTGCGTGTAATTACAGCTGGACGCGTTAGCAGTCTAAAAGCTGTTTCTGGAACAAAGTTTCGGCCAATTGGAGCTCGTATGCTTGCTTCATAATCAGCCAGGGATGTGAAAGGGAATGGTACCGATGATACCATATGAGAGCGGGTGTCTTTGCTAATTGTCTCATTAATATAAAGATTATTCTTGTTTTCATCACGCCGCTTTTCTGGGACGGCAAGTTTAAGCAGTAGGCGTTTATTGCGACGCTCCATAACTTCGGGAGAAACGCCTGCGCCAGCCCAAGAGCCCCATCCTGGCATAGCCAATTGCAGCTCAGTATTTTTTAGTTCCGAATCTTTTTCTTTGTCCTTATTGAAATCAGCTATAATATCATCATCTTCGAAAGCTTCAGTTAAGGTTAGCTGGCGTTCAGCTGTAGAAGCATCTTGTTCATCAAAATCAGCATCTACTTCGCCATCTCCCAATGCTTGATTGAGGGTGCCTCTCGAAGCTTGTTTCCAATTTAAAGTTGTCACTTTGTTGGGATCTATTGACTCTATAACCGCAGAAGAATTATCCTTAATTTCTGCAACTTCTGACACATTACTTAGCGTAGCATTAAGTGCGATTTCATTATTCAACTGTGTATCCTCGTCATGATTGAGGGGCTCATCAATTTCGATGCGTTGCTTTGACTTTTTGAGTGTCAAATCCTTGAGATTTTTTAATGCATCTTTCTTTTTCTTGAGCTGTTTTCCCTTAGATGGCATTGGCTTAAGTTTATCTGCTTGCTTTTTTAACTTTGCCAATTTCTTGCTCACTTTTTCCTTTAATAAGTCCTCATGCTGCTCAAATATCTCTTCCATGGTGGCTGTTTTAGGTAGCTTCTCGACCTTCCAGCCATTTTTCAATGTAACCTTTTGTTTCTTGGCTTTCTTTTGTGAATTCTTTTTAACTTTGGGCACCTCGACGCTTTTGTTCTTTTCCTTGGTTTCTTTGAGTTCTTGGACTTCTTCACGATGTTTTGCTAATAACTTTTCATTCTCATTTCGTTCTGTCCAATATTTACGCCAATTGGGATCATGAGCTTCATCTTCATTTGTATTAGTCTTGCCCTTGGGCTTGACTTTGGTCCAGGGATTAAAGGGATCATTATTTATAGGCTCTTCCTCCTTTAGCTTTAGACTTGTTATTTCATCTTCGCTATCGGTTTCTTGCTGCTTCTGGGTTAATTGACGACTCACTGCTAACTGTTCGGCCAAATCCTTACGCACCTCTCGATCATATTTTGCCCGTACTTGTAAATTTTTAGCCCAGGTGCCAGTATTTTTATGCCGCAGACTAGCTCTCTCCTGCACTCGACTCTTTTCCAGCGCATTCAGCTTCTCTAGTGCCGCCTCTGGATTAGTTTTTTGTAGAAGCTCAAATTCTTTAATTTGCTCCAGCATTTTTTGTCGTTTCTGTAGTTTATGATACTTTTTGGATTTGATCTTGTTCTGCATTCTAGCTTTGGCAGACTTTTGCGATTCACGCATCTTAAGGTAGGCCAATTCTTTGCGACGTACAAACAGCTCATCTCTTGTCAACTTCTTCTCCAGTAACGCGCGTTCCTCCTGGGCCAGGGCTTGTTCATCGGTAAGGTCGCCAATTTGCTTTTTCCGTAATTCACGCAATCTCTGATTACTCTCCTCCAGTTCCTTGGCTAGATCCGATTTGATGCTCGTTTTAGGAGGCTTGGCGTGGGCAGAGGTATTGACGTAAATAGTCTCCGCCGGTATTGGAAATATCTGTGTAGATAGTTAATTTTTGCTGAAGACGTTGACTCAATAGTTTCTTGGTATTTTTACAGCTTACCTGTGTTTCTGCTGATCGCTGCTGAGCCACCACAGCATCCCAACGTCCCAATTTCTTGCTAACTCCTTCGTAACCAATCGTTCGCTTAATACGATCAGCCGCAGGCTTCTCCAACGGCTTTTCAAGCACTTTCTTAGTACTTTGGACATTCTTTAGCTTTTTTCCCGTATTTATATGCTTTGATGAGGTCCGCAGTATTTGTACTAAATCATTAAGACCCACAGACCGTGGCTCGGGGAATGTAGCCGACGACGTTTTTGACTTGACCAACTGAAATTCATCTTGCAACGGTTGACGCTCATCCCGTGTGGATCTCTGTATATGCTGGACATTGCCGCGACTACTGATAGCCTGCAGTAGCTTCTTATGCGATTGCGGATTGAATTGCTCTTCATCGTCGCTCATTTCGAAGGGGCCAAAATTAACAGCTCTAACAAATTAAACCACGCGGTGTGCACAACAGCTGACAAGTACTGGCTGACTTTAGAGTAATCGATAGAATTGTTTGCAAATAATCGATTTATTTTATAGCAATGCTTGTCTACCACAGCACCAAAGATTCTGCCGGCATCAATTTTACAACACTGACTGCGACTGCCGTTTGTTTGTTTCATTGTCCGGCAATTTCGTTTTGTTAACTAATAGAATTGGCCTTAAGTATGGCCGATACTAAATCTGGTCGCTATGCTAACTCCATTGCCAGCGCTGGCCCTAGTGGCAGCAGTGGTAGCAATGGTCCTACCAACATCTCACTATTGGTTCAAGGACCGGCGAATTTAGAATGTAAGGATTTCCAGGAATATTTACGTACGCGTCAGACGCCGGAGACGTTGGAAAAGCTCTACAATTACCCCCCTATATGTTTGGCAGTGTACCGAGATCTGCCGGAAATAGCCCGACAATTTATTATACGTATTCTGTTTGTAGATCAACCTGTACCGCAGGCGGTTGTCAGCTCTTGGGGAGCCCAACGGTGTGCCAAGTAAGTGGACGCAGTGGGAAAATTTTGTCCATAAGAATCCTTTTAACTGGACAATCTGCATCTATTGCAGAGAACAACAAGAGGCCACTAGCTGCTTGACAGCCCTTAATGTGTGGCGAGTGACGGCCATACCAGGTGGATTGGCTGCCTGGGAATTGTCGCCAACGTTTAAAAAGAGCGTTAGACAAATTCTTTTAGGCGGTGGCAAACCCTGGCCCATGACAAATACACTTGAGAAAGACTCGAAGCCACGCGATATTGCCTTTCTGGACTCATATGCCATGGCTCGATGGCGTTGTGTACTTCACTATATGGTAGGCACTGGCAATCGAAATGGTACAGATGCAGAGGCCATTAGTCCAGATGCTGTAAGAATTCTTCTACACGCCAACCTGATGAAACGTGACGAGCGTGATGGCATAACGATAACACGGCAAGGATTTCAATTTCTATTGCTGGACACAAGAGCGCAAGTGTGGCATTTTATGATGCAATATCTAGATACATGCGAAGAGCGTGGAATTTCCCTACCAGAGTGCTTGTCAATGTTATTCCAACTAAGTTTCTCCACGCTGGGACGGGATTACAGTTCTGAGGGAATGAGTAATCAAATGCTGGCATTTCTGCAACATTTACGTGAATTCGGTTTGGTCTTTCAAAGAAAACGAAAAGAAGGGCGATTTTATCCCACACGATTGGCGTTAAATGTTACCAGCAAAGAGTCAGCAGATGCTGCTTCAGCCATAGTTACCTCATCGGCAGCGGAAGAAGAGGAACGTATGCAGGATCGTGGCTATATTGTGGTAGAGACAAATTATCGTGTTTATGCGTATACGGATTCCCCACTCCAAGTAGCTGTTCTCGGGCTCTTCACTGAGCTGCTGTATCGATTTCCAAATTTAGTTGTGGGTGTTCTCACGCGGGACTCTGTACGTCAGGCTTTAAGAGGCGGCATCACCGCGGAACAAATTATCTCGTATCTGGAGCAATATGCGCATCCTAATATGAAACTTGTGGAATCAGCCATTAATTCAAAATCCTGCCTACCACCCACAGTTGTGGATCAAATTAAGTTGTGGGAAATGGAACGTAATCGTTTCACCTATACCGAGGGTGTAGTCTATAATCAATTTCTATCACAAACCGATTTTGTCACTTTACGCGACTATGCTCAATCCATTCAAGTCTTGGTCTGGCAGAACGAGAAAACACGCACCATGGTAGTACAAAAGAATGGTCACGACGATGTTAAACGGTATTGGAAAAAGTATTCCAAAAGCGGTGGCTGAGTTAGCGATATGTGCCAAATTAGAGGAAAATTCTAATTTGCTTTTTTTAAAATTGTGGGTCGATAATTAAGGGGGATTTTAGTTATCGTTGGATTTAAAATATAGTCATATATGAAAAATTGATTTAAATTTATTTTTAATTTTTCAACAGACCAATTCGGTTGAAAATTTGCCGAAACTTGTCCAAAAATGTGTGCTACAACCCCTGGGCAACAATGAAGTTTTAAATGTGAGAATGAAAGTGAGCGAGATGGAAAGTGCGATTCGATTCGTTTACTTGGAAAACTTATGGCATTAGTACAGAGTGGGCACATTTAGGTTGTATGCCTTTACTGATTAGTGGATAAATGCATATGTATGTATATTTGGGCCATGCAAAATGTAAATCCTTTTACGGAAAGACAAATTTACTTTTGATTCTTCATTTCGGCAAAACGACGACGCTCGTTCTGGCGGAATTCATTACGTACAGCACGCGAATAACCTTTAAGCGAACGAACAATTAAATTCTCCTCGCAATGGCGTAAAGGTTTATAGGTTCCAACATCTGGTTCAAGATCCCAATCATCTTCACATTCCACACTTTTAATAGGAGGTATGACCTGTGCCTGATTTACTGATGGCGATGGTTTTTCCCTGTCCGTAAACAGATTAAGATCGCAACGATCTTCACAAACTTTCTTGTGACCCTTTTAAAACAGAAAATAATACCAGTGACACAAAGAATCCTTTTTTTTACACTCTTACCTCCATTTCTGCGGCAGGGAAGCGATGAGTTGGGTTAAAGGGACATATCAAAAACTTTCCTGTGTTTGCGTCGTTATTGCGAGCACATCGCACTAAATGTTTCGCCAATCGACCTTGCAGGACTCGGTGGGCCTTATTTAAAGGGCAAGTGACAAAATCGTTGAAAGAAGGTCCTCCCGTTGCATTGTCTGACATTTTAATTATTATTTTTTTTTTTTGACAAAATAAAGAGCAAAGAAGAAATGCTTATGCTTGCAAAAAATGTATAAGCCTTTTCTTGCTGTAGAAGCTGAAGAATACAGTTTGATCTGCTCTAATGAAAGTGATTGGTCACACTGTTTATTCAGAAGAACCTTAACCGGAAAAATAAAAACTGAAGATGTCAGCATAAATCGCTGTTCACCTATTGACTTACGGCGTAGAGAAAGAAAAAACAATTGTAAAAAACATATCAATCAAAATTCCTGTAGAAAATCGAAATAAAAAATATCTCTATGTATGCACTTCATATAATCGGAGATGCTTCCTTCTATGCACAGCAAGCTTCTGATCAAAATTAATATAGCCCTTTTGCAAGACTATAACAAAGAACGTCTCTCTCTTAGCCATAATTGTATTGGGAGCTAAGAGACAACCACTTCAGTGTATTAAATAGCTTTGTATCTATATACATAGAAGTCTTCCAAATTATATAAATACATACATATGAATATTATACAGAAAACGAACCAAAGCTCTAAAAATTCATAGGGAAACTTATAATCCATGGAATTATCACCAGAAAAAATTCTTTCTTGAAGCTTACACTTTAACCTAGAGTGTTAGTAAGGACAAGTTCTATAGTTGTGAAAAGTAGAGGAATAAGTGTGTAGGCTTTTGAAGTATTCTCTTAATTTATGACAAATCCTAGCGTACCACTATATTTATATGTTTATACATATGTATGTATGTATGAGAAGAGCTTATGTATTTAGCTGATATGCAAACATAGGAATATTACTAGTTAGTATCATGCGTAAATACAACATCCATCATGTATGTTTGTATATATGGAATCTTAAAGTAAGCTGTTGAAATAGATGGTCATCTTGGGAAGATCCAAATTACATATGAAACACAAATTCCTACTTCTGTCATTTACTGATCTGTTGGAGGCTCTGAGATCAACGTTAGAAACACCACACTTAAACGGTTATATTAGGGAACTAAAACAAAAATTTAAAAAAAAATTAACAACCGTTCATATTGAAAAATCAACTGTTCTTTATTTGTAAAGAATTGAGTTTCTTTTTCACTCCATTCGCACATTATCTTGTATTTAGTTTGTTGTTTTTTTACACACTTTAAACGTTACGGTAAAAACGTCATCTCCGTTGGGCTAGTTGGTTTACGCCGTCTCCATGGGCTGAGCAGCTGTCTCCTCGGTATATTTGCCCTTATCCTTGCCCAATGCAGCCAAACGTCCCTTGCCGCGACGCTCCAGAATGGCCTTGCGATCCTTATCCAGTTTCAGCTTAACAATCAAAACTTTGCTGGGATGGATGCCAACATAGACATTGGTGCCATTGGCATTCTCGCGCTGGATCTTTTCGACGTAGACCACGAACTTCTTGCGGTAGGCTTGGACAACTTTGCCCACCTGGTTACCTTTGAAGTGGCCACGGATCACTTGGACTTCATCGTCACGACGAATTGGCATGGAACGCACATTGTACTTTTGGCGCAACTCCTTGGAGAGGGGTGCAGACATCAAGCGACGGCGGATGTGCGATGGAGCCTGGAAGTGACGCTTGCGGTTCTTCCTGCGCGACGACGAAACAAACTGATTCAATTTCATTTTGCTGGAGGCTGCTATGTGTTGTAAACAAAGATACGAAAATAATAGAAAACTTTAGATAGTTGATCACATTAACACTGCATAATATCACAGTCAAGTAGAATATGAAATTCTTTTATAGTTTCCATTGTTTATGTTAAATAATATAAACGGATGGCAAACTAAATTATCAATTTTATTTCGAAAACCTACCTACCGTCGTAAACACAACGAAAAGAAAGAAATTT
The DNA here is from genome assembly GCA_035045865.1 of Drosophila austrosaltans. Taxonomy (NCBI): domain Eukaryota; kingdom Metazoa; phylum Arthropoda; class Insecta; order Diptera; family Drosophilidae; genus Drosophila; species Drosophila austrosaltans. Next base: position 5,340,130 of record JAWNOQ010000211.1, read on the forward strand.
GACAGCAGCGAGTGTCGGCAAGGGATGTGAAAAACTACAAAACTATCGATACTTGATAGCGATGACATCGATTATATTCACGCGAAAATTGAAAGTGTTTGTTATGTTTTGTATATTTCAAATTCATATTGCAACAAGAAGACTTAAAAAATTGCTTATTTCAGTGAATGCATGTCCCGCACGCTTGAATGATACTACGCATAACCTTTGGCCCACAATATATATAAATATTTCTGAAATTTAAAATTGTTGCTGCCGGTAAAATACTTTACCACCACTATACCTTGAAGTGTCAAAATAAATTGTCAAAACTCGATAACAACAGCGTTTAGAGTTGCACATTGCCTTTTTACTTTTAAACGTTTATATAAAACATTTTTAAACATTCAACATAAACATTAGGTTAATTTTAACGGTTTTAAAAATTTACAAGTTTTCATTATACTTTAAAATTTTTCATTATTCTTTAAAATATAAACAGCCGTTTTTAACAACCGTTAATCTATTATTTTACAGCACTGAAAAAATTGTTCTATTCAACTTTAAAGCCCGCAATGTTTGAATAATAACTTTAACCGCAAATGTGAACCTTCGGCAATTAAACATTATTTTTAATTAAATTTGTATTTTTCTTTAAAACATTTGAACAGATTTTTTATCCATTTGAGTTACGTATATAAATAAATACATGTTTATAGACTAATAATTGTAAGATTTTTTAACACTTAACCAACTGTTGCTCAACAGCTGCGTGAGTGCGCAATGAATTTAGGTTTCAAGTCTGTTGAGTTTATGTTTGGTGGTGAAAAGCTTTTCAAATTATTTTTTACTACTGCTTTTCGGATCTGATCTCTACTAGATGTTGGACTGGAGTCTAATTAGAAATCAGTCGTGAATGTGCAGCCAACTGTTGCGTTAGGCTAAGCCAATAAGGATAAGAAGAAAATTTGTGTCCAGTTTTTCCAATTTGATTTAATTGAATTTAATATTCAACATGATGAACAGCCTGAAGAAATTGCCCATGCGCATGGTAAGTAACTGTCACGGGATTCAAATACTCCCCCACAACACATGGCGCTCTATTTGTTAAACATAATGTATAATAATATATTTAACCATTTCTTTTTTTTTTTGTTTTTGCTTGTCTTAGCTGGTTAGTGGTGCTGCACGTCAGCAAAATGCGGCCATGTCCTCGGTATCGGGCTTGCCACCACCATTGACATATCTCACCGACGATGAGAAGATGATGAAGGAGACGGGTGAGTTGTTATTGTAGTTGCCGTTGCTCTTATTATTAGCGTTAGAATTGGGTTTTGTAACTGTAACTTCTGATAAGACGTATTTCATTTTTGAATAGTATTCGTTTTATTTTTGTTGTTGTTGTCGGTGTATTTCTCAGTTTCTTTAAGAGGTAGATGTTACGTAATGTCATTTTAGAATTTTATTGTTGTTGTTAATAGAGTTGAAAAGTTTAAAGTTTCTTTTGCATTTAATAATTGCAATTAACTTTTCCTTTAGTTATTTTTTTTTGCTGATAAAACAATTTTTTTTGTGTATGAAGGTAGCATGGAGGGCGTGGTGAAGGCGCAAGAGTGTGGGGAGGGGGCTGGTATTGACTTGGGCGAGATAAGCAGAGTTCTTTTTTATTCTTTTTTGTTTTTTTAGATAGTGAACAAAATGTGTAATACACATACACGTTTGATAGGTGGTGTCAGGTCAATGAGTTGAAAAGGATTTTCCACTTGTTGGAATTTTCTTTAAATTTTCTTTTAAATATGCAGACACGAATACATGTTTAATTATGTATGTGTATGTATATGCACATATGTATACATATATATGTCTATGTATATCTGTATGTTTTTTCTGTTTTTTGCGTTTTTTATGCGATTTCCCTCTCTCTTGTTTTTTTGTTGTTGCCAGCTTTGCATGTTTCTATTACTTTAGAATCAGCAATTGAATCAATTTAGTTAATGAACAAATATTATATAATTCACAAGAGAAATAAATTTATAATTTATGTATATATATATAGATGTGATTGATTTTTAAGTGCAAGTGACAATGATATCCTTGAGGTACACATATATGTATGTATGTACATAGATATGTACATACATATGTATGTGTTTAGAACGAAAAGATTGTATAATATATATACATATATTTTATATATGTACATATATATTATATGTTAGATTATATACATATATTTTATTCATGTACATATATATTATATGTTAGATTGTTTTCCATTTTATGGGATAATATTATCCTTAAACAGCTACTTCATGTATATATAAATACCATGTATGTATGTATGCAAAAAGCAAAAGAAAAAATTATTTATATATAATATATATAGTATATATAAAAATGTATACGTGTATGAAGGTGTGTCCTCTTAGTAAGATGAACACAATGAGAAAGGAAGAAAACTTAGGAGAATCTATAGGAAAAGATAAATGTTCCAGTTTATCAGATTAGAATATCCTTTCAAAAAAAATTATCCCTATAAAAATAATTTACGTCTTGCAGCTATAATTACTCCATATCGCACTTGTCCTAATTAGAGCCTTTTTTATATCCTTGGTACATTTTTAGGACTAATTAAAAGACATCTGATCCATTTATATAGATATATTGATATATATTATACAAGTTTAATAATAATTTACTTTATATATGTAAATTAACACAAGAGATAGGAAAAATTAGCCAAGTTATAGAGATAAAAATTAACACGTCATAAACTAGCAAATACAAGAGTCTATTATAACAATTGATTAACTAAGACCAACTCATTTTGCCACATCACAAGGACCTGCTGAGCAAAATATATTTTCATTTGGGTAGGTTCAAGTTCAAGGTTTTTTTCTGTTAACTATAGTCAGCATTTTTATTGTTCATTTAAGTAACTTCAGGCAAACTCACCACCACTGGTAGAAACACACAACGAGGGGTGTGGGGTGGGTGGTTCTTTTTTTTTTGAAAGTGTGCACAGATAAAAGCTTTTTAGCTTTAGCTTCAGCTTTTGCTTACGCCTTTGCCGCATCTTTGTTGGTCTTGATCGCTGAGAGACCATTTCAAATGTGAAACACAACAACGAGTTCGAAGCGCGGTGCGTGGGAGAGGTGTTGTGTGGAGAGAGGGAGGTGGTAAGGAGAGAAAAATTTGCTAGATTTAAGGAAGTGTTTTATATATCCCACTTGTGGTGCTTTAAATTGTATTTCACGAGTCAAGTCAGCTGTGAATTTTAATTATATTAATTCCATGGCGTTACACTTGTGATAGAGCAAATTATGAATATTGCAACTGTGCCACGCCCCCGCCTTAATGTGCACACTGTTCTAGTGTGTGCGACCTGGCAATGGGTGTGCGTGGTTCTTGGTTGTGTACTCCCCTAGAGAGTTGAATTAGTCTGATTTGTGAGATATATACGACTAATTCTTAGTTGGGGAGTTGACAGAAACTTTTTATTATTTCCACGCTTAATTGATTTCCATTTCGAGCTTATCAATCTTAATATTGTTCATAAATACCCACATCCATATATATATATATATAAATACTTTTTATGGTCTGATTGCTATTGCGTAATTCGAGCTGCATGCAAAGTGGCTAAGTGCATAAGTTAATAAACGGGTTTTCCTTTAGTAGATATTACAAGTACAGTCAGTATTCATTAAAAGCAAAGGTTCATTGATCGTTGATTCATATAAATTGTCACAAACTGTAGAATTCTGCTTTTTCTAAAACAACAACTGCATACCTTTAGGGGCAAAGGTCAAGTAAAAATTTAACTCTATATTCATCAGTTACATAATGGAAATCAAATTTACACTTGATTCACACCTTCAGATAACAAATATCAAAAGTAATTTAAACAAGATTCGAATAAATATTTTCTCTTATTAATCAGTTTCTTTCCTATATAAAATTCTAGTACAGTTGCCTCACAAACTCATAGTAGAAGCAGAAAAAAAGCATGGCTAAATTTTTTTGATAAATGCGCACTAAAAAAAAAAAAACTGTCCAAAAAGCAACAGCAACAACAACAACAACAATAAAAATGGTTGTACAGTTGCCTCAACAAATTCTTAGTCTCTATCAACCAAAATTTAATTTAAATAAGGCAAAACAAAATTCGAAAGCTCTTTAAGGTTAATTGTCCGTGAGGATAAACAAAAGACCTCCCAGGACTTTCGTATGGGAAGACTCACAGGTGTTTCAATTAAAGTAAAACCTACCTTTGCTCGCATATGGCAACAACTAAATTAATAATTATATATACACATTATCAATTATTTAAATATTTCCCATTATAAACGACAACCGCAAAAGTAAAATAAAACATTCGCAAAAGCATTGAGTAAACGGTGAGGTAGGATGCCTAAGGTTGCGGGCTAGAGAGGTGAGGTGTTGGCGGAGCCAAGGGGAAATTCATTTTGTGGGTGTGTGCCAGTTGGTGGCTTTCCGAGCAAAACAAGAAGGAAAACACAAAATAAAAATAATGCTTAAAAAAAGATCAATAATAAATACATATATATATCCATATGTATATCTGAGTGGGAAAGAGAGCCCCATACAGATTGGAAGGGAGAGCAACACGCGATCGCGAGAACAAACGTTTTCTGCTGATAAAGTAGACACACGCGCACATACACACACACACACACACACAGATGTACATACGTATTAATCTATACAAATACACACATGTTGTGTATATATATATACATCAAACTATACAAATGAAAGACCGGCAAACACAACAGGCCCCCCAAGAATCCCATAAGACGAACAAGAACTTACAGAGGGGAACCAGTTTGATTAACGACGTTTTTTTTTATTTTTATTTTTGGAGAAAACATGCGTTGAAAAGCTCCACGAAGTTTCTTTCAAGCTTTTATTAGTCGATCGCATTGGGGAAAGCTTTTGTTCTTTAAAAGATGTGCTTTATTATTATCTTTACTACTTATCTTTTGTAAAGTATCTCTCTCTTATGTATCCAATTTGTTTTGACGTATCTTTGCAGTTGCCAAACTGGCTCAGGATCAAATCCTGCCCTTGGTCAAGAAAATGGACTTTGAGCACAAATTCGATCCATCAGTGGTGAAAGCTGTTTTCGAAAATGGCCTTATGGGCATTGAAATTGATACAGAACTCGGCGGCAGCGGTTGCAATTTCATGACCAACATTATTGTTGTGGAAGAACTATCAAAAATTGATCCTGCCGTTGCTGCCTTTGTCGATATCCATAATACTCTAGTCAATTCACTAATGATCAAATTCGGCAATGCTGAACAGAAGGCAAAATATTTGCCAAAGCTTGCCCAAGAGTATGCCGGTAGCTTTGCTTTAACCGAACCAGGTGCCGGTTCGGATGCATTCTCACTGAAGACTGTTGCCAAAAAGGATGGCTCACACTATGTGATCAATGGTACAAAAATGTGGATTTCCAATTCGGATGTGGCTGGTGTCTTCTTGGTCTTTGCCAATGCTAAGCCAGAGGATGTAAGTAATAAACTTTCCTAAACATATGTACAGTAAATTATTTATAGACAAAAGGTGCAATCAAAAACTGATCTTTCGCTTGGTCACACGAATGTTAATAGCTTGACTTATCTCTAAACTGAACGATCGCTTATCTCGAGCTTCGTTCGAATCGGTTTTCTAACAAAGATAAGGTTTTCTCACATTAGTGTAATTAATAATGTATATTTTTTTTGTTCTTCTCTCGTTCTAGGGCTATCGCGGCATTACCACATTCATTGTGGATCGCGATACACCCGGACTGATTGTTAACAAGCCCGAGGATAAATTGGGAATTCGTGCCTCTGGCACATGCATGATCACCTTCGATAATGTCCGTGTGCCCGAGGAGAACATTTTGGGTACTTTCGGTCATGGTTACAAATATGCAGCTGGTTTCCTGAATGAGGGACGCATTGGCATTGGCGCCCAGATGGTTGGTCTGGCTCAGGGTACTTTTGATGCCACAATTCCCTATCTATTGGAACGCAAGCAATTCGGTGATGCCATTTACAATTTCCAATCGATGCAACATCAGATTGCCACCATTGCCACAGAGATTGAGGCTGCCCGTTTGCTGACCTATAATGCGGCTCGTCTTCAGGAGCAGGGTGTACCATTCCTTAAGGAGGCTGCCATGGCCAAATTCTATGCCAGTGAAGTGGCCCAGCGTGCTGCCACCAAGTGTATCGATTGGATGGGTGGTGTGGGCTTCACTCGTGATTTCCCACAGGAGAAGTACTACCGTGATGCCAAAATTGGAGCCATCTATGAGGGCACCACTAACATGCAGCTTAGCACCATTGCCAAGTGCATTAAGAAGGAGTACTCCGGTTAGGATCCATTAACACCGTTGGATGGGCAGTAGTGGATGGAGAATTTAAGATTTTTAGGATTTTACTGAAAGCTGAGATATCGTACATCAGATACGTCAAGTGCATTTAAGAGTTGGAATCGGTTTGGGCTTTTTGACCAATAACCCTTTCCTTCCATGTTATCTGTATAGCATTTACTATAACACAATTCTTCCTGTTATATATATATTGTATCAAATACAAAGAAAATTTACTTTTTATTCCAAAAAAAAAAACAAATTAATTTAATTGTTTAATGTTTCGGTTGATCGGTTGTAGTAAAGGCAGCCAATAAAATATTGATAACTGTTATCATGAAGACGCCCATTACTAAAAGCTCATTGGTACGGGCATAACGTAGACTTCGACAGCGTTTCAGACGTCGCTACAAAATGTTTTATCTTTAATTAAAAGCTTTAGTTTTTTATATTCACATTTACCTTAAAGATCAGCATTATGCCTACAAGTAGTTGTAGTACCAGGGAAAGTATTACCAGAACTAGACTATAGTAGAAAGTTGATGCCTCATGATTGTAGGTGATCAAGAAGCGCAATTGATTGGCATTAGCCGATAGCAGAGCTATATCCATCAGTCCTAAATATACATACATATATATAAATAGTGAATAGTTCAGTTAGGTATGATGAAACGGAGAACTAAGCAGAGGCAACTATTCCGTTAATTGTTGCTAATTGGATTTATAAATGAATTTTTGAGCACATTTTGAGATCTAATTATAGAAAACTTGATTATTGAGGCTATATTTCGAGTCCATTCGATTTGAAATAAATGCTGACATTCCCACAAAACTAACGAGTTTACATCTTTAAGTTAACTGCATATATATCGATCACTTTTAATCGTTTTCTATATTTACCTTCGGCTACATTTTTATTAGTCGCATAACTTTGACCACCCGAAAGATCACTTGAACTTAGCTTTGTCTTTCCTTCCTTTGATTCGATTTGATTGAGCTCCACTAAATGATCGCCTACAATCACATCCTCTATATGTTTGTCATCAGAAGCTCCGCTGCAACATTGTCCTGGCGCCGTACTGGTAAAGCTGCCCTCTGAGCTGGGCTCCTCGTCAATGGATAAAACCACCGCGTGGCTACTCATTGTGAATATTATTTTATTTCTAATTAATTATATACAAGTTTTCATTTGTTTTGTGTTAACCAATGCGAAAAATGTGAGCTTTTTGAAATTTTGTAAACATTTTTTAAAACTTGTGCGGTTTTGGACTTTTTGCGGTAAGTTGATAAAAGAAAAAAAAAACAAAGAGAATAAATAAAGGGTACCCACTCATACAATGGAAGCATGTCAGCTGACACTGACCCTTTCGTATATATATATATAAAACATAAAAATTTGGGTCGGGTCCCAAAAAAAAAACAAAAGAAAGAAAACAAGCAAAACAAAAGATATAAAGTATATGTTACAGTATCTCTATCTTTAGTTTGTATCTCAATGGTTTGGGTCTTTGCTAAGCAAGTCAGCCATAATGTATGCTATATTAAATTTGCATAGGCCAAAAACTGAAGGCTCTTGCGTTTACTTTTCGTGTGCATCGTAAAACAGAAACACACATACATATACATATGTACATATATAACATACAACCAGCCATTTTAAGACACACAGGCAAAGTTGTCCTTTTATGTGCATACACGACACTTTCTTTCCATTTTAAATTTTTACCTCAATTAGGCTGTAAATTATAGCTACAATCTTACATAATTAATGAACAAATCATGGAGGGTAAACTTTTGGAAACGTTTAAATCGATTCGATAGACAGAAAAAATTTTATTCTATATGAATTTATATACATATATATATTTTTTTGGTTCTACTTTTTTTTTTCCAAACTCAGCCGACAGATGTCAAAAAGGACACAGTCATGTATCTGAAAATTATTTGTCAAATACACGTAAGGGGGTCACTTAAGAAGTTTATAGAACAATTCGTTTTCGTAAGTTTAAGTAAATAAATTGTGGAATTCAAACTTAGTTATTATTCAGTTATAAAACATAAGAATATGCTTGTTTTTTTTAAACGGATTGTTACTATAAGAGTTCCTATAACTTGCAGCTTTTCAATTTTATAAAAAAAAAACTAACAGTAGAAGAAAGTTTTCTTCTATATAAGAAATAATAGTTTACTCTTGACTATTGCAAAAGCATTTGCATAAGAATATAATATAATATATATATATATATATATATATTATGAAAATATATTTCCACAGTTATAGAAACAAAAACTTAAAAGTTTTTTACCAACCCATACAGGGTATGTGTAAATATGTTTGACTAACTTTTACTTTGTGCTACCCAAAAGTTTTCGAACCATCTAGGACCAAATGCGTCATAACGGGGATACTTTAGTTTCCCCTTCCATGTAATGTAAAGAAAACAAGCACCAGACACGAGAACAGTTGCAGGTTAGGTTAGAGCCCAATTTTAAATGCTCTATCCTCAAGCCACCGACCGACCAGACACAAGACAAGACGCCTACAAGGCTTTGCCCTTTCCTTTCTCCCTCTCTCTCATTCTTACTCTCTCTCTCTCTCTCTCTCTTTCTCTCCATGACATACGTTAAATGAAATACCTTGCTTTCTCTCCTACTATTGATGTTTCTCCCGGTTCTGGCCAGCACGTGGTGATTGTTTGCCATTTTTAGCCGCTTTGAACCACGTTTTGTTTTGACTGGAACTTACTCTCAGGCTTTACTATTCTCTCTCTCTATCCCTATCGTACTCTGACATTCTCTCTCACTCTGTTTGCCTTTCTCTCTCCCCTTTGCATCTCCATCTCTTTCAGGCGCATTCATTCACGCAATCGGAGAGGCAGCACAATCGTCGACCAGACGAAACAGAACGCATGCCCGGCTTGATAGACCTAAAAACTGGCCTTAACTGTGTCTGGTCGGACAAAAAGTCAGTTGCTGCTGTTTCAGTTTGACTTTGAGTCTCAGTTCTGTTCTGACGCTCGATGCGTTTAGCTACCTTTTTCGGTTATTCGGTTTAGTTTCTTCCTTCAAGCGGTTACACAAACACATAAAAACACACACAAAAAAAGAGAAAAAAAAGAAGCAAAGTAAAAAGGAATCTTTGTAAATGCCGCATGGTCGAAAATACTTTCATTGATTTTCTCTTAAAATCGAAATTTATTTATACTAAAATATTGAATATTGGTTCTCAATTAAGACACAAACCAATGCGTTTCATTTGTTTCAACCACTAGCCAAATTAGAAAACATTTTATTAATGAAGTAAAACCAAAAAAAAAAAAAAGAAAAGTAGGAAAAACAAACACGCCTGAGGTAAGTTCATTTAACTCTCTGCTTCCCTAGTGTAGGTGTAAAAGCAAAAGAAGGAATGAAGAAAAATCAATGATAAAGAAAACAAAAATTGTCATAAATTGGCTAAAAAGCACCTTGACCCGGCAACAAACAAAGGCCCCACTAAACCAAAAGAAAGAAAGAAAAAACAACCTAAAAAAAAAAAACAAAAAAGGAACAACTTACACACATTCTCAATGGAGTCACCTCTTTGACCCGGTACTTCAAAAAATCAATGGGTATCTCACTTATATAATGCACAGCCCACAAAACTAGGTTCGAGTTCAAAAATTTCTTGTCTTCTGTTTCCTTTTTGAGGTCAGATCCCTGCATGATGCCAAAGTACTTATAATCATCTTATGATTGGCAAATAAGTCCATCTGGGTCTTGGTCTGTCTGACGCTATGTCTCGGGTACAAAGTTCCATTCCATTTGCGCTGATAAAGTCAAAGATTTGTTTCTTTTTTTTTTTTTCTTTTTTCTGTTTTGTTATTATTGTTTTTCTTTTTTTACCGCCTACTTATCAGTTGAAAGAAGAACAAGAAAAAGAGCTTTGTGGGATGCTCTTGTAGTGAAATGTGAATGAAGTGGGTCGGACAAATCGTCTTAGACAAAGTTAAGAGGTTGCTAAAGTCTGAAAGGAGACGAGAGAGAATGCCTAAAAGCCGAAAGGAATTACTACACTTATACAACAGAATATTTATGGTGAAAGTGAAAACTGGTAAAAGAAAAAAAAAAACTTTTTTATGCAATGGAAGAGCGGAGTTACCCTGTAGTACTTATAAAGGGACCTTAAACTCATTTTCAGTTGGCATCAAATCAATTTTTCTTAACTTAAATACAGAAACTTTCCGATGTAGTTTACTTAAGATGTTCTTGAACATTTGTTACGCAAACTTCAATTTGAACTGAATTTGAAGATAGTTTTTAGAGTTTGGTTTAAAAGTATTAGAAGTAAACTCACCCGTTTGCTGAGCTCACATAATATAATCCTCTGATCAATGTATATATATATATATATATAGTACACACAACAACAAAAAAAACCGAATTCCGATCCTGGAAAAAAGACAAAACATAAGTTATTAATTTACTAATAAATAGTGTGTAATAATACAAATATAGTTAGAAAATAAAAAAGGAGAAAGCTAATTAATGATTTTATATATATATTTCTAGGCAACAAACCTAATATCCACTTTTTCCTCCAATAACTACAGGGAATCAAATAAAAAAAAAATTGTATAAACTGTATTTAATATGCCTAACACATACTTAAAGGCTAAAAACAAGTCTTAGAACTGAGAATTTCTCAATTTAATGTGTATTCAACTTTCATGAACATAAACAACGTAATTTCTATATGTCAATTGAACAGAATGTTTCTCTATATATGGATAGTGGAGTGCGGGGGGATAGGAAGAAAATCTATGCATAAATTGATTGGAAACAAGTTTGTTTGTTCAATTTCTCATTGCCGGAAAAACCATTTTTAGTTTGACAAATGAAATAAATGTGGAATAAAACAAGTTTTGCTAATTACAAAGTCCAGGAATGCAGTTGAGATTTATTATATAGGAAATCTGTTAAAAGCATTGATATTGGTATAACTAAGTAAAAGTGAATTATAAGTAGAGCATCTAACCTTCATAATGACCCATTTAAAGCAAAGTACCAAGTACCATACATATATACATTTATATTTGTTATATCAGTTGCATTTCGTTGTATATTCTTTCTGATAAGACATATAGTCGGGGCCGAAATACAAAAAACGGCATAGGAGATAAAGTCAGAAGTCGGTTTCAGTTTGTTGCCGATTATGGCTGAATATAAACATTTTGTGTATATGTTGTGTAGAGGTTTACTTTCATCTTATATATATTTCTTAAATTGAACTTTGATATATATGTACATATATATATATTTTTAAATTACAATGTCAATTTGTTTAATCATCTCGAACTGAGCGCATTTTAATTGTTATCACTTGACCCAATGTGGCAATTATCTATGTATATATCTATATTTATTGATAAACTCTTTAATTAGCCGGAAAATTATTGTGCTGATCTGGTGGTTGCTTTTTCTTGTTATTTTTTGTTTTTGGTTTGTGTTTCCACTTGATTGCCTCTCTCTGGTTACAGTTAAAAAAAAGTGAAATTTCCCATTAAACATATCATTATATTCTATATATATACATATGTATAATGGGTTTATATGATATTTAACTGACGTATGCACATTTCATTGATTTTAAACTTTTCCCTTTTTTTTACCATTTGCAGGCAAACTGTTTGTGGGCAATCATTAAGCTAAACACGTAATACTTATTCACTCAGGTAGCAAAAGAAAAACAAAAAATTAAAAAGCAACTATATTATAACAAATACAACAACAACAACTAGAACACCAGCAACAACTTAAAAAAAGGAATAGACAAATATAATGACGCCAGAGAAATCGGTTTTAGCCTATGTCAATCATTTGATAGTCAGCAATTTTTCATATTTCTGTAAGTATAAAATGAAATACATTAACACTATACAACAAAATGTGGGCAATTAGTTTGGAAATTTTTTTTTTTTGGAAATATTCATGATATTAGAAAACAAATTGAACTTTTAAAAAGATCTTTTAGTTCAGTTTACTATAAATAAAATTGAACTATTTGTAGCTTCATTTTGTATGAAATTTTGTACAATTTTTTGATGTACATTAAATTTAGACGAAAATCTATTTAAAATGTAATTTTGATTCAACCAAAAACAACAAATTATGTATATATGTATATATAGTTATATTTTGCGAATTTTCTGCCTGATTGAACCATTTGCCATAGTTTTGTTCTAACTTTTTGATTCGATTTTAATTGCATCTATGTATATAAAATTATTTATATATTATTACAGGGGATGAAATTGATGGTTATCTTAATTATTTTGGTGGCACTTTGGGCACCTTGACCTTGACCAGTGTGGCAGCAAGTGTTGCCTATTATTTTGCAACACGACCACAACCTGAAAAACCGTTAGTGCCTCTGGAAAATCAATCACCATTATTGGAGGTAAGCTAAATCTATATATATATAAGATTTTTCCACCATTCGAACTACATATATGTATGTGCGTACATATGTATATAGTATACAGGCACTTATAGCTATATATCGAGAAAGAACCATTCATTACATCATCGATTGGTTAGTCCGTTGTTTGTTACCTTCTATTGAGGTAAACCAGGAGGCGGCCGCCACACAGGCATCATAGTGAAATCCCCTTTGATGTGCCAGCATGTGCATATATTCACGTCCACATTCACGAATATTTCAACATTGTATCTTTTGTGTGTGTAAAAAGAGAGAGAAAAAGAAAGAGAGAGAGAGAGAGGGAAAGGTGTACTCGGTTCCTCTTTTTGTCGTCACATGATGTTTTCTCATGGTATGGTTTTTTTTTTTTTTGCACAAATTTTTCACCTTAAGCATTTGTTTAAAGTTTTCAATGACGTGGCTGACGCTTACAGTGGTGCCAAATTGAGTCAAAACTAAACTAAAAGAGAAGAAGAAGAAGCAGAGTCCCCACGCTCTAATTGCCAACCATTTCGTATATGTGCCAAAAATGTGCAACAACCAAACATTTCTCACTCACTTGATGATAATTTATCAAATGTCGCCGGGCGGTTCACAATAAATCTTGTCAATTGTCCGATCTATGTACCCTCCTATCCCCCCTCTCTCTCTCTCTCTTTCTCTCATCCTCCTCTCTCTCTTTCTTTTGACTTTAATTATTATTAGATCAAACTCAATTGCTTTAGAAGCCAATTCCAATTTTTCTTTTTTTTCTTTTTGGATTTTCCAATTTGCATTTACGACTTATGCATAAAATTATTGTATTACGTTTTGTCATAAACAAAAGAAACAATCTTTTGGCATATTTATTTATTGACTCTTGTCGACATTTTGCTTTTGTGTCGATATTTATTTTCAAATTTCATTGTAAATAAACAGTGGAAAAATCGTTTTCTTTTGAATGTAAATTGTAACTGCCATCCTTTACTCCCCCTTTTCCCCCTTCATTCATATAATAATTTCATAAATTCAATTTTAAACTCAATGCCCAGACACATGAATGTAAATACATAGTATATACTATATATATATAGTTACACTTATAGACTTCATTCACATTTAGAATTTGCATATAGCGAATCAATGTTAATACACTTGCAAAAGGTATTTCTATTCGGTAAGCCAATTCAAATCTCTCAAAATGTAAATATTACTTAAGGCTTAGTAAATTGCTAAACAATTAAATTTAATTGCTTTTTCCTACACTTTAAATTTGATAACCATATTGCCAGGGTATATAATTTTTCGCCTATTGTTGGCTTCTGTTATAATTTTATTTTTTTTCCCAGTTTTATTTTAAATAAATAAACATATTTACATCATTTACTCATTACTCGGAAAATGGTTGTTGCATTTCATTTACACCTCAATTTGCTTTCATTAGTAAACTTTTGTTTTTGTTGTGGCTTGCACAGGTCGACTTTGTGCCAAATAAATGTTTAAATATTTATTGTTGCAGCAGCAACAGCAGCAGCATTTCGCATAGACAGGTTGTCCCTGTCTTGTCAAATTGTATGACATTTCCTTATTGTTGTTGTTTGTTTGTTGCATTTATTACAATATTTTTTTTGTTATTGTCACTTTGTTGTTGATTTGTCTATAGAAACAATTATGCATAAATATTGCATAGAAATGTTGTGGAACCGGTTCAAAAAAAAAAAAGAAAAACTAGAAGAATGGGTTAACTTCGGGCGTGCCGAAGTTCGTATACCCTTGCAAACTGTTATTTGGTAATTACATATTTGTAATTCGGCAAAATTATTAGAAAGCGTATAAGACAAGTCAAAACTATATTAAATGTTGGTGTTAAAAGTAATTCGACAAAAAAAATGTTTGGTCGGATTGTTCCTAGGGGAGCATATAGTTGGCCGATGTGGCTGAAACTTAGCACAGCCATTTTTATATTAACTAAACTTGCAAATTCGTGAGAATCGCTTTTAAAACACCCAATTTATTGCTCAAAAACTATATTCCCGACCGATCGTTCCTATGGGAGCGATATGATATAGTCAACCGATTCTGATAAAACTTGGCAGATATGTTAGAAAGTATACTAAACACATAAAGAACAATATTTTGTAATATTCGGTTGAAAAACAAGAAAGTTATGGATGTTTAACTCTATTCCCGACTAGCTATATGGGAGCTATATGATATAGTCAACCGATCGGGACGATTTCGAGATATACTCTGCCTGCAGCAAAAAGAAGAAGATGTAAAAAATTTCAGCTCCGTAGCTTTAAGGGTCTCGGAAGAGATTGTGTTGATCCAGACAGACAGATAGACGGACATAGCTATATTAACTCAGCTCGTCGTGCTAATCAAGAATATATATACTTTATATGGTCGGAGATGCTTCCTTCTATGCGTTGCAAACTTCTGACCAAAATCAATATACCCTTGCAAGGGTATCAAAATATTAAAAACCAGACATTGCGGATCCGAGAATAAAATCCACTGTTTGCTATATATTCCTGCTCAGATTGTTGCCGGTTCTATATACATACATATAAGACTTTGGTTTGGCCATTGTTGGGTTTATTTTCAGACCAATCTCTTACTGCACTTACCATATTGATTATCTAACAAATCTGGTAAATAAAATTTAGAAAGTTTTTAAAACAAAAGAATTAGAATTTCTTTTCCATTATTCCATTTTCTAATACAAATCGTTTATTATAATTATTTTTAAAACATTTCTATTAATTTCATTGAATCTTTTGAAGTTTTAAGTTATAATAAAATCAGACTTAAAGCTTAGCCAATCTAATTATTGGAAGAAAAAAAACTTTTCTTTGATTATTATAAACATTTGAAAGTAAACAAACATTTATGAATAAAGAAATAAAACGATTGAATTTTTCTTTCTTATTTTCACTTGGCTGCTTTTTTTGTTTTGTTTTGTTCTATATAAACAATAAATCATATTGTTAACAACATCAAAGTAAAAATGTGCTGACATGCTTTGCACTATGATAACCAGAACCAGAAGAATATCAAGGTCCATTGTTAAACACTTTCCCCACCTCGCCTCACCCTTGTTCACTTCATCTCTTACCTCAATAGACGACGTCACACAATTCCCTAAATTAATCGCGTGCACATTAACAGAAAACAGACAACTTGATCAAGAAACGAGAGACAAAAAGAGAGAGAGAGAGAGAAAGAAAGAAATTAAACAAATACGAAAAACTAAAACTATTTAATAATGATAGAACCAAAACGAAGAAATCAAATTCCTAGGCAAAGCCGATGCATTCTTCATAGGCAATCTCTTGCTCTCACCCGTTTTAGCCATCTAGCCAACAGGAAGAACAACAGCAAACAAACAACAAATTTTGATGCGTAAATTTATATTGACGACTTTAAGTTACCCTTTAACGGGTACTAAAATATAATAACAGGAACTCAATACTATATTCTTATTAGTAAATTTTTGGAATAAAATCTGTTCTATTTCTTTGATTATATAATATAACATCATCGTTTGGAAAATACTATTAGATTCTAAGAAAATTTGCCTTGAAGTTTCTTTAGAGACCTTTAGGAGCTAAATATATTCAATTTTTTATCTAGGATCAATATCTCCAATGTAAGTTCATTAGCTGATCAATGTGACATCTTTAGCAGTTACGAATACTCTAAGAAAGTTTGTCTTGAATTTTATTTAGAGACCTTTATTAACTTTTTATTTTAAATATTTTATCTAGGATCAATATCTCTAGTGTGGGTACATCAGCTGATCAGTGATCCATTTAGGTTTAAATTATTTTATATGACTTCTTCAGCAAATTCGAATACTATTAGATTCTAAGAAAGTTTGCTTTGAAGTTGCTTTAGAGACCATTAGAAACTATATATTTTTATCAAGAATCAATATTTCATATGTAACTTCATCAGCTATGTGATCTATTTAGGTTTAAATTACTTAATATGACATCTTCAGAATATTCGTTTGGAAAATCCTAAAATATTCTAAGGAAGTTTCCATTGAAGTTTATTTAGAGACCTTTAGGAACTATATATAAATATTTTAAATACTTTATCTAGGATCAATAGCTCCAATGTGACTTCATCAGCGGATCATTGAACTACTTAGATTTAGTAGTATTTCTACTGCATCTACCTGAAGTTATCTAAGTAACCTATAGAAGTTATGTATTATTCCTATGAACAATATCTTCATAGTGATTTAGGTTTAGTTGTGGCTAATCTAAAATATATCTGATCCATCTACCTGTTGCACACGCATACATATTTAGAATGATTTCTATATACTCTTTTTTTTGTTAACATTTCACCACACGGTATTAGGGGATCACACTCTCTGCGGGAAAGATTCATTTTTAGCCACCAAAAAGAATTTCGTTTTTTGCCATACAGTTCGAAATTAAACGTCGTGTCGTATAGATCACACTTCGTGGCAGTGCGTGGCTAAAAACTAAATATTTTTGAAAGAAATTTTAAAACAGCAGAAGGAAACAAATACCGATACGATACGATACGAAACATTGTGTATATACATATATATATATATATAAATATTTGAGACATGTATTCTCTCTATTTCTTTTTTTTTGTTTTCTTTTTTTTTTTTTATAAATAATAGCTCGCTTATACTAAATAATAAGACAGAACAAAAAAGAAACCAAGGAAAATGAAATGAAGAAAAAAAAAAAAGCAACAACAACAACAACAAAAATACGCACACAATTTGCAACAAATTGTCACCAGAAAAAAAAATACAAGCGTTTAATCATTACGTAAAACATGGCACAAAAATTTTTTTTTTTAAATGTTAAACATATATATATATATATATATATATATATACACGTTTATGTACAAATATATATATATATGTATATCTATAATATATTAATATATGTGTATATATGTATATGTTTTGTATAATATATAATAGTCGATTTGCCAAAGTGTCAAAGTGCCTTCATTGCCTTGTCGCCGCTGTCGTTAACCAAGTTCAAGTTCATTCAAGGCACCCCCACTCCCCCCCTCTCTACCTATAACATTTTGTTATTATAGAATTCGACAACAATCTAAATTGAAATGATTTGAACTATAAAAATGTTTATATATACATACATATATATAGTTATAGTTGTTGACGCTCAAATATAAATGAAATTTCTAAAAGGGGGGCCTGACATGGCCATAAAATGAACATTATTATTTAGAGCCATGTGCGTTTTGTGATGAAAATCCATTACTTTTTAAATTAAAATTCGTATATTTCTATATACAAATTATACGAAAAAAAGAAAGAATTTTACAATTATGTCAAGTGGTTTCTATTTTGATATAATTGTAAGAGAATTTTACAACATTTTTCTGCCACTCAATCTTTATCAATCACAATTTGTCATTGCGGTTTCGACTATACCAATATGACAAATCCTTTAAGATCAGAAATAATATATTATCTATAAATACAAACCTCAAATTTTCCATCTATGTGGCCTATATATGCATCTTTTATGGCAATTAGTCAAATTGAAAAAATTAATAAATAGATTTCGTATTGAAGCGAAACTATTTACAGTGGAAATTTGGAAAGCTAAAATGATAGAATTATCTTTTTGAGAAAACAGGTACTAGAAAACACGTTTCAAAATAGTATTCAATTATTGTTTCTATATATACCAAACTCTCAGAATATATATAAACTTTTATTTCCCTTTAAAGATACATTCTACAAGTATTCATATTATTCATAAATTTTGTTATAAACCATTCAACATATTTGCTTATTTCCTTCATTTATAAATGTGCAATCTGATATAAAAAAGATGTTATTTCTGGAAGAAAATTTCCCAAATTTTAAATCAAATTTTAAATTGTTTCGATTATAAAAACTAATTGATTTTTATCATAAATTCTGAAAACTAATGTTTGCCATTTACTATTTTGTTTCCCTTTTTCTTTGTTTTGTTTTCTGATTATGAAAGAATCATCAATCTCTTGGAAAATATGTATATTCATGTTATTTGTTTGGTTTGTTTGCAAATTTTTTTTTTTTTTGATTGGTGTACAATTTGTATTGTTGATTACATTCATGACCACCCATTGATATTGTTTAAATAGAAAATTTTCTCACTTCATTCATGGCTTTTTGGCATAGGCCAACCGGCGATATGGCCCCCATTCCATTCCGATTTGCAGTTGAGTTCTCCATCGGTTTATAGCATTTTTTTATGTATCTACAATTACCATAACTCAAACATCAATTGCTCATTGAAAATTCTCACTCTACCATTACCCGAAAGGCATCCCATAGAGAACAACAAAAAGAAAGGCGGGGGGAAACAAAAAAATTAGAAAACGCGTTCCCCATGACTCAAGCTATATAAAAAATTTGCAAAATATCTATGCCTAGACTGAATAGGTATAAAAATACATATATATACATATGTATGTACATATACATATAGAGAGATGTGCGCGTGTGTATGAGTGTGTGTATTTTGCGACCACGCTCATGCGAAGGAGATAACAACAGAGGAGCAAGCATTTTATTTAAATTTTTTTTTTTTGTTTTGTATTACCCCCAAAAAACTATTTATAAACATTTGGGGCGACGCCTTGTCGATATGTTGCCGGGGAAATGCCAGGGAGGGGGTGGGGGGAGAATGCGATCTTTCTGTCCATCCGTATGTCCGTTTTTTTTTTTCCGCCTGTCTGTCTGTCTCTCTGTCTGTTCGTTCAATTTTCAACTGCAACGGCAGCTGACAATATTGAAAAATTATAAACAAAATTGAATTGGCTACACTTGCCAAAAAAACAAGAATATGTAAACGGACAGGACAGCCAAAGAGGGAGGAGGGAAAGAGGGGGCGGCTGCGGCAATGAAGGGAGAAGGCGTCATAATTATGCTGCCACTTTGATGAGTATCGGATGGTCAAATTAGTGAAAATGTTCTAACAAATCAGAGACACTTCTTGCAAATGTAAATATGTAAGAAATTTAAATGCTATATACAGATATGTATATATACATATGTATAATCTTGCCATGACCTGATTTTTAATAATATTTTGCAAAAGAATAAACTATAGAAAAAATATTGAAATTTTCTTTTGTATAATTTCAATTTAAAGTAAGAGTAAAATGAAAGGATAACTTCATAGATAAGTCATACGAAAGGGCAGTTTAGACGGTTCTATGTCCTTTGGAGAGTCTTGAAATGGAGTCAGAAAGTGACCAGGAATACCATTTACTTGCTTTTTGAATAGTTTACTAGTTTGAACTGTCTTATAAACGTCTCAGATTCGTTTAAGTAAAACAAATTTCTATTTTATACCAAAATGGTATAAAAAGATCCCTTCAAAGAGATCGATAAACTAACTGAAATCGTTGAAGAATCTATCACATACAAACATATAAATATAAGTTCCATAGAACTTAAAATTACAAACAGGCAATGGCTATATAGAAAATTTAAAAAAAAAAGAATGGCAAATGACTTCATTTTGCTTATTAAACTACTTTGTAGTGCAGTATGTATAGGGTATTTGAAAAACCATTTACATTTCGAAATCATTTTAAACTGTCCTTTAGACAGCTCTCTAAATATTTCATAATGCCCTCTTTGAACTGCCAATTTTAGATCAAATGAAAAGCAAAAAAGAAAAAAAATATAAAGCAAAACTGTTTCACCTGAATTAATTGGCTTTAAATTGGCACAAATTACAATTTATTTAAATATACATGTATATAATATATATATACATATATATACATACATATATACATGATTAAAGGTAAAGGCAATAGAAAATAAGAATTTCGTATCTCGGGCCGGAAAAACAAAAAGGCGGACAATCAAAATGTCTTTAATGAAAAAAAGAAAATTCATAGATTTTTGCAGAAATTTGCAGAAAATGTGCATAACAAAAGCCACAACAATAACAACAACGCCGGATAAATAATAAAAACACAACCAAAAGAAACAACTCAAAATTGAAAAAAGTGTAAATTTGTTTAATTGAAAAAAAAAAAGAGAATTAACAACAATTAGGAAGAACAACAAAGCAATCGAGAAGCATGTCCTGTTGCGGCCAAATTACCAGCATACGAGTTCCCATCGAACTGAGCAATCAGAGCGATGTCCTCAAGGTAAACTTCTCGATATAATTGTGGGTGTGAATGTGGGCAGCGGGGCGGGGCAAGCGGTGGTTATTGAAGAAAAGAGAGCTTCCAAGCTCAATTTTCAATTTAATCAACGCCACCTCCCCTCCTCCCCTTTCACTTTTCTTTTATTATGGGCCGGGAGATGTAATCTAACCCAGCTTAAGCGTAACTAATCAGAAATTTTGTTTACTTTTTTTTTTTTTCTACGCTTTTTCTTTTTTGCTTTTTATTATTATTATTATTTTTTATGATTTTTATGCTAGATCAAATACGATCACCGGCAAGATATCCATCACAGGGTAGGCCAACCAAGCCCCTTAGTGTATACTATAAAAAAACAAAAAAACAAACAAACAAACAATGTTCCTCCCTTCGTCTCGATGCGTCATCATCAAATATTGAAATCTAAACAAAATCGCAATTTCAAATACAATTTTTGAAATACATTTATACTTTTTTTTTTTGTTATACGTTTGGTTTTGTTAGTATTATTATTATTATTATTATTGGTTCAGTTTCTGTTTTTGTTTTCGCTCATTAAAAACATTCTCGCAATCCTCCACCACAGAGAGAAGTCTATTTGGTTATACGTTCCCATACATCAACACGTTTTTTTTTCACACACAGCTGTGTACCATAAAGGAAGTGCTCTATAATGGATTTTTAGTATTTTGAATCGATTTCACTTTGCATTTTATAGATTGCGAGATTTTCTTGGCTTTTCTATTTATTCTAAAATGGGGAAAAGTGTTGAGTGATAAGTTTATGTCTTTTGGGGAGGGGGGGCCAAAATAAACCATATATCACAACGATTGAAATCGTACATAAATTTTAATTGTTATTGATTTATACCCATCAATTTGAATGCGTATATTTTGGTTTTTTTTTAGATGATCACTTTAATTGATTTTATAAGTACTATTGAATCAGAACTATAAAAAATTAGAATGGAAACTTTTGAATTGATTGAAATTGAAATCAGTTTAGTATGCTGTAGGAAGGTTTTTTCAAAATTCAAGTTAGCTTACTGTAAGGATACTCAGGATTAAGTATATAATCTATGCTTAATCGAAACACAGCTCCATTTGGCATTACCCCAATCCGATTCCCTTATCAACAAAAAAGAAACCAACGTCTTCTCACTCATCGCATGAACACGACTTTCTCTTTCTCTCTTTCTTTTTTTTTTTCTCTCTTCAAAATAAAACCTATTTCTAGGGTCCAGAACAAATACACGTTTCCAAGTTCTACAAGGAATCGAAAAATGGTAAATTTGTCTCCTACATCACAGAGAATGTGCGTACTCTATATCAAACATTTCGTGAGGGTGCCTACGCCTCAAATAATGGTCCATGTTTGGGTTGGCGTGAGACCCTAACATCTCCCTATCAGGTAGGTTTCCATATTGTATGTTGAGATCCAATTGGAATTAATATCGTTTACTTTTTAGTGGATCAATTATGATGAAGCATTGCTTAGAGCCAAAAACTTTGGCTCTGGCATGTTGGCCCTGGGTGCCCGTCCCAAACAGTTGATTGGCATCTATTCGCAAAATCGTCCAGAATGGATATTATATGAGCAGGGTTGCTATTCATTTTCATTGGTGGTTGTACCACTCTATGATACACTGGGTCCAGATGCCTGTGCTTTTATCATACGACAAACGGAAATGTCTATAGTGATAGTGGAGGATGATGGCAAGGCTGCCATGTTGCTGGAGAAGGCACCGCGAAGCCTTAAAATTATAGTATCCATCAAACCCATTCGCCAGACGACACTGGAGCGTGCACGTAGTCGAGGCATACAGATATTCTCATTCATTGATGTGGAGAAACTAGGCGCCAAAGGCAATCATCCGGAGGTGCCACCCACAGCAGAAGATCTGTGTACTGTCTGCTATACATCGGGTACGACTGGGAATCCAAAGGGCGTGATGCTTACCCATGGTAATGTGGTGGCCGGTGTCTGTGCAGTGATACTGCAAATGGGTGATCATCGCATTAGGGCCGGGGATGTGATGATATCATTCTTGCCATTGGCCCATATGTTTGAACGTTGCTGTGAGAATGGCATGTACTATGTGGGCGGTTGTGTGGGCTTCTATTCCGGTGATATTAAAGAGCTAACCAATGATCTAAAAATGCTGAAACCCACTGTAATGCCCGCTGTACCACGTCTCTTGAATCGTGTCTACGATAAGATTCAAAATGATATTTCCGTCTCGGGGCTAAAACGTGGACTCTTCAATATGGCAATGAAGGCCAAGGAGAAGGAGATTGCCCGCGGTATTATGCGACGCAATGGCTGCTGGGATAAGCTTGTCTTTAAGAAGGTCCATCAGGCATTTGGTGGTAATTTACGTCTCATGGTTGTCGGTTCTGCTCCATTGGCTGGCAATGTTCTGACCTTTATGCGCTGTGCCTTAGGATGTTTGGTTCTGGAGGGTTATGGTCAAACGGAATGCACTGGTGCCATCACTTTAACAGTTCAGGGAGATCATGTACCCAATCATGTGGGTCCACCAGTGTCTTGTAATGCCGTCAAATTAGTAGATGTACCAGAAATGGAATATTTTGCTAATCAAAATACTGGCGAAGTCTGTGTCCGCGGTTCAAATGTTTTCCATGGGTATGACAAAAGAAATCATACATAAATCAATCAATATTCGATTTTGTACAATTTTTTTTATTCTCTTTCAGTTACTATAAAGATCCCGAGAAGACGGCCGAAGCAATCGATTCCGAGGGTTGGCATCATACAGGCGATGTGGGAATGTGGCTACCAAATGGAACTCTACGTATTATTGATCGTCGCAAGCATATCTTTAAGCTCAGTCAGGGTGAATATATAGTACCCGAAAAAATTGAGAATATTTACACATTGAGTCAATATGTGAATCAAGTTTATGTTTATGGCGAAAGCTTAAAGGTAAAGTTCAATTGGAAATATATCTATATTCAAAATATATACAATATATATATATATATATGTATATGTTCTATAGAGTTGCATTATTGCTGTTGTTGTACCTGATGTCGATGTACTAAAACTATGGGCCACAGAGAACAATGTACGCGGCACACTGTCCGTCCTATGCAATAATAAAAATGTCAAAGAACTAATTATGAATGATATGCTCAATTGGGGCAAACAAAGTGGACTGAAGTCATTCGAACAGGTAAGAAGTAGTTTTAATTTACAATTGTATAATCCAATTAGAAAATAGTACCTTACATTCTTCCAACTTGAAGACAATTTAAATATTATTTTAGTCAAAACTTTGGTGTAAAGATTTTGGAGTTTAAAACTCAAAATGGTATTTAAATTGTATATATGTAGAATCTATTATAAAGATTGGACAAACATTTACACTGTTTACATTTGACTATACAGTGGACCCTCGGTTAACGAACACAATTGGTTCCAGCATCTTGTTCGTTAAGCGAAACCACTTTTCCCATATAAATCAATGGTTAAATAAAATAATGCGTTTCAGGTTGGAAAAAAAACACACTCTAATACTGTTCAATTTGAACTTTTACTAAAAGAAAACAACATAAAATGCATTAAACCTTTAAAATAAATGAAAAAATTCACCAATTTATATTAAGTTCAGCTTTTATTGAAAGAAAGTAAAACGAAACGTATAATAGTTATTAACGAACTGAATGTGCATTCGAGGGAAGGTGACATATAAAATGAAAAAAGGTCACACTGGACACAACTATAATGGGAATTCGGGAAATTAGGGTTTCCACCTTTTTTCTTGGTCGTTATGCGAAACTTTGTTCGTTAACCAAAACTTTTTTTCCCAAAAAATTTGTTCGTTATCCAAAATGTTCGCTATCTAGGGTGTTCGTTAACCGACGGTCCACTGTAATAGTAACTTTTTTTAGATCTAACAATCCAAAAACATTTTTATAATTTATATAACAATGCTAGAAGGATTTTGCACCAAATTTTACTATCCTTAAATTTCCGAAAAATTTATATTATTTTGAAAGTTTTCTAAACACATATTGCGGATAAACTTTACGAAACTTCCATAACTGTTAAGCCTAGTCTTTCTATTCTATTATACAAATACTATAAAATCGAAAACATTTTCTATATATATATTTTAGGTCAAGGATGTCTATCTGCATCCGGATCCCTTCTCGGTACAAAATGGATTGTTAACGCCCACATTTAAGGCAAAGAGACCGCAATTGAAGAGCTATTTCAAGCCACAATTGGAGGATATGTATAAACATTTGGATTGAAAGCTAACCAGAAAATAAAAAAAATAAAAAAACAAACACACAACAACGAAAAACAAACTAATTTGCATTCAAACGGATAAACAAATATACCTATACATATACATACATACAGATATGTATGTATGTATATATATATTAAATAAACTGATGATAACTAAGACTACAGAATTACAATATTTTGAATATCAAAGATGAATTAGAAAGCAGGGGGCTAAAAACCAAACATTTGTGATTCCCGGAGAAGGAATTTTTGTAGTTTCGTCAATTCCTAGCAATTAAGCAGAAGCAAAGTTTCACAAAAAGCAAAAAGAAAAAAACAATAAACAAAAAAAAATATAAAAACCAAAAACCTTTTTTTTTGGCAGCAGCATTTTTTTTTACATAAATTTTAAAAACCAAAATGAGAACAAGAAATGTTAACTATATAATCCTCTATCTCTATCTATCTACCTAACTCTATTTCACTCACACACTTTACCTTAGAATGGCGTAGTCTGAATACAAAATACAAAACAAAAACAAAAAGAAAAGAGAAAAACCTAAATCAGAAATGAAAAATCAACTAACATATTGAGCAACAACAATTGATAAACAAAAAAATTATGAAAAAGAAAAATTGAAAGCTTTAATTAAACTATCGTATACCAAAATTTTTAAACTATTTATTAAGTAATACGTACTATGCTAAACAATGCTGAAAGAATTATAATTATAATAATAATAATAATATGACGATAATAATGATGCATAGAGAAGAGAAACCGCTAATGAAAAAAAAAAAACTTTATCAAATAAATCTAATCAACTTTTTTGGACTGCACTGTCTGCCTTATAAATGGAAAACCCCCCCAAAAAAATAGAAGCAAACCAAAAGAAGAAATTCTCTTAAAACAATAACCTTCAATGATAATAATATTATATAAATAAAGAATATTAAAAATAACTTGAAAGAAAGGAAGTTAATTATTTGCCATCTCAACGGTTTGTAGCAATTTCTTTTGTATTTTCTAAGTAAAAAGGAAACTTGTTTGAAGAAGATTCATTGGATGGAGGTGTAAGTGATTACAATCTCTCCTTAAACAAAAAACAAGAGGAAATATAGAGCAATTGAACAAAGTTTGCTGTTTAGTTAATATAAGTAATACTTTTTCCATCTTTAACTAGAAAAACTTCAAACAATTTGAAAGTTACTTTATCTCTTTTTCTTTGTTTGACTTCTTATAGATTGTATTAAAATTTTATTAGATTCGAGAAATTCAAATTGGGGAATATTCAAATTAGGGAAAAGAAATTACTTCACTAGCGAATATATTTAAAATTTTTGGGAAAAACTTTTATGTATGGAAAATTCGAAAATCGGTTCCAAATTCCCATTTTTACTCTATTCTCATACCTAACCAATATAAAAAAACTACATTTTAGGGGAGTACAATGAACATAACACGATTATTTATATTTATATATAGATTTATTCGGGGTAAATTGTAACTGTAATTTTAAAAGGTCAAACATATTTTCACTTTTAAGTTTGTTTGTTTTTGTTTTCTTCTTTTTTTTTTAATACACAATTCGCAATAAACTTTTTAATTTACAGGCGTTTTCTGTTCTGTTTTTACAATTAATTAATTGCTTTAGCTCTTGGAATGCACAAAAAAACTAAAAAAAATAATAATAGTAATAAAGAAGATAATAATTTCATCAGACTTTTTTAGAGCTAATAATTTCTATTATTTAAAATTTGTTTTCATTTACTGAGTTAAAGACATTGGATTTAATATTTACTAAAGACGTTGATGTGAGGAAATTCATCTACAAAAAGGATCACAGTTCACCGTGTTTGGGTTCATGAGGAGGAGGCAATGTGGTACGCACCACACGGTGATAATCACCAGTTAATTGTTCATCATCATCGTCGTCCTCGTCGCCATCAATATAGGCATCTCTGGTGCCATGTGCATTCTCATGGTCTTCAATGCGAGCCATTAGCGTTTTTAGTTCTGCATCATAATCCTTCCATTCGGGCACAATGCGCTGGGCAGCCGTTAGTTTGGCTTCCTTTGTTTGAGGATTATTGCACAAATCAATGACTTTGGCCGTTTTAAATGAGCTATCACTGCACCAGGTCTGACACCATAGCCAGTCATCTGGCAACGATTTAATGGCAACCTGATGTATCATATTGTTGGGTAAATCCTGATCCAAATTGGACAAACTGTTTGGATCCTGACTCAGGGCCTGATATTGACCACGCAAGCGATCTCCAGCTGCTATTTTTCGGAAACGTCTTAAATCTACAACATAGAGGGCAGAAATATGATAACGTCTACCCATTAGATGGCTACGCCAATATCCTTGCTTCCAGAATCGGAATCCCTCCATTTCTTTGCGCGAATCACAGAATGGCGTGTATGCATATGGTGCTCCACCCAAATCCAAGTCATATAATTCCTTAATGTTTGTTCTCACAATGGCATCAGCATCCACAAATATGATCTTCCTCACATTTAGAGGGAATAGAACATCCAAAAAGAGGATTTTATATCCCCAAATGGTTCTCTGTTTTTCTGTTTGTTGATGTAGCCAACGTGGCCATTTGTATTGAACCAATTCATATTGGAAATTGTACTCCCTGGCCATGTGAGGCAGGAAATCCGTAAATTGTGGTGAAAGATAATTCTTAAGGAACCAAAATTTGACCGGTGACTTGGTATGCTTCAGTAAGGATATCATCATAATTCTCAATAGACGCTCATATAGATGTCCAGAGGCCACAGAGAAAATGTTAATGGTCTCGGTATCCTCATCGGCGGAAGCCTGATTGCCATTACTGCCACCAAAGCTACTGGCAATGCTATTCCAAATCCCCGACTGGGCAGCTTGTTCAGTATCATCTGAAAGTAATTCAGCCTGCTGCATTCCTGGTTTCTTAGATACCCGTAATTTGATAACCTGAGATCTCAGTGTCGTTATCAATACTTGAACATCAGTTGAGCCCAATGCATGGTTGGTATTTGTGCCCTCTGCATGACTAATAGCATATATGTCTGTGGATTTACCGTCACGTAAACGCAAAGCCCAAGCTCCTGGATTCGCTTTCAATTGGAAATAACCCAAATTTGCCATGACAATTGTGTCAACTAGAGTGGGCTGAGTTTTGGTGCCCAATACCAGTTGTAGACCTCTTGGTGGTGCGCCACTGGCAGCATCAAAGCAATGTCCTTCCAACAATAGATATTCCAAATCAAATTCACTATGCACAGGACCACCAATATCTCTCAGTTTAATATTATCCAGATCATATACAGCTCTTACAGCTTCGACAAGCCAATTTTCTGGTACTTGCAATTGCTGTGTTAATAAAGGATTCGCTGGCAAGCCGCTAAATTTGGCCAATGGACCATCAGATCTTTCTCCATGCGTTTCAAATTGTACTTCCGGCTCAACAACATAACGATAAAAGTTCTTTACCGGCATATCACTATGCTGAGGCACTGGCGTTAGGTAAAGATTTAATTGACAATTTAATATTTGGCGTATTAAAATTAAAATTGGCGATAGCTTTTGTGCACCTCTCGACGCCGGATCCAATATGGCAGCAATATCAAAATGTGGCAATTGTTCCTGTTTTGGTGGCAACTTTACAACCGAATGATCGGTTTTTAAGTCAGCCGGCAGCTTGAACCGCGTCTTTGTCTGTCGGGGCAATAAGCTGGCATAGAGTTTTAATAGAGTATCGCTAGTGAAATCGGAGCTCACATCTTGTGCAGATTCTTTTAATACCTGACGTACTTTATCACCGTATTGGAGTGAACTATAACGTGCCAATAGAGCAAAATCAGCGCTATCGAAGGTCTCCGTTGCTGTAAGTGGTCCATAGAGTCGACCATTACCGATGACCAATCTCTGGGATTTATTTAAACCGAGAACACGCTGCGCATACACTCGTAGCATTTTCAAATGTAATTCTGTTGAACCGAGAATATCCTGCAATTTCTTTGGAATCTCCTTCTGTTCTTTGGGTTTCTTTAGCCATTTGAGCACCTGATCTGTTGCCTCTTTGGGACTCAAACTTTGCACAGCTGCCCATACAAGACGATTTAAATTCTTCATATCCCTTGAATTTGGACTCTCTGTGTTGGGTATGAAGGCGAGTCGTACACTCTGACCACTTTGAACATATTCCAAGGCATGAATAAGTAAAGATCGACCTTCCTCGGTATCCAAATCAGCAAATACCCATAATGTAAGGAATTGTAAATTGGCGCGACCAATTTCCTCAGATGACTTTTTGCCACCAAAATATCGAAGATTTTCCATTAGAGTGGCAGTCATATCACGATTAGAAAGTTTATTTAGGGCACCAACATTGCTCAATTGCTTTGAAGGTATACCATTAATATCCAAATATTTGACATCTTCCTGGCTAAGAATGCGCTGATTTAGTCTTGGCATAACGTGAGGTTGATTCATTAAATAATCTATAGCCACATCGTTGTCCGTCATTTCACCCTTATAAACGGCCTTTTGTAGATTCGCTGTTTGGCTCATAATTTCGGTAAATATGGCTTCTTCAAAGTCACTATCAGCCGTGACAATACTACTGGGCATGGGTACACCATTGAGCAAAGCCTGAGGTTGTCCCTTATCAGCGAAGCCCAAACGTTGGACAAACTCTTCGGATAATCGCCGGCCATAATCATAGTCGGAATCCTCTTCGAGAAACTCATTAGCCTTGTTCTTACTCAAAGTGGTAAACTCTTTGGTCATTTGTTTCACTATATCCGATTTGGAAACAATTTTTGTTTCTCCCACAGCTGCATAAATGTCGGTAAGGAAACTTAATGCAGCACGAGCATCTTTCTTTTGACTCACATAATTGAAGGCGCACGCTATGGCAATATAATCATCTTTAGTCTCCTCTTTGGCATCGCGAGCATCAAAGACCAAACCCAAACGTATGGGAGCCTGATGTATGACAAACGATTCCGATAATTTGATCACACTGCGTGCCATGGGTTGTAGGGCGTCTATAACTAAAACTAAATTGAAAACGTTTTTTCTAATATTTCGAAGCATTCCAGGGAAAGTTGGTCGCAGTAAATCCATTACCGATGAGGGCCAACGTCTGTATTGGGCATCAGTTTCAATATCATTTATCCACTGTACAGCTGTATCTCTGATATCAATGGCAAATTCCTTTTTACTCGATGTGGTCAAGTCTAATGCCAACAGAGAACTGGCCAAGCTCCCTCTCACATTGTTACTATGCAGACTCTCGAGTACTCGCATTTCGGACCGTAGGGTATCAATTAACGTATATAAATCCATGGTATCGGCATCAAAGAAAAGACCATTGACAAACAGAGCTCCATCCGGGGGAGCCACATTGAGGCTACGACCAAAGGCTTCGGTATTAAATTTAACTTCTGTTCTTAGCGAATCAGTGACTTTGTGGGCCAACAATGTTCTGGCCAGCATAGGGAAGTTGTGTGCAGTATATTGCAATAATTGCAATGCTTCATCACCTTGAATCTCGGCTATAGCTGCTGCAGCTTGTAGACCCAAATCCTGAAATTCCCATGCCTTTAGTTGGGCAATCTCATCGTTGCCCTGTAGAAGTCTTTGTCGCAATTGATCTAAATTTCGCTTTAGATTCGGATGCTTTTGTTTTAGTATTTTGAAATCAAATCCAAGTACATCTGATTCATTGCCTACATCTGCTTCATCCAAGTTAGCTCCAGCCTCTGGTTTGGGTGCATCATCTTGACTCTTATATTCGGTATTTTTTAAATGCAATTCAACGCCATAACCGGAAAGGCGTACCGGCCGCTTGTCCTTCTTGGCCAATTGATGACGCAATATGTAACGTATTTTACCAATATTGGCCTCCTTCTCAAGGAGTTTATGATATGACCGGAACTGTGAGCTACCCAGATCGCTGTATAGAATAACAGTTCTCGTATTATTCTCACTACCGGGATAGATGTGATCAAAACTGTAGATATCCACCAAACTATCTAAGCTCTCTTTAGCCTCTGGCAATACCAATTTCTTTTGTAAATCGGCAAAACTACAGGCCAATTCGGTGCCCACCTGCGCATAAGTGGATCCCTCGCAGGCTCCAGCACTGCGCAACTCATCAGCCAACTGGAAATGCGTCTGTATCCTAGGTGTCAAACTATGCATGGACACCACCAGCTTGAGTAGAGGCAGTTGTGGAGCACTCACATGAGATTTTACCAATTGCAAGGCAGCATTATACTGTTGCGACTCCGTATCTAAGAATAGTATAGTTCATTAGTGGTCTATAAGTTTGATCTCGTCCGACATAACTGAAAACTCACCATAATCTTTTAGAGCCGTTTCTAGCTTGGTTACTCCATCCACATAGTCCCAAAAAAGACCCGCCTGCTCATCGGCTAAATATTCAGCAATTTCCAAGTAGAGTGGCGTCTGAGTCCATTTCGCATTGATCAGCGTGGTGATGGGAAAACTCTGGCTAGATTGAGATTGTGGCGTCGACTGGGACTGAGCAATGGTAACAGGAGGTGCTAACAAAGCCACCAGCAACACAAACACACACACAAGACGTAACATTTTGACTGCTTTCTTTTCTTGGATTCTAGTTGAATGTGGTTTTCCTTATGCACATAATGGCTAGACTACGAACTTAGATTTATTTAGTTTCCCAAAGGATCGTTCCAATGTTTCCAGCTTACTTTTGCTTCGTTAATTTAATTTTAACACTGATGTGGCGTTTCAGCCGGCCTGCATAGAACGCCAATGTGACCGTTTGGTACACAGAATACCAAAAAACTGCCATTTACCACGCATGGGCGTAACTGGGAGATCTCAGTTGTTTATGTTTTTAACAACTTTCAATTTTACAAAATAATGTGTTTAAAAAACACAATAAGATTAAGTTGATGAGTTTTGATATAACATTTCACATTTTAAACCCCAGTGGTACTCAATCCTAAGACGCCTCTGTGTTAGTGTCATGCACACACACAAACTGTAAACAAATTATACATTACAATTTCTTTGATTATGGCCGATTTGGTGAGGGGCGAAGCCTCTGAGTCCGATGAGGAACTGCAGGATAGGCATAAGGTACGTAAAAGAGTCGAGAATCGTACAAAATTAAGTGTACCCAATGCCAAACTTTAATTTTCTCTTAGATTTTTGCGGCTGAAGTCCCTGGTGAAGCTTCAGAGGAAGATGACGATGAAGACGAAAACATCTATGAGCAACGCGGTAGT
Source organism: Drosophila austrosaltans (assembly GCA_035045865.1). Taxonomy (NCBI): domain Eukaryota; kingdom Metazoa; phylum Arthropoda; class Insecta; order Diptera; family Drosophilidae; genus Drosophila; species Drosophila austrosaltans. The sequence goes on from JAWNOQ010000211.1 coordinate 5,372,668, forward strand.
GCCAATCAAGCAATGGCAACTAGCACAGCTTCCATTTATCGCAACAATCTACTCCAACGGAAATTAAGTAAACGATGAAAGTAAAAAGTAAAATTTCCAATTGATTCTTAATCCTCCTTCTTGCTAGTTGAAAACAACATTGCCATTTGGCGATCCTTGACCGGACTAACTCGCAGTTTTGTTGTAAACGCCTCCAAGCAACTGTTGAACACAGATCAAATGCTTATCAAATCGCAGGTCTCGTTGCAATCGGCTCATACTGCCCTACAGCAGGCCCAACATCACATGGATGAATTGCAGACCAGAACATCGGCTGTTTTGGCTGGCAGTAGTTTTTTACCCCATATAAACATCAAATTATCTAGTTAGTTTTAGTTTTTATTACAATATTAACACGAACAAATCTAAAACTTACTCTAATCCTCGGTATCGGAATTGGGGGCATAAACTTGGCTATTGGGTGAAGGTTCCCTCGGCACATATGTTCTTTGAAAACATCGTGAGAATATGGTACGCACTTTGTTTTGCTCACGTTCTGGCGATTGGGGTATACTCTCATCCTCCTCCTGTTGATCCTTATCCCCTGTATCTTCTGTATTATAGAAACATACTTCTGTACTGCTTGGAACACTAGGATTTGCATCAGTTTTTGGCATTTGTGTAGCCTCCAAAGCAGCATCTGCTGCTGCTAACATAAGAGCTTCTTCGTCGGCCTCATCTGGTATCACCACCACTGTATCTACATCAGCTAGTTGACGAACCGGTTCTACTGATGGGGCCTGCGAGTGGCGATTGAATTGAAAGAGAGAATTTGACAGTGTTGAATTGGGCTCCATTAGGGAATCGTCGGCCTCCACGCGTCTCTTTTCTGGCACACATGATTCACTCGGCTGACTACTTTTCCGCTTTTGGGATCTGGAACCACCCAGGGAATCTGGTGTTTCCTCCACAGTCAATTCCCGTTGACAATAATCCTCAGAGAAACTCACATCGTCCGGGGTCAAAGTAGACATTATCAACAGGCATTCAATTTCTTCATGTTTTTTGATTTTCAAAAAAAAAGGATCTCCAGCCTCATTAAATTCCAAGATTAGTTGAGCATTAAGGGATTCGGCAAATAGCAGAAATGCTCGAAATTCTCTGATACAAAATGTAATGACTGTATCTTTTGTGACTAGATACTGATCAAATTCACTTGGTTTCAATTTAAGCTGCGATCGCATAAAACGATCGTTAACGCGAGCGCCTTCTATATAGTTTTTGGCCCTCAAACTGTTTGAATCAACCTCTAGAGTAAGCTCTTCTTCGTTCGTGTTGAAGTTATTTGAGATTTCCATAAATAATTTAAAATCACCACGTATGCTAGATATAATTGGACTATATAACACAATCCTAATTCTAAAAAAATAGATAAAATATACACTTACACATTTGGACTCTGTTCCTTGGATATCTCTGCATTAATATTCTGATCGTCGACTATGGCAATCAAGGCCTGTTTCATGGTCTCTAATTTACATCGTAATTTTACTTGAAACTTGGTATGATTCTCCACAATGCTCATTTCACAATGCTCCACCTGAAATATGTACAAATTTTTCCATCTTTACACTGGAAATCCTCATTGACAAGTAGCACCTCCTTAAGTCCTTACCTGTTTCATATTTCGAAATGTGGACAGGCAGACTTTCATTGATATTTTGCAATAACAATAGGAGGATGAGGGCAAATCATATGTCTCAAACATACAACGTCGGAAGGAAATACTCCCCACTGCGGAGTGGGTGGCATTAATGGCTCTTAATTGTAAACCCTGCTGATCCGCCTCAATGTACAGCTCTTTGCCCACTTTGGACAGCGATTGAATGGCCTTTGCGATGACTACGAAAAAGTAGAAGTATTTAAAAAAAAACATTTAATTTTTCAGTTGCAATATTTTTTTATACCTTTTGCATTGTTGCCTTCCAAAGTGCATTTCATTTAGGCGATTTTATTACTTATTTGCAAAATTAAGTTCCCGCTAAATTGCAATAAACAAACTGTGTCAGTATGATCTTAACTTTGTTAAAATCCCAAATTAACGCTTCACCGGAGTAATCGTAAGGTTGCCATATATTTTAAGATTACGATGTCAGTGTGACCGTAGCTTTGTAAAGATAAGAAATTTACGCTTTCAACGGACGGTTCTACCATATTAATACCATCATACTCTTCTTCACTATATGTATACATAAGCATACTTTTACATTATGATTCTTTATTTTAATTTGCACAAACTTTTCACATAATTAAGGAGTAAATATACAAATTGTCTAGATATGAACCAGGTCACTGGAAGAGCTTTTGTAGGGCGCCCTGGTCATACATTCGTTTAATGTCGGTGCCACCACCAACAAATTTGCCATCGATAAACACGCGAGGTACCTTTAAGAACAAACAATGAGTAATACAATAAATATATATTCATTTTCACGGTCAGGTCATTAAACTTACTGTCGTGGCTCCTGTTATCTCTCCCAAAATAGCTTGTATTTCATGGGCGTCAGGATTGCCATCAAGCTCCACTACAGTGGGTTGGACATCCAATTTTCGGAATTGCTAGAAGATTGGACGCCTTGATGAGCATTAATGAAATTATTTACTTTTATAACACTACTCACCTCCTTAGCCATAGTGCAATAGGGACAACTTGTTTTGCTAAATATCGCCACTTTGTTGTTGGCAATAGTATCTTTAACGAACTTGGCCTGAGTGCTAGACATATTTATGGCTGGTCGCGATGCAACTGCACCCATAAGTTCAAAATCCAGAAAAGGGAACGGAAACTTCTGCGACGCTGCGGATGAGGAGTAGAAGGTCGGGGATATCAAATTGTTTATACCTTGATAACAGACACGCCTGTGAGCATGGGGGAGAAAGGTTGAAAAAGCGAAATTCTTATGGCGTTGCCAGATCGATAAAGCTTTAACCTGCGTACTTACCCTCCAAATCGAAAAGGTAGCGCAAACATTTTACGTTTGTTTTAGTGTTTTATTTGGAAAATGTAGGAAATAACTGATTTAATGCTTAATATTTTAGAATGAAATATATTTAACATATAAAAGGTTGTCAGACTCTGGCAACTCACACTAGCTTTTTACACTGAAAAAAAAAAGTAATTCTTATCATTAAGCTGCTTTTCGTAAACCTCGATTTTTAGCGGGCAAAAATCACTATATATACATTAACATATGCTAAAATGTTTTACATAATTGCACTTAAAGGCACAAAATGGTTTCATTTTGAATACATGAATTAAAAATATCAACCGTTCAGAAACTGCTCCAATGCGTCCTTTGCCTCCACTTCATTAGGTTCTAGGATTACTTCCTCTAAAGCCAATTTATTAAAATCTTTTGGCGTAGGTTGAATTTCTGTAAAACCGGAAAGACAATATAGTATTTATATTAAAACTTAGTTTTCTTAGCTCTTTGGTATAGTTACTGGTCAATTGTCCCTTTTGCTTGAATTCTTCCATGTCACTACGAAAAGCATCATCAAATACAGCCTGCCTTTCTCTCTGGAGTTGTCTCAATTTTTTTTCATGCTCCTGAATCCTGGTCTGATGTTGTGCTGCTATGTGTTGTCTATACTGCTCCAACTCGTTTAGTTTCTTTTGTTTATGACGGGAAAGTTCAAATTGTTTTTCCAACATAAGTTCCTGAAGTTCACATTCCTCGCAGAGATCCTCCAACTTCTCTAATTCCAATTCAAGCTGCTCGCCCATTTGCTCTAGAGATTCCAAAGTCTTGGCACTAGCTTGAAGTTTGGCTATTAAAGAAGGGATACCCGATAGAGAGTGGTTAAGTTCATTTATCACTTTTCTTTGCCCGCTGGCACGCTCTTGCACGGCGGAAATTTGTTTGGCCACTTGAGCTGCCCGGCCAGCATTCTCCTCATTGGCCACATGTATAAGTTGCCAATCGTCTTCATATTTGGCCAAGAGATTGCACCCAGCAGCCACATTTAAATGAGTCGGCACACCGTCCGCCAGTTGAAATTGTCCACTCAGGGATAGGGAACTACTCCTGCGACTAGACGACGAAAGGCTCTCGTTGAATCCCAATGGCGTGGTGGGTGTTGTCGCTGATGTTGGCGTTCCAGCTCCACTTGCTCCAGAGCTACTGCTGACACGTTGTCGATATTGTTGCTGTAAACTCTCCGATATCACAATCCCCTCTTGGATAACATTGCTAAGTTTCTTCTTGATATTGCCAAACATTATGCGAACATGTATTGGGCTAAATTTTCTTGATATTTCACATAAATCGCAGACCGAACTAAACTAATGTTGTTAATTGACATAGAAAAACAGCTGAGAGTGACTAGATAATGGTGGGGAGAGAGCAACAGAGAAAGCCACGGTAAAGAAAGAGAGCGAACTTAGTGAGAGAGACACATGAGACACTCTACTTTAAAAGTATACAAAATATTCCATCCACAAAAGTATTCCTACTTTTTTAATTAGAAACAATCAAATTAAAATTTTTAGTTTCAATATTTACAAGATATAAGAAATAAATCATGATGGGATTTGTATTATGTTTAGTCCCCCCACTACAGTACTGGTGTTTGAATGTAAAAGTAAGAGTATTCAAAACAGACATATGTATAAAAAAGACTTCTTGTTCATTGTAAAAACATCATTTTAAATAGACCTTACCAGTTAAACGATTTATACAATTTATACATATTCAATAACAATGATAAATTTGCTGTGATGTATCTTTGGCTATCTAATTTAACTAATCTTCAGTCAAATCCACTGTATCAATCTTTTGCTCAGACTTATCCTCCACAACAAGTGGTATCGCCTGTTGCTCGGGCGTAGATTCAATTATTTCTAGGTCGCTGGTGTCGTTCCTCTGGGACTCTTGGCCATCTGTGCTATCATCCAAGTTAATGCAGCTACCAGAACTGCTCTTACATTGATGGAAGCTTTCTCTAGAGGATTCATCTTTCTCCTCTTCGGATTCTACGTTGATAGTCAGCACTTGTTGATCATTGTCACTAGACGAGGGAAGGGAAAATGATTTCATTTGTTTTTTTGAGATATCTTCTTCATTCTCATCCTCATCAGACATGAGCTCTTTAACTATATCACTCATAGATAAACCATCGGAGACGGGTTCTTTTGATAATTGTTTTGCGGATTGAGCATACAAACTTTGACCATAAGCCATGGCTACAGCCAAAGCCATGTGATTGGAATGCTGCATGAATATCTCTGGTGATGGTAGTATAGATGCTTGTTCATTGGACAGCGATGTCCCATTCTCTTCCCTAATGGAACTTCTACTTCGGCTTCTGCTTGTGCTCCTGCGTCTCTGCTTGATTTTTTTATGCTTTTTGTTCTGTTTTTTATGTTTTTTCTTGTGCTTTTTTTTGTTGCGTTTCCGGGAACGACTACGACTATGAGTTCTATCTGAGGTGGAGGTACTGCTCCGTCTTCTTCGCTTGCTTCGACTGCGACTTCTGCTTTTACTTAGACTTCGACTTCTACATTTGCTTCTGCTTCTATAGTAAAATGAATTGTACTTTCGGCGCTCATATCTCTCATCCATTTCCTGCAGCTTTTGCTGACAATTTGCATGAGTCCTTTCGCTTTCCCGTTTGTTGTAATTCAAGGCCGAGTTGATAGTTCGGCCCAGAAAGTATTTGTTTGGCTTGCCGCCCAAAGGATTCACCTTTCGTTCTTGCTTTCCAGTTGTTGTAGTCTGCTTTTCGATTTCGCACATAAGCTCAGCAATCGCCTGACTGTTTAGTATAAAAGAGTATTTAAAACTTTTTTTAATGAACAAAAAATTTTGGATTACTTTTACCTAGTCAATGGGTCGTCCATTTTTGTTTATAACTAACAGCTGTTTGTGGCGTTACCACTCTTGAGGTGACAATGAACTCAATTTAGCGGGCAATGGTATCATTTTGAGTCTTTAAGATACTGAGTGGCCACACTGCCAAAATATTCAAATTTCGTTAGGAAAACACAATGCTAGGATTGAATGATTGATTCTTTACAAATATTTTTTCAAAAGACTTGTAGAAAAAATAAATATCAGTTCTACTTTAAAATTCCTTTGGATATTCCTTGGGTCTACTTGACGTTGACTTGACTTTTGTTGAGTGTTTTCGCTTTAATTTTCATACGAAACAATTATTTAATATATAATTCTTTTGGGTTACATTTTATTTGTACATACATAAATAATATCACAGTTAAATCTCATTTATTGATTATTATTAATAGTTGTTTAGCTTCTGCCTGATATCACATTCTGTAGCCAAGGCACATATTTGCTGACCCTGGTGTATATGCCAGGTAATCCAGGTCGGGCGCACCCAATCCCAGTGGATACAACACCTACTAAATGATGCTCTTTGGACATCAATGGTCCGCCGGAATCAGCCTACATAAATATTAAATTTTTCATAATAAAAGGTGTTCTATAAGCAAACCCTATACTCACCCAACACGAATCAATTTGCCCATTCTCATAGCCAGCGCACAACTGTGTTTCACCAATGCTATTAGTTTTGCCCAATGCCCGATAAGATTGTTCACAAGCCTCATTATTCCATATTTTGACCGTTGCCTTCCGCAGGACATCAGCGCGATCGCCTTCGGCTTGATTTTCATTAGTCCATCCCCAACCGGAAACAGTACCGTATTCCTGTTCCAGACTACGAGGACCCTTATCGGAACTGACACAACTAGGCTGAATGTGTGGTGTAAAGCTAATCGGTTGGACTAATTCCAGTAGAGCTTTAAAAAAAAAGAGCATAATCTACCATTTAAAGAAGATGATGGAATAATGTTATCAGTTTACCTATATCATGTTTAACATTATTGCAATCATATTGCGGATGCGGCACAATCTGTTTAAAGTCCACTCTCAGGGCGTCTGGTCCATTGCCTATACCATTTAGATATTCGCTAATACTATGTAGACCCACAACACCCTGTATTTGGGTAGGTTTCATGAATTTTTGCAAACCATTGCATATACAATGTCCTGCCGTCAGGATCCAGCGTTCATGTATAATAGTACCACCACAAAAATGACCACCACGTCGCATTAGGCTAACCATAAAGGGCATTTCATTACGTTCCGCTTCACTACCACCAACAATTTTTGGATTTCTCACTGTGCATGGCAAATTGGTAACTGTTAGATAAACATAAAAAAAAATAAACACATTGATTACAAAATAAGGCCATTTTAGCTAAAGCGAATCACTCAAAATACATTTCAATAGAATCCTTTACTTCATTATGTGTATTTCCATTTCTTTCCAGGATGCGTAATGAAACATGATTTTCCATTTACAATTTTCTTAAATCAGATTTCGTTTTAATAACATTTTCTTTGGCGGTAATTATAGAATAAACCTTGACTATAGTTTGAATAATTAAAGTCACTTCTGTTACACTTACAAGCAATTTGGCCTTCGGTAAATGTCACAATTACCCCAACAATGCACACACATACAACTAAATAATTAAACATTTTCCTTCTTTTTTTTTTTTGTTTTTGGGGAGGAGACGAGGAAAAAAAAAATATACAAAAATTCTAAACGAATGCGAACTGTTGAAACGGAAACTTTTCAACAAACTGTCACAAATATTCTGTGTGCCAATTAATTTATATATAGGTAAGACCAATGTATAAATAAGAGACGTTTAAGCCTCGTCTCTCTGTTCCACTGACTTATTTTCGAATTTCTGGTTGCTGTTCTATGCGGATTAAGTCGAAAAAAAGCTCATTTCTGATAACGAACGGAAGTGCTAACGCACACCTGTTGCCTCTAGCATATAGCGGAGAGGTGGAGCTTTTGTTGTGGTTACCGCCGATTGCAGTGTGTCGCAGCCAGGGCACCCATCACGTTTTGGCATTTTAAATGGAGGAGCATAAAAGAAACAAAAACACTCACACACACACATATTAAAAAGTTTTGTGTTTTGCGTTTTATGACCCAATGAAGTTCATGACATTGAATATGGTTGGTGGGTGTAGACCAACAATACATACTTTAGGTGTGACAATATGTATGCGGAATCCGTATATCTATCTATGAGTGTGTGTCTGTGTCTGTGTCTGTGTGAGTGTGTATGTACATATATATGTATAGTTGCAGCAAAGTTTATTGGCCCATTATCCTTAATTGTACATTTTGATTTTGTAATTACCGACACGTACTTACTTACACAGAAAATATGTTATTGAATTTATCTGATATAATCAGTGATAAAAATACAAATATAATAAATACATATTATACAAGTTATGTCAGTTTAAAAATATAAATATTGAAAAAGAAAAATACCTTATGACTAATTTTTGTTTAAAATAAATATTTCATTGCTAATTAATATTAAATTTAAGACAAATTTTAAATATGTAGAAATTTCAGTTTCACAATCAATGTAAGCTAAATGGAATATTTGTTGTTAACATTATTAGTTATTTAATATAATTATTTAATAATATTTAATACTTTGATTTGAAGAACTTTTCTATTCTTTCTAAATCTTTACAAGTTCCTCTTTTAGATATTCTCTCTTTTTTTTTTAAGTCCTGGCAAATATCTTTACATTATCTTTACTCTATAAAACTTTTTGAATTGGTCTAATATCTTATTTTTACATTTTTTATTTTATTGAAAAGTTGTATGAATACTATTCAACAATCTTTTTTGTAGAAGTTGTTCCAAAGATGATATTGTTTTTATTATTTGAAATAGATCAGTAAATAATATCAATAATAATTGGTAAAATTATAAAGCAAATACTATATAATCTGAGAATGAAATTGAGTAGAACTTTTATACATTTAGAAAATACTACGAGCCAAACAACACAATGTTCTGCCCAAATAATATATATTTAAAATCTAGGAAATATTTTTAAAAACTTATATTTAAGAAAATTCTCCATATTAGCATTACGTTTCACAGACTTTTTCCAGTGTATATATCTTAATAAAAATATAATAATAAAGTTTAATTCTTATTATTTGTAAGAAAATTGAAATTTAATTTATTACCTAAGTCGTAAGATTATACATTTATAGAACAACTAGAATTATATCAAGGATATATATACATACATTTTATTTTTTTTTTTTTATGGCTAGCCCTGCCCTCTGTTTTAAGAACTTCACCTACATTCTATTGTATTGACATTGTGTGTTTTTACATAATTTTCCTGATCAAATTTGTAAATAACCTTAGACGTCATATTTCCATCAAGAGTTGCACTTGAAGAACCAATTAATCATACCACAATATGCAAATTAGCTTGGCCAGATGCAAATGAAATGGCATTTGGTCTCCAAATGACTAGTAATAATTGAAATTCAATGTTGTTATCAATGTAATTTGACATTAACATTGCCCTTAACAAATTGCAAAAAAAAAAAAAAAAATGATAAGGTCATAGTTAAATCAGAAACCGATGCAGGTGGAAGTGCATTTGGATAAATGAGTAGTGAATTTTAATTTGAAATCAATCAGGAATTAAAATCACAAAAATCAGTTCAGTAGACTAAAACGACATGTGTCTCGGGCATATTAATACATAACCAGAAAACCATCAAAAAGAGAAAAAAAAGAACACGCATCCTACAAGTTCATTGATCGCGGCAGTTCACACCAAATGCTAATTCAACACAACAAATTGGCTATTAAAACTTGGCTATGAGACCAAAATAAATAAATAAATATGTATAAGAGCAACAACAACAAAATGAAATAATAGTTAGCAAAATGAGTGAATAGTTCCCCGAAAATAACAACGAAATAAAACGAGTTTCAAGTGTGCATTGACACTTGATTTTGGCCAACTTAGGCGCATTCAATGTGAAGGTCAGTGCGGGTATTTGCTTTTCCTTTTCATTTTTTTTTCCAATTTTTGTTTTTGTCGGGTTCAACGACGTTCTTGTTCTTGTTTTGTTGTTTCGTCTTTTGTTTAGTTTGCCAATGTATTTGTTTATAATTTTTTTTTTTTTTTTTGGGAATGCTTTTGGTGACTAATTACAGTCAAGAGAGGGAAGTTGTTTATGCGGGTGAATTGTGAATATTACATACGGTTAGTGGTAAATGGTGATTGAAACACAAAAAGTGGTAAATGCAAAAGGGAAACTACATGATTCAAGAGATCAAAGTGTAAAGAGATGACAATTTTTAGAAAATTATGCAAAAATTTGGTTTTTCTATCAGTTTTAATCACACTGATATTGGGTATTAGATACATTCTAAAAAAAAAAACAGTGGATCGATTGTTTCGTATATTATAAAGTTCTTCTAATAATAAGTTTTATATTTTCAGTGTATCTATATTTGAGTTCGGTTACTACTACTGGACCAATAAACAATTTTCAAAATTTTTGTATTTGTGTAATTGTAAAACAAAACTTAAACCTACCATAAAATTTTACTTAAACTTTGTTTGACTACTCTTTTTATAATATTTTATATTAATGGCTTTAACAATCATATATGTATATATATATATGTATATATAATATATTTCACTGAAAATACTTATTGGTATTACATAATTTCAAGGCTAAATGGATCATTTTAGGATGTTTCAGTGTGCAATGCAAGATTTTCTGTAGCTAACTTCAATATAAAAATAAAATTCCTTTTCGAAACGCTTAAGGAATTCAATTCTTTTTGAAGCGTAAGTCAAAGTTAGCTAATCACACCAACTATATGATACTATATAACTAAAGTAAAGTAAGTGAACTTTTTAAAAAGATAGTCAGGTGTAAAAATATATAATATATAGAAATAGTAGTTGTAATCTAGCCATTTATTCATTGGTTGTTGGAAAGTCATTTTGATTTTATAAAGGAAACAAAAAGTTTTTATATAATAAAGTATTTTTCTGATCTGGTATGGGAATTCATTATATGTGAGTTCGGATCTATATATGTGTATGAAAAATAATATAAAAAGCTCAAAAAAGTCTATTTAGAGGATAAGAAGAAAAGAATGAATCAAAAAATTATAGTTCTATACTAAACGAATGGGAATTATACAGATTTATATATTAACCATGGAGAACTCAGGTGAACAAAAAGGAACTATAAGTATTTATTAAATATAACAAAAATCAGATAATAAAAAATTTGTTATATATATTTAGTGTATTCATATAAAGTTACAGTAATTTTCAATGATAAACCTCATAAATTGTTTATACTTTTTCTCGAAAACTAATGTTTTCAGTGCTCTGGGTAAAATACAGTCGAACTTCTCCATAACGAATTCCACGGGAGCGCATAATTTTTTCGCTATAGAGAAAATTCGTTATATAGAAAAGAGAAAATTTTCTTGTTTTTTAACATTTTTTTTGTTTGCAGAAGTCAGTTATTTTTATTTGTACTACATTTTTCCATTTTTCATCTTGCAGATAATTTTCTAGGATATTTTGCTTGAACGTGGTGGCATTATATAGAGATCGAAATGGAGATATGGAGATTGAAAACTCTTTAACTTAAAAGTTTCGTTATAAGGAAATATTCGTTATATGGAAATTCGTTATAAAGAGATTCAAATATATTAAATATAGATCCAAATAACAGACTTCGTTATATAGAAGTTCTTTATAGAGAAGTTCGACTGTTCGACTTTGATTTAAAATATTTAGTGCTTAAAAGAAAATATTTAAGAAATAAAGTAAAAAGGAATAAAAAACTAAAAGCTTAGGAATAAAAGAAAGAAGAAATATGGATTTCCTTCTTGTAATCATACAAAAAAAGGTTAACTATATTTTAAAAACATGTTTTGTATTAAGAAATAAAAGATAATGTTGTCAATTAAAATGTAAAAAAGATAGATGAAATATTTCATTTTCTATTAAAGAAATGTTCTCTATATTTAAAAAACAAGTTTTGTATTAAGAAATAAAAGGTAATGTTATCGTTCAAATGTCGTCTAATGAATAAATTTTTTATATTATTAATAATATGATTTCAGAGATAAAAGATAGAAGAAATATTCACTTTTTCCATTTATCACTATATTTGAAAAACTAGTTTTGAATTGAGAAAGAAGAAAGATTGTTATCGTTCAATGGGTTATAACCTTTAATACTATAAATAAAATATTTTTACAATCTTATGAAAAGAAATGGAAAAATTCTGAAATTTGTTGTCTATATTTGTTATAATCTTTAAAAGTAATTATCTTATTAGATTTTATTTGGCTTACCTTAGCTTTTGGTTTTCCTGTTATCATTATTATTATTATTAATATTATAATAACGAAACAAATTACGTTGGCAGGCTCACTTATTTGGTTTCAATTATTGCTCGAAAGCCAACTGATAAACTAATGAGGGCTTTCTGAGCAACAATCAAAATTATATAAGTGTCCAGATGATGATGACAGAATTCACATGTGCATTGGGCAAAGGCCATCGAACACTTTACACAACACATGAAAAAAAAACGTATACAAGACCAATAATAATGATAATATGAATTGGACTTGGAATTGGAATTGGATTTGGTTTGGTTTGGTTATTATTTGGCTCAGATGGCCACGTCTGCACGGTATGAGAGCCGGACAGGAACTGCACTTCTGTTGTAAATCCTGTGACGATGTATCCTTTTTGTGATCCTTTTTCTTGCGATGACTGCTTCACTTGTATAACACGAAGTTTCCATTGCTGTCGTCATAGTCGTGTCCATACATAAACGAGGGTTGTTGCCCTTCGGCCTACACGGCGAATGCTTGTTATGCAAAAGGAAAAAACAAAAACACGATAGCAAAGGACTCGGCGTTGGCTTTTAACTTCAGCCAATCAGAATTCAGTTTTGTTTGTTGTTGCCGCCACTTAATAGTTTTAACAATTGCGCAATCGTAAATTATGGCAAAATTTTTTAGCAATTATTTTAATATGTTTTTTTATTGGAGGCTCAATTGTGTAACGCCCCCAAAAGTGAAATATATATTTCTGTTTTATTCATATCAAATAGACTATATATACCCTAACAAATAAATAACTATTTATACTTTAATTATAACTATTAAAACTATTTGTCTTTCTTTTGTTTTTTTAGAGTTTTGAAGTGTTAGATTAGCCCAAGTTTAGTAGTAGAGTATCTCAAAGTTGGTGTGATTGAACTTACTTTGTCTAGAATCTCCTCACAGAAAGTTCACATAAAGTAAATATTGCTAAGCCTAAACAAAATATGGCAAATATTGGCTTTCTATATCTCCTCTAAATCATTCTCAGTATTATATTTTTTTAGATTCCTTATGATATAGAAACAAATGTATATGACTGATACATTTTTTTCGGAAAATTTATTCTAAACAGAGAGATTATTGTTCAGCTTATTTCAAATTATTAAAAAATTGGTGAAAAAGTCAGTTTAGAAATAAATTTCTTTTTTATAGTTTTATCTCAAAGATACATAGATAAAGTTTTATTAGGTTTTGGATGAGAGAAACAGTTTCAGGGAAAGTAAAAATACTCAAACTATGAAAACATAGAGAAAATTGTTCTTAAAGTATTTATATACAAAGTCATTTTATAAATTTTTATTCACCATAAACTGAAAAAAATAACTTTTGTAAGGGGATATTCTAGTAAATTTTGATAGGACCCACCCGATTATACATATTCTAGAAAAGTCCCCAAGCAGTTTTGTGCAAAATGTTTAATTGCAAAGTGTTTTTTTTTTAAATTTTCGAACTTATAGCTTTTTTAAAGCACTTAATAGATATATATCCATTAGTTGGCTATTAAATGATATCGCGCTTATAAGAGATAAACCGAGATAAAGCTTCTCTTTAGATATTTTCTATATTTAAACTAGAAATGGCTATACAATTTGTATACCCTGTACTAATAGGGTAAATGGGTATATTAAAGCCGCCAAAATTTATGTAACAGGCAAAAAGAAACATTTCCGACCCCATTATGTATATATATTCTTGATCAGCATCACTAGCCGAGTCGTTTGAGACAGGTCCGTCCGTCTGTCTGTCCGTATGAACACCGGGAACTTGAAGACTATAAGAGTTAGAGCTACCAAATTTGGTTTGTAATTCCCATCTAACATGTAGGCAGATTAAGATTGTTTCGAATTTTCGCCACGCCCACTTTCGCCTCCGTAATTAAAAAAAAACGAATTACTAGAGCTATAACAAAGACATCGTATTCTTACTTGGCACGCCTAGTTATATAGCCAAACTGCACCAGTTGACCAAATTTAGTCCAAATCGGACAATAAATATCGGAGATATACCTAAATGCGTTATGATTGGCAGTCAAGAGTGAGCAAGATAGCATTCTGCATGTAAAAGGGAATTTTGTATCAAATTGATGGCGATCTCGGGGTGATCAACTTTATTTAATATAACTAGTTGGTACAGGGTATAATCAACGTTGGCAGGGACGACTTGCTTGCTTCATTTTGATAGGACTCACCCGAATATACATATATCCTAGATAAGTCCCCAAGCAGTTTTGTTTTCCAACTTATCAGTTTTTCATAGCACTCAATAGATATGCATATATCCGATAAACCGATATAAAGCTTCTCTTTAGATATATTTTCTATATTCAAACTAGAAATGGCAATAAAATTTCTTTTTTTTTTTTGCATCCATTGACAGACCACAAAACTCTCACTTTGAATGGTGACACATGAGTTGATGATATGGAAACTAAATCTCTGAGGCATCTCATGTGAATGACATTTACATTTTATTTGGTAAATTGTGATTGATAAGTTGTTGACACGCTTTTAAGTTCGACCATGTTTAACCCCATCGCGCCTTAAAGAATGATTTTTGCCTGTTTTAGGCCAATTAAATATTCAATTGAACATTGTTGCAAAGAACTGCATTAGCCAAGCAATCATCATCATCATCATGATGAATTATTGATAAGATTGGAAAACAAGAAAGCAGGTAATAGCTAATGGGTAATGGTTATATAAGTATATATATTTACATGTAACGGATACCCGCTATACATTTCAATATGTTAATTACTTTTTGACTTTTGGATATGCAAGTGGGCGCTATTTTTGCCCCCCGCCTCACCTCTTCACTTCTGTGTTTACCTTTGCATATTTCTTATTTCAGCCTTTGTTAAGTATTTTAAGCATCACTGCAATTTCCCCAGTGATTATTCCTTACACTCCCACTCTTACTCTCTCTCTCTCTTTCCCCTCTGCAAGTTTAACAAATGCCAAAATCTATTGAAGGCGACATTTTGCCAGTATCAAGAAGAAGTAAGAATTATACTTATATATGTATATATGTATAGTCAAAAAACCAAAACAGAAACTTTTCTACCTAAAATGTGTCTACAATTTGGAAATGTTTTGTGCCCTGACGTCCTCGTCCTCGTCCTCGTCCTCGTCGTCGTCGTCGTCGTCGTCTGTGGATAGGCCAAGGAGGGCATTGCATGGCAAAACATACCTTTGGATTAGCTAGAGAGATGATAGGAATGGGTACAAGGGAAAAACCCTTATCCATCTCGATTCGCGGCATTGTTTTCTGCGTGACAATTGGCCCAATTTATTATTCATTAGGTTAAAAAGTCAGAGGCAATATGGCAATAGGAAATAGCAGAGCAACAAAACAGAATCAAACAACTGACAGCCAGCCAAGACTCAACCATTAGTAATGCCAGTGCAGGAGGAAGTGCAGGCACTTGGAATGGATGTGCCAGTGGTGTCAGTGGACTACCTGAAATGGATGATATTACCAATGTTTTGGATTTCAACATTTAATGGCTGTGCAAGTTGTTGGTATGAATTTTCTAATTGATTTTCTACTATAACGAAAAAAAAAAACAACAACAAGAAAAAAATACGTAAATGAAACTTTGTTACCTTTTTACTCTTTTTGTTTTGTTTTCTTTCTGTTATTTTGTTGTTGTTTTTGTTTCCGTTTTGACTTGAAAGTTTTCGTAGACAAGCCGCGCAAGTGGGATTCCTTAATTAGGTTGTGTCAGTCAGATTAAAGGTAGTTCAATCAACTCATTAAGTGCGAGTATAGAGTTCATCAGGTAGAAAAAGAAGAAAGGAGAGGAGACAGCCAAAGAGAGAGAGAGAGGGGAAAAGGAGATTGAAGTAATTGGCACACGCAGAGGATAAAGGTATAGTGTGTGAGGTTTACCAAATGATTATGAAGATACATATCCTTAAGATACTTTAATATAGATAAGTTTAGCAGTTGTAAAAACTTGAAAAATGTATCTAATTGAAAGATTTAAAACATATAGTTTAGGATTGAAATTTGGAATTTATATAAATGTTTTAGAAATCTGTGGCAACAAAGAGAATCATATTTTATAATATAGTTTCAAAAAACAAACTAGATAAACTTACTTAAATATAAAAATTAGTTTTATCCTTTGCGATTAAATACAATTTTTGTAAAATCGAAAGCAATATTTTTTAAGGTTCATTTTTTGAACTAAAAATTCTATTAAAAATAAGTTTTGAAATGTTTTAAAGGCTTCCTCTTTTAGATGTAAAAATTATCTTAGAAAATAGTTTTGAAATTTGAAAAAAAAAATGAAAATTATTTTAGAAATCGTTTAAGTCATTTTTCACAAGGTTCTTCTTTTTAATAAAAATTATTTTAGAAATTAGTTTTAAAAAATTTTAAAGGAGTTCTGACCTTTAAATAAATATTATGTAAGAAATAAGTTTTTTAATTTTTAAAGGAGTTTGTTTTTTATGAAATGAAATTCATAATATATACCGGAAATCAGTTTTAATATTTATCAAGGGTTTTTTTTTGTCTTCAAATAAAAACTATAATAGAAATCAACAGATTATTTTCAAAATTAAAGCAATCTTTGAAAATTTAGTTGTAATTTTCAAAATGTTAAATTCCCATACTAAAAATTATTTGGATCAAATGCCATTTTAATGCCAAGTTTCTTAACCAAAGATGATAAGGTCAAGGAAGTATTATTTGACAAATAATCTTGAATTTTTTTCGAACTGACATCCTTTTTTATACCCTGTACCCATAGGGTAAAAGGGTATATGAAAGCCGCCAAAATTTATGTAACAGGCAGAAGGAAGCGTTTCCGACCCCATAAAGTATATATATTCTTAACCAGCATCACTGTCCGTCTATCCGTCCGTATGAACACCTAGATCTCGGAGACTATAAGAGCTGGAGCTACCAAATTTGGTGTGAGCATTCGTCTAATTCCTAGACAGATCAAGGTTGTTTCAAATTTTAGCCACGCCCACTTTCGCCCCCGTAATTCGGAAAAAACTAATTACTAGAGCTATTTTAAAGATATCATATTCTTATTTGGCGCATCTGATTATATAGCCAAACTGCTTCAGCTGATCAAATTTAGTTGAATGTCGGAGATATTCCCATATAAGTTTTGTACTGAAACACTAAGGGCGGCATTGGCTGGCAAGAGTGAGCGAGATAGCATGCGTGCTCTGTTGCGGCATGTTAAACTAAATTCTGTATTAAATTGATGGCGATTTCGATGGTGTTCGAGTCTATTTAATGTAACTAGTTGGTACAGGGTATACCCAATGTCGGCAGGGAAGACTTGCTTGCTTCATTATTATATTAAATTATTATATTTCTCATTTGTTTGTTATTTCATTTCAAGTTTAGTAATAATTAGTAGATTAATTTCCAAATACATCTAAGTTTATATTGCTTAAAATTACAAATTAATTTCAATTTTGGTATGCAACAAAACTGAATTTAAAAAACATACGTTTAACCTATTTTAGAATGTGGGACACTCGATGCATTTTTTTCATCTATATAAAAAACAAACCTAATTTAATTTTGCAATTGGCAATTAAAACTCAATGAAGAAAAAAAACTTTTTATCCTTTTTTGATTTGTGTCACAAAATATGAAATAAATTTAATAAATAAAAATCAATGCTCTTTCTCAAATATGATTTATTTTTGAATATATTATTATTTTTGTGGTTGTCAAAGCCTTAACTTAGTAATAAATATTATTGCAACTAGAAAATATAGAAATAAATTTGACAACAGTTGCCAAGCGACTCATTTTCTCAATTTGCCACTTAATTACAAATGTTTCAAGTTCTTTTGTATATATGTAAGTGTGTGAGTGTGTGTACTTTTTTTTTGGATTGATGAAGTGGCCCTTTCCAGTTAATATTGAAACATCTTTTCCATTCCCATTGCTGGGGACCATTTATGGGGTAAAAGTCATGAAAATGCATTTTCCATGTTAGCTGCTATTCAAATTGCTTAATTGCGTATTAAATATGCAGAAAAGTAGGCAAAAAAAAAGAAAGCAAAAAATAAACTCAGGCCAGTCAGGTGGAGAGCATAAAACGTTGACCAAATTGCTGTGGCAAGTGTGAATACAACACATCTACTATACATATAGATATATAGATATATGTATATGTATATCAACAGAGGCATTATTTCGCTTGACAGTTTTTACTGGCAGTTCTCTCCAAAAGCCAACCAAATAAACTTCCCCCTCTCCTATGCTGCCGCCATCAAGAACACTTCTCGCAAAATGACACCTGATTTGCCACATACACATACACACACACACACACTACATCCTTGCAACCTTTTTCGAAAAAGGTTAAAAGTCACTGACAAGCGGCAAGTACTCTATATATGTGTATATGTATATATATATATATCTGTAGGTATTTTTCGAATTTTGGATGGATATTTTTACCGTATCACGTGTTTGTTGTTGTTGTTGTTATTATTGTTGTTGTTGTTGTTATTGTTTAATTGACGAGTGCTTTCTACGAATGTGTCAACCGTTGTGGTGGAAAAGTTAAGAAATTGACTTAATAGAATTTCCATTTGTGTCCATTAGCCCAGGCGGCAACGGTTGCAAATGACAGTGGAATTTTTGCCCTTTTTGTATTCATTCATATGCAAAAGTTGTGAAATTACGTTACAAATTATGGCATATTGATAATTTATTAATATAAATGATGAAGAAAATGGATGGAGTTTCAAGGTAAAAGAGCATTTTCATCAAACAAAACAAAGAAAATCTTTCAACTCGAGACGTATCCAAATTAAGATGAGTGTGTGCGGTCAGGTGATATGGGGATAATTTACAAGGAAATGTTCTTAATAATTTTACTTATCAATTTTTCATTCTATAAGGGGTATGTTCGTTTAAATAAGCGAAGCAAACTTAATGTTTATTTTATAGAAATTGATTTTCAAAATTAAATTCAATGAACAATCTCTCCTAAGGAGAGATTTGCTACTACTTTATACTTTTCTTGTGAAAAAAAAATCAATCAATTTGTTTTTCAAATTTAAGCAGCTTTGCCGTATTGTTATTTTCTTTCTGCAATAAATAAAACTTTCACATGACCATTTAAAAGAAATTTGTTTATAATGTAATAAAATTAACTAAGATTTGACTATAAACATTATTTTCTTTTTGATTGTGTTAATCCTATAAAGCATTTATCCATTAAAAGACCTTTAAATCTTTTTAAGGTAAATCAATTAAGTGAAAAATTTATCAATTTAATCAAGATTCTGATGGAAACAAATAGGAGCGCAATTCAAATATTTAACAAGTTCTATTTACTTGACATATTCTGTATTTTAAAAAGGTTTTTGAATTTTAATCTTTGTCTTCTTTCTCCAATTATCCTAAAAATCATCTTCAATTCATTTTTATTGTTTTAAATCTTAAGTTGTTTTTTTTATAATTTTAATGGCTTCATTTGTTTGGTTTTAAATTAAATAAATAAATAAATCAAATTTAAAGTCTAACAGCCAAAAAAACAGTTTCAAAAGGATTTAGAAGCTTTACCCTAACTGTATTCAGAATTGTTTTTTATGTGAGAGAGACAATTTGTATGGAGCCAAAAAAACGCAGTAAACGTCCATCAGAATCGGAATCTACGAAGAATTCTAAATACTTTTTAGAAATACTTTTTAGAAGCAGCTCTTTAATTCTAAAAACAAGAACATATTTGAAAGAGGATTGCGTAACGTAATAAGTTTTGGATTTCAGTTTCTGTACCGGCTCCTATTCAATGATGAAAATGTTTTAAAATTTGTTAACTTAATTGTACTTGAAAAAATTTTATTAAGATCTTTGCTGCAAGAAAAATTAAAGCAAAATATTAATCATTAAAGCATTCTAATAAAGACATAGCGAAATCCACATTCTGCCTTATATTTTCAAAAAACTTCTCAATCACCTACCATATTAAAGATAATATATAAGTAGCAATTTTCATAAGAATCAGACCATTGTATATAACCTTTTCTAAAGTTTGTTAGACAAAAAAAGGTCCTATTCTAAAACCAGAATAATTTTCTTATTGAATCATATACTCTTCTACAATAGAACAGCAATCTTCTAGTTAGTCTATGTAATTTACAAATAATATATACTAAAATATTTTCTACTACTACCATTACCTAATGAAAAGTAAACTTGTCAGAATACAAAAAAAATGTACATAGTACTTTTAATAGATATCCATTTTTAGATCTGATGCTATGTAGCATTATTTTGCACTTAGTGATAAAAATTTTTCTTTTTTTTTTGTGAGTTTTTGAATTTTTGCCATTTTGCATTTGCCACTAACCCATACCAAGCGGCCATTGGTCACTTTACTGACCAGCACAAGGTACAATCCCACACTCATCATACCAATCTATGTGAGTGTGTGTGTGTTTGTGTGTATTTCTTTAGCCCTACCCTTAGTAAACTTGTTATTGTTATTTTCATAAAACTCATTTCGCTTGACCATTCCACTCGAGGACAGTGTTCGACATTTGTGGTGGTGCCGCTACAGGCAAAGGCAATGGTCGTAGTCGTCGTGGTGGTGGTGGTGGTGGCGAAGGCACGCAACTCTGTTTTAGGGGTTGATAGATGATGGTCAAGTCAGCGTTAACGTTAGCGTCAGCGTCAGCCTGACTCTGCGATCGACTTGCCTTTTGCGAGGGGTTGTTTAACAACTTTCAGTGACTGCTCATCTTAAAAAAAAATGGCGTTCATAAAGCATACTATAGCAAATATATATCATAACCTGAACAGGATCATATAAATTTCAATAAGTATATATAAAGTAGCTGATGCTAAGAACATTTTGGATCAGAATGAGAAATAGAAGTGTTAAAAGTTAAACCTGCCTATAGATTTCAACATATTATTTTTAAGGTTATCAAGAATATTTCATTTGTATTTAGAATCAAACAAAATATAGACCAATATGTTTCAGTTAACAAACAAATTGTACAATATTATTGTAGTTAATAAAGTTTTCAACTAACTTTAACATTTATATTTCAAATAGTTTTAAATATCCTTTTATTTTTATTGGTATTAAATAGATTTCATACTGAAAAGTTAGAGATATAATTTTAGGTATAGATGAAGATGAAGATATTTATAAATACATAGATATAGATCAATTCAATGAGTTTCCCTGAGATTGTTTTTAAATATAGATATAAATCAATTTACCGGGTTTCTTTAAGATTAGCATTATCATAATCTAAATAGTTTCTATACATTTAAAATGTAAGTGATATTTTTTAAGTTTATAACAATTCATTTAAGAAAGATGAGAAATATCATATCATATCAATCCATTTAAGAAAACCTTAAATATTTTGGGAAAAGTAAGTTTTCTTGAGTAGAAAGAAATAGAAATTCTTTATAAATCAATAAACTTTATTAGCTATATAAACCTTTCAATTTATTAAAAAATTTAACAAAAAAAAAAACTTTGAAGAAATATTAAATTACGGTTTGAACTTTCTTTTAATACTGCAAAAAGTTTGCTTCTTCAAATCAGCTTTATTTAATATATTATATGCAGAATTCAGCTAAGTTTTAAAAAAAAAAAGTAAAGTTAAAATTTTGAAAACTAAAGAACAATAAACATTGCATTAAAGCAATTATTACAATCTTTTCGATCTGTTGAATAAAAACTAAAGCTACTCATTTTGTCAATATAGTGAAGAATACTCTATATAAGTTTTGTGTTGGGAAAGTCAAATTCATACGATAATTTTCAACATGTGCCCAAAAACTTTCCAAGACTACATACACATGGCTAAAATGCATATGCCCCTTTTGGCCAGGGTATACAAAGTAATTTCTTATCGATAAATGCACGTTTTGTTAAATTTTGGCGGTACTACAAATCGATATTAAGAATTAATAATATAACTAAAGTTAACTAGATTGCATTGTTTTTTTTTTATCAAGTTTTAATTAATAAACTTAAACATTATGTTTAGTTTTAACAAATATTGACCTAAATTGTCCTTTTTACATACACATGCAAACATGTAGAAGAAAATTGTGATATCTAAATTGTTCATTTTTCATTTAAAATCAAACAAATTGTTCAGTTTAAGAAGATATATGTATATACATATAGAGGTAACAACAACAAATGCATTCATAATTCATCAATTTTGTCAACAACAGTCTGATTGAAGTATTTCTCAAGGCCCTACGCCTAAATATATGCTAACTCCACGCACACTCTCACATAGCGGCCATCTTTGAAAAGTGTCTATACACACACACACATACATACATAAAGACAGAGGCACACTCACATGCACACATAAAAGCAAGAAAGTAAAATCAAATGAAAAGCCAATTTGTTAATAAAAAATTCACTAAAACATTTTCCATTTAACCAAATTCGTTAACAACAATTTATGCCCAAAGGCCAAAAGCTTACCAAAACAGAAAATGTCAGCCAATTGATGGAATTTGTATGAAAAATTTTATTAAATACATTTTCTATTCGCTTTCTTTTCATGTGTGTTTGTTTTGTATTTTTCTTTATTTTTTTTTTTTTTTTCATTTTTGGTAAACTTTTTAACTTTTTCCATTTTTCCAATTTGAGTTTTAAACGAAAATAATAGAGAAAAAAAATCAAGTTAGCTTTTGGAACAGTTTTTTAAGTTCTTTTCGCTTTTTTAGTTTTAAATTTTTGTCGGCGTTTTTTTTTTTATATTTTTTTGTGTATGATTTTTCACTTTTTGTGCTTGGCTCTCCCTGGGCTACTTGCTCGCTCGCTCATTCTCTCTCATTCTCTCTCCGTCCTTGTGCTCTTTTAAAGGCCAGTTTACAGTTTAAAGTTTCAAATGCGCAAAATCCAACCAAAAAGTTTTGAGGGCTGAGCTCTAAAAAAAACCACGTGCGGCATTTTGCTTCTTTTCTTTTTTTTCTTCTTTTTGAATTTATCATATTCTCGTTATTGTTTAAATATTTACCGCGCACTTTTCAAAAATATCAGCAAACCGAAGAAGGAGAAGTTTCAACAATTTGTGAAAAAATAGCCAAGTAATTGAATTTAATAGAACTTTATGGTTAAAAAAAAATAGAAGAAATATATTGAAACACTAAAAAAAAATAAACAGTCAGAGTAGACCGTGTTGCTTGCCCTGCCACGCACTTTTCACAACTAAATTCACATTTTAAAAAACTGACAGCGACTGCTGCGAAATCAAACACAAAATTTATATATATATATATATATACGTTCATACTGATCGCTCTTGCCTCTTTTTTTTTTATTTTATTCTTCATCCTACAAAGGGGTGAAACGTAATTTGTTTTGCGCGGCAAAAAACGAGAAGGAAAAAAATAAATTGAAATAAAATAAACGGAAAAAGGGCAGGCAAAAATATCATCCCCCTTTAGTTTTAGTAGGCAACCCGTTTTTTTTAGGGTTTCCTCTCTCTCCCTATTGTTTGTGTCCCAGTGTATGTGTGTGTGTGTGTGTGCCAGCAAATCTCTTCATAGTCACCATCATCATTATCGCCGTCGTCGTCGTCGATCTTGAGTTGCGTCATCATCGTGTTGTCCTTAGATGAATTTCTCTTGCACACCTTTGCTTTTTTGTTCAAAATCAAAAATTCGTATACGCAAATTTTGATTCACCGACTTTGCCATATTCTATAGTACATCAAGTTGGCAAGTTTCGGCATGTGACAACGGCTCGTAACTAACAGTAAAATACTTTGCCTTCGAGTTCGAATTTTACTGCTACAGCTGTTTTTATAAATAAAAGTTATGTCTAGATCAACTGAAGTTGCTGATATTGATCGGAATTATACATATATAAAGCATCGTTAGCTTTCTGTTACATATGTATATTTTGGTGTAAACAACATGCCCTTTCTGTTAGGGTATAGAAATTTATTTCACTTTGCCTTAGTCTCATTCTACATCTCAGTTGAAGCCCAAAAAAGTGAGACAGAAAAACGAAAAAGAGATAGTGCAAGAGAGCGAGCGTGAGAGAGAGAGAGAGAACAAGAATAAGTGACATCCTTTGCCTGCTGCTTTTCATTTTCTGCTTTTTTTTGTTATCCTCTGAAATCTTTGTTTGGCGCGCTTTTGCTTTCCGGTTTTTTTTTCTCGTTGATTTGGGAATTTTTTTTTTGTTGTATAAGTTTTACTCCTTTGCATTCTATTTTAAAAAGGATAAGCGACATTTTTTACTGTTTTTGCCAACTTCAAATTAAGTTTTGGGCTGAAAAAAGATTTGTATAATATTTTGATCTTCAAAAATCTAAGAAAATATACAATTGGGTTAAGATTAATGAAAATGAGAGACATTGATTTTTCCCTTAAAAGAGGAAGATTGCAAAATGTTATAAACTTAATTTAAGAAAATAAATTTTTTTTCTCCAGAAACTGAGAAAGGTTTCATTTAGATAAAAGATACTGATCAAGAATATTTATTTATATGAGATAGGGCTAATTCACATAAAAGAAACTCAATCTATTTGATCTATTTGCATATCTTTTTTAATTCCGAAAGCATTTGCAGCACATTTGTCTTCTAATCCAATCAAATTTACATCGAAATTCGGCAACAAATTACCTTAACTATATTTTTGATCGTTTATTCGAACAATTTTGTGTTTTGCTAGATCAGAGATCAATCTTTAAAATTAAAATTAATCCCCTATAAAAGATTCTTAACTCTTTCCTTTAGTCTAGCTTTAGCTTAATTTAGAGTTTATTGAACCTTTTTGTTTTCAAATATATCCAATGTGATCGTATTGAAAACTTCATTGAACTGTAAAAACTATGAGATTTCATATTTCGCAACATTTCCTAAAGGTCCTGCAACATTAGCTGCATGATCCCTATTATGAGAGAGAAAGGTGAATGAACTATAAGAGAGATGGGAAATGCAATCAGCCACCAGGTAAAAAAAAAAAAACAAAACTAAGACGAAAGGAATATTTTTCTCTGTTTTCTTCTTATTTCTTTTTTGTTGTCTCCGTATTCTTGTTATGTGCCATCCCCTCTCTTGGTCTTTTTTGTCAACCAAGTCGTCTGAAAAAGGCGCAACTAATTTAAGACATGAGAATAAATGATGAGGAGGATATTTGTACATACATACATATATACCTATAGATAGAAGATACAACAACCCCATGGAATCTAGTAAAGATAATACTGCACATAGCTATAGTTCAACTCGGTTCAGTTTTTTTTTTTCACCCAATCAATCTATAAAACACACATAAAAAAAATACAACAACAGAGAGAAGAAAAAAAAGGAGACTCTATCACGCTCCTCATCTAGCCTTTAATTTCTGCACATTGAACCCGAAATTTCGGATTTTTAATTACAAAACAAGGGGTGGGGAGGGTTAGTTTTTTTTTTGTTATATATTTTCTGTAGGGTTTATTTTTTATTCTCTTATTTTTTTTGGGCAAAAATAGAAAATATTTGCACGCATATCCCAGCAATTACTTACGGTTTTGTGAGCACTTCCCTAACAGCAGAGGGAAAAAAAGGGGAGGGAAACCCTTTTAGGGAAAAGGCAAAGATCTCAACATCTCTCGCTCTCTCTATCTCCCTCTCTCTCTCTTTGTCTCTGCTATGTATTTGACTAGTTGAAATCCTAGAAAGGCAATTTTTTAGATTCAAAAACTTGACTCTGCCACAAAAAGCAAGAGTTTCTCGTTGAACTAATCAAACACCTACGCCAAAAAAAAAAGAAGTCTCCGAGACCCCCATCAAGTGGGCGATCAATTTACAAAACACTACGAAATCAGTTTCAAGCGTTGAACCCCTGGCAGCTGCGCAAAATATATATATGTATATATAATAAAATGCATCCCGCTGCAAAAAAAAAAAAAATGAAATCTCGAAAACAAAGAGAAATGTGCGGTATAAAAAACAAAAGGGGGAAATTCAATGCCGTGAAAAGGGTAGACTGAGCGAGAAGAGACCTCGACTGATTGCATGAATGGCGCAATGGTAAAGGTCCTGAGTTCGTTATCCTTGCCCAGAATCGTCGTCCGTCGTCGTCGCGCCGAACAATGAGACAAACACGCTCAGCTTAGCTCAGTCTGCATCATCATCATCATCATCGTCATCTGACAGCGCAACTGCAGCGGTTTTTTATGCCACTCTTTAGACTAGTTATAGGGTTGGGATTTGCTTCCTTTCTTCCTCATCCTCATCCTCTACCTCGTTTTGTGTTTTACTTGTTTTGTGTTCCTCTCCACGAAATAAAAATATAAAAAAATGGGTGTTAACGGCTGCTGGTCCAGCCAGTCAGCCGGCTAGTCAGTCATTCAGTCAGTTGTTGACGATAATGATGACTTTGCAAGAACGTTGATGCTCCTGAGCCTGATCTTGTGGAGAATCAAAATAGTGAAAATGCACTTCCGCTAATTTAAAATTTGAATGCTAATGGAAATTTAATACCTAATTCTTTATTTTTTAATTTTAAAACGGAACTAAAGTTGAAGCACTCAATCGATTCGATTCTACACAATGTTGAACGAATTATTGGAAATTGGTAAAAGAATTTTTATGAAATTTATTTATATTTCAATTCCAAATTTATTCATATATTCGCATTTTACGAAATTATTGTCCGTTAAGGAAATCATTATGAGGTTATGCGGACTATCTCGTTTGCAATAGACTTCAAACTTGTCAGTTTTACTTAGTTAGTTTTACTTGTCTTAAACAAAAATTGTATTTCTAATTTGAAATACGCTGAGACTTTCCTGTTGGTCCTATTACAAAAATTTGAATTTAAATTCAAATCGCAATACCGGCTATGTACGGAGCGCCATCTATTGGTAGGTGGTGAAAACAGCAAAGCAATTAATAGGGGCGCCAAAAATAATAGGGGGATAATTGAAACAGAGTAAAATAAGTACAAAATCTAAATGCGGGGCGCCAAAATGGAAATTTAAAGAAAAAACAACCTGTTGAATTTAACAAATTGTTAAGGAGTAAATTTAACAGGACATTAAAAATTTTTT